>LPNX011050644.1:950716-998557 GCA_001517045.1 Pseudotsuga menziesii | reverse complement strand
AGAAACTGAATCCCCCACTTGGGCCTCCACCACCTCAATCCTCCATCTCACGATAGCAAGCTCACTAGCAAAAGGCAAGCTTGGGAAGAACACAAAAGTTCTCTAAAGGGACAAAGGGATGCAGACTCAAGTATAAATTCCACCAACAATGGACTATAGTTTCGTTGCTTTCAATCTCTCTATATGCCTTCAATGTACCAAGGGGTTCCTTATATAGCTTCACAAGGGATAATGAAGGGTCGAATCCGAGTGATCTCAAGGCATATGGAAGGCCAGGAGTCGAATGAGTCGGATCCATGTGAAGGAAAACTCCAAAAGTATTTGGATTATGCACACATCCCGATGTACGCAGTTATAGGAGTCAAACCCACGTATGTACGCAGTTATCGGGTAAAAAGCTGCGTATATCATTTTTCATATAGTTTTAGGGATGATCAAGGACACATCAAAGGATAAAAAATGGTCCATGGGGTCTAAAGAGTCTGCAGCGGGACAGGGGAAGGCCATACAAAATGTGATTCACCTGGAGTGGTGAAATCCGCTATAACAAGACCTTTTTGGTTTCTAAAGAAAGAAAAAAAGGTAAAAAAAATTCCCATACTATAGTTGCAGGCATCAAAGAAGAGGATAAATATGATGATGTATATTCTACAATGACCAAAAATCAAGCGGCCTAGAATCAATTTATACACACATTCATGCAAAATCATAGTTTACAAAATGTTGGGAGTAGTAAAAATAACGAAAATAATAGATCTAGTATGTTTCCAACTGCAAAAAAACAATAAATACATGTTGTTGGTAACCAGTAACATATTATTATGTGGCATAACACTTCATCTTTCCACTTGGATACCCACCTTATAAAGTGGCTAATGACCTAGTATCCCATAAAGTAAACATAAGTTTTTGTATGTACTCGTAACCTTCATAAGACAACATAATCTTAACAAATCCCTCTTTTTCCTTATTTTACCAATAGTAAATATCAGGGCAACAACATAATTAAATGAAAATGTCACTATTATGGAAGAATTATTTTAGAAAGAGATAAACATGACCATTATAACTTAACCTAGCCCTATGTATCCCTCTTTTTATGTATTCAAAGAAGGAATTTGTTGCTTTCTTATTGTTCAAGAAGATGAGCTTCAATATTCTTTGAATGTCATAAATCTAAAAAACAATGTCTATCCTAAAGGCCTTGTACCTTAAGATAATATTTTCCATGCCAACAATTCTTCTAGGAGTATTCGTAAAAACCGTGAAACTTCTAAGAAAAATATTGGCTAAAATATCCTGGTCAAACAACATACCTATAAAACAACTTCAGTGTTGGCCCTATTCAGTACATGAATGGGTACAACATTGAAAATTATTTTAGTCGTGCATTCATGGACTGAAATTTGGCATGGTTAGGGTATGAGCATGCATTGATGTTATGGACGGGTTTCCATACTCAAACATGTCTCGCACATTAAACAATTATCTAGTCAAACAACAAACCTATAGAACAATTCCATTAATGTTGGCCCCATCCAGTACACGAATGGGGCCAACGTTGAAACTATTTCTAGTCATGCTTTCATGGACTGGAATTTGGCATGGTTAGGCTAGGCGCGTGCATTGACGGTATGGGAGGGTTTCCAGACTCAAACATGGATCGCACATTAAAAAATTATCCAATCAAATAACAAACCTATAGAACAAGTTCATTAACGTTGGCCCCATTCAGTACATGAATGGGGCCAACATTGAGATTTTTCTAGTCGTGCTTTCATGGACTGAAATTTGGCATGATACGCTAGGTGCATGCATTGATGGTATGGTAGGTTTTCCAAACTCAAACATGGATCTAACATTAAAAAATTATCCATTTAAACAGCAAACCTATAGAACAATTTCATTAACATTGGCCCCATTCAGTACATGGATGGGGCCAACGTTGAAATTTTTTCTAGTCATGCTTTTATGGATTCATTTTTTTCATGGTTAGGCTAGGCGCATGCATTGATGGTATGGGAGGGTTTCCATATTCAAACATGGCTCGCACATTAAACAATTTTGTAGTCAAACAATAAACCTATAGAACAATTTCATTAATTCTGAACCCATTCAGTACACGAATGGGGCCAACATTGAAATTTTTTATAGTCATGCTTTCGTGGACTAAAATTTGGCATGGTTAGGCTAAGCGCATGCATTGATGTTATGGGAGGTTTTACATACTCAAACATGCCTCACACATTAAAAAATTATCCATTCAAACAACAAACCAATAGAACAATTTCATTAATGTTTGTTGACACACTTCAGTCAATAGGGGTTTACTCCACAGGTCTATCGACACCATTTGATGCAATCTCCCTAAACATCGACCTGGATAGGTTTTACCCTATACAAAAACACCTATGAAGCAAATGCAGTCTCACCCGAAATGTCTAAGGGAGGGCTGCATGAACCATGTTTTTACAGAAGGAAGAGGACTTGTGCACTATGTCTTATTCTATTGCAATGTCACTCACAGATCCAGGGGTTTAAATAGATCATTCATGATATGTAATTATCATCATTCATAGTAAATTCAGTTATCACAGCAAAATATCTCAGATCAAAAAGACATCGGCATATATGAGCCCAATAGACACAGCAAGACTTCGCATCATTCATACATGAAAAACCATAGATCGCACCATTACAGATTCAACAAATACGTAGAAAAAGACATGATTTCCATCATCAACATTCTCCTTATATTAGCTTCAAATATCATCAAACATCCCTTGGCCAAAAATCCTCATACCAAAAACACATTCATCCATAGATCAGCCAATCACATACAAGCATATTACATTCACTAGATAATACTATTCGTGATCTACTACAATTCATCGATAATGATATAATGACTCTACTCCTAATTATATTTATAGGATTAATCCATTACAAAAGGGTCCACATAGACTGAATTTATAACTACTTTGGACTAAAACTTCTAACTAATGCGACCAAACTGACCACACTTGTCGTTTCCTGCACAGTTGAGTCTTCCACTTGTCGATGTCTTCTTTGTCACACCTTACGCATCTGATCCCCTTGCCAACAGGACCCCAACACAAAATTGTGGCTCGCCCTTTAGCCACATCAGTTTGACATAGATGGTGCATTCAATTTGGCCTTGAAACTATCATTCTTTGTCTGAACCTGATCAACCTCTTCCTTGATCTTTTCCCTGAGTGTTGTGCACTCCTCTACCTCTTGTTCTATTGGGTTCTCATCAGACACCTATGCCACTTTCGCTCATGCTTCCTTGGTGTTCACAAGTGCCTCCATAGCTTTGAGTGTTATCTGCTCTACGGTCTCTTGGAATTCATCCAGCTAAATAGTCCTCCGCTAGTGTCATTCTCGTGCCTTGTTGACGCGTTATTGTAGTGCTTTCAGGTCATCTGCCTAGGTCACCTACATAATTGGGGGTATCGTATTGAGTGATCCCCTCAATGATGTTAGTTGTGCTTCCACCTCATTGAGTTACATACCTAATTGTTGATGTTGTTCCTCCTAAACCTCGCTCATCCAAAATTGTGTCGTTGCTTCTGCAATGGAGTGGGTTGCTTTCTCCAGCTCCTTTATTTGTGTTGTCACATATTCTATTTTACTCCTTCACTATGCTACTTACTCTGTCAGTGTACTCAGTACTACACGTGCTTGCAATTCCTCATTCTCCTTGTTCAAATCTATGACTATTTGTCCTAGTCGCAAGACTTTGGCTTTGACGAACATCTCTGGGGTAATATCTTGCATCTATTCACATGCAACTGAAATTGTTGTCTCCAGGTGCTTCCTATCATCAAACACCTTTGTCTTTTTGTTCACCACCGTCTCTTGCTCTATTTTCATTCGCTCTATATTTGCTTCTACCTTTGCTATTTTCTCTCGTGACTTGACCAAATGATCATGTACTATCGTCTCATGGTCCTGGATCCTATGACTTGCCTCATTCTACAGTATGGCCACCATATGCATCTGCAATTCGTTAAAATTGAGGTTGATCAATTTGAATTAATGTAATGTGGTGTTAGCATATTCATCTCCCGTTGCAAGTAATTTCGACGAAATCTCAATCATCCGTGCTTTATGTCCAACACTTACCTTGGTTTTAGCAAATATGTCTGTGGTACCCTTATCTCTAGTACAAAATTAGTCAAGTATTTCAACAATCCATTCACCTGGTGAAAATACTTTGTAGCATGTTGCTTTACCTACGTTTAAATCTCATTTTTCATTGTAGTAATTGTGACCAGTATCCTTCTTACCTGATCATATGCAAGCTTCGTTGTGCTGCTCACTTCTCCTTGTTCAAATATACGCTTTGTTCGTCCCTCTTCTTGTTGCCTCTCTAGCTCTGAATTTGTTGGAGTCATAGATAATTCCTCCTGTGACTCCTCATCAGAGTCCTTTGCTTGCGCCTGCCCAGTTGGAATGTCTAGTGGTAATCCCTCTTTTGTCTCCGACAGCTCATCAATGTTGACCGAAACCTTCCATTCTAACGACTATTCGTCAATAATGTCATCCAATTATTCGTCTATCAACTTGTACTGTGTCGCTAACCACTAGTGCTCTGCATCATTCCTTTCCTATTTATGGATCGCATGTGGGCCAATTGTGAATCACTCCAACCTTCTATACTTGGTTGTGGCCACATCTATGAGGCGCGGGACCTTCCCTATCGCTTACCATATTCCATCCAAATTTAAATAGAACTGGACATTGCAATCTATTTTTCACGCCTTATCGTCAAGCGCCCATAGATTTTGATACTACACTCCTCTGCATTGTTTTGGCTACTTCGTCATCCATCCCTTGATAATACTTGGGTTCCATCCAACCCACAAGTGCCATTAGTATTAATAACCCTGAATAAGGGAATGGTCTTTTTCCCTTTTGCACCAATACGACGTCTTCCATCAGTTTGTTCAACGTGCAATAACTCTCGACATGCATTGGTTCGGTCTATTCTTGTGCGTGATTTTTATAGCCAGCAGCTTCCCTGTGACTTAAACTAACTTGTCATTAATAGTGTGAATGGTGTATGCTCTCTTTTCATGAACTACATCATATTTATTCTTTATCCTTGCGACCAACTGTTTGTCATTGTCCTTCAGGCTCTGAAGTACTGGGACGGGTCAATGTATTCCTTGGGAAATCTGATGATCTATGAGATTAGGTAGACCGTGATGGGTACTTTCATATCCATATATAGGTAGCCTCCATGGAATCATGACAACAACTACTTCACGCATGCGTTAACCTCTACCAAATGCCCAAAATGATGCATGTAGGTAATGGCCAGAAACCCCAACTGCTGCGACCCCAATTCCCATTACGTCGGTTCTCTAGTGATAGGACCATTTTTGTTGTGCGCTTGATGTTCATAAGTTTTCTCGATGCATTCAGGATACACAAGAATGTTTTGATCACTATACTGCAACTTTTGGAGATGCAAAACGGTGTTCATCGTAATGTTCACCCCCATCGGTATTTTCGGCATCTTGATGTTGAATATCTGATTCTTGATGATACGAACCATTGGTGCATCTGGATTCCACAGAGGTACATAGCCTAGAATGTCAGAAACCGTCAGCCCTTTCCTCAATATGAATTCCTCCCCTCCCGTCATCGATAGGCCATATTTTTCCTTTGTTTCCCAAGTTTAACTGTAAGTTGATTTGATTAGATGTTGCAGAGAAGTTGTTCGATTCACACCCCTCTTCTTTCTAGTTGGTCGTGATAACACATCTTGAATTTCTGTCCTTTTCTCTAATATCGACACACTTTGTAACGGTGATCCCTATCTTTTGTCACTTGAAATCATTAGGGCCATATCTACCTATAGATCTCTCTTTCTCTCTACGTTTCTCTCCTAAGCTTTCCTTTGCTCAAATTCGTTCTCACAATCTTGTTGTTTCTTTTTATTTCATCATCATTTTTTTTTTCACTGCGTGGATTATTAGTTATGGTGTCACACCTGGCTATCTTGATATGGATTTAACCATCTTTTGTTTACTATATTTGGTAGTAATGCTAAATCTAACTGTTACAATTGCACCGCACCTCCATCTATGATTAAATTAATCACATAATGTCCTAACCAATGCATTTGTAACATACATGGTTGCTTCGCAAACTTGTTGGCGTATAAGAGAACCATATCTCCATGATGGAATTACTTTTCTTTCACATGAGGGTCATGCCATGCCTTATGTCGATCCTTGTCCACTTATTGATGGAAACCTGCGATGAACCGATCCTCCTCAAGTTGTAACAACTATGTCAATCGTTCTTCAACCATTCCTTCATTGCTTATGCTTATCGTTGTCGCTATGCACATGATGGGAACAATGTACTTCATCGGCATTACCACTTCTTGGCCATAGACAAGCTTGAATGGATTTTTTACCATCAATCACTTACATGTTGTTATGTCGACCCATAATATTGCAAGGATTTTCAAATCCCAATCATCACGATTTGTGTTGCATACCTTGGTTAGTTCATGTTCCAATACCTTGTTGAATGCTTCGACTATTCTATTCTCATGTGGGTGATATGGGGTACTTGTCTTATGTTCTATCTAAAAATCCTCAGCCATTACACTAATCATGTGATTGATAAAGTGAATCCCTTAATCGCTCGTCAGTATCTTGGGACAACCAAACCGAGTAACCACATTGTCGAATAGGAACCTGGTTGTTGTCTTTGTTGTACAATCTGTCACTGGTTTTTCTTCTACCCATAATTTCAAGTAGTATCACGCACCTATCCATTTTATTGGAGGATTGATGGGTCCCACAAAATCCACTGCCCATTTATCAAATGGTTGTAGCGTTATCTAAGGTACTAGCGGCATCTTGTCCCGTCATGATTACTTCCCCATCCTTTGACAGACGTCGTAGATTTTAGCATAGTTTGTGGCATCATTGTGCATTGTCAGACATCATAACCTAGCTTTGATTATCCTTCTAGAGGTTGTGCACCCTCCATAATGTCCTCCTGCAATTTCGTCATGCGCCTCAGCCAATATTCTCTCCTTCTCATGAGGTAGAACATATCGACGTAAAATTTCATCCAACCCGATTTTGTAAATTTGTTTTGCGATTAGCTATGAAAATTCGGTTCATAATGGTAATCTCCCATTTCGATCTTAAACAACTGCACATCAGGTGGGCCATCCTTCATGCTTCTTGGTTCTTCACATGTCTCTATCTTTGACAGATGATCAAGTCCTACATTAGACCGTCATGGCTTCATGATGATCTCAAAATTGAATTCTTGGAAGAGTAGTAACCATCGATAATTGTTTTCCCCCAACATAGGTTTTTTAACCAGGTACTTCAGTGTTGAATGATCCATAAACATTTTTAAATGTCGACCCAATAGGTAGTGGTGGAATATTTATGATGCATACACCATGTACAATCCTTCCCTCTTTGTTGTTGTGTAGTTCCTTTCCACAGTAGACAACTTCTGAATTGCGAATTTGATTGGGTGATTAATAACTCCTTCCCTTGGCTTCGCTAAAATCACTCCTAATGTGACTAATGAAGCATCGACGTTACGTGAAACTCCTTTGGCCAATCCAGAAAGACTAATATCGGTTTTGTGAAAATCTTCTGATTTAGAGTATCGATACTTCATTGGCATTCATCATTCCATTCGAACTTCGCATCTTTCTTCAACAATTTCTCCATTGGTGTTGTGATTGCGGTGTATCCCCTTATGAAATTTTGGTAATATCATGTGTGGCCCAACGTCTCCCTTAGTTTTTTTACTGTCATTGGTGTCGGTAAGTCAACAATTACCACGATCTTGGAGGGACCAACCAACATACTTTCCTTACATACAATATATCCCAACAAAATCCCAAATGGAGCACAAAATACACATTTCTTTAGATTTAGAGAGATCTGATGTTGTCAACATCTTTCTAACATCAATTGAAGGTTTGCAATGTGGTATTTTACCAACCCATATATAGTCCAGTCCTCCATGTAGACTACCATGAATTTTTGAATGAAGTCCTTAAATGCAACAAAAATTGTCCTCAAGAAGATCGTAGGTTCATTCTTGAGACCAAACAGCATCATTGTACTGAAAACATAACCACTATGTTACAAAAGTGGTCTTGTTCCTATATTCCTTTGCAATTTTAGTTTGGTGGTAACCTGAAAATCCATCTAGGAACGAATAGATCTCTTTCCCTCCAACTCCTTCCAATACCTCACCAGTGAATGGAATTCAGAATGGATCATGAAGACTTGTGGTATTCAGCTTCCTTAGGTCGAAAAAAATCTGTATTTCCACTGTATTCTTGTCTTGAACAACTATCAGATTGATCCACTCTGACTCTTCCATAGGTTCAATGATACCAACATCCAGCATCATTTCTAGTTCGGCCTTGACGCGTTCCTTGTATCGCGGGTTTAATCAATAAGGTCATTGCTTCACCGGTTTCCAATACCTCGCCAGTGAATGGAATTCAGAATGGATCATGAAGACTTGTGGTATTCAGCTTCCTTAGGTCGAAAAAAATCTATATTTCCCCTGTATTCTTGTCTTGAACAACTATCAGATTGATCCACCCTGACTCTTCCATAGGTTCAATGATGCCAACATCCAGCATCATTTCTAGTTCGGCCTTGATGTGTTCCTTGTATCGCGGGTTTAATCAATAAGGTCATTGCTTCACCGGTTTCACATATGGCTTAAATGGATTTTCATTTCACCCAAGTCACTGTAAAATCCCTTTCATCTCAACAAACTATGTCATAAATAAGTCCTAGAATGCATGCGGAAAGTAAGCAATATTCGCCATATTTTCCTCATCCCAGTAATCCCCAACATCAGTGAACTTTGGGTCCTTTGTCGTCCCAATATTGACCTTTCTCATCTTAAGTGGTTGTTTGACTTTATCGCATGGTATTTTTGGTGCTGCAATATCCTGACTTCCCTCTAATTCTGCAATGTGGATATCTTGTGGATCATCCTCATCATCAGGCTCCCCTGTCACATTATAGCATTCTTACATTAACTTCATTACTGATGTCTACTACGGTCCCGTTGGTAGTGCCACTGGAACTATTTCCAACACGATACTATGGATGTGTTGAAGTGCGCTATGTATGATCGAATCATCATTCAAAAAACTAAAATTATGACTGAAGCTGACAGTCAATTCTTCCCATGTTGTAATTTCCCTTCGCATCTCTACCAAGACGTACCTTCTCCTTGGTATTTCATTAAATATATGGATAAATGTATGTACCCATTCCTCCTTCGGCTTCAATACCCATGCAGTTTAGCATGCGACTAGATGATCGTTGGGATCATTCCTTCCATCATATTTCCTTCCTCGGTAGTGCTCTACTTTTCCAAATCAAACTTCCATTAACCTGCAACATATATTCCAGTCTCCTATTGAGCTCTTATGCATATCCCTCCATATTGTAGGAGTAACCTTCAGTGATTATTCCAATTCCAACAGACACTGAGATTCTAATACTCTACTCTCATATTCATCGATAAAACAAGTCAAGTTAGGCAATCCTTCATATGCCGACATATCGATGACTTCTGTTGCGACCCAACACAGTGACAGAGTGACTCACCCACTTTTTCTACCCAATTCTCTAGTGCATCATTAGAGCTCGATGATGTGTAGCTAGTACTTCGCCAGCCTATCTCTCCCTATATGGTGGGATTGATGTAGTTTTTAGAGATGTTATAGGAATTATCCCATACTCCACAACTTCCTCTTTCACTGGTTTGATGTATCTTCGACCTTCACTAGGATCTAATGGGGTAATTATCCACTTGTCTCAATTCTCAAAATTCATCACTCTTTTCTTGAAGTTGATAACTGCCAGTTTGTCCTTTTCCTAGTCGATCCCCAACATCGCGGGAAATAAGCTACTTTCGTCGACTATCCCAATAACATTGAAGTCTCCGTAAGTATTCAAACCCTCCACTTCAACAAGTAGGTGTGGTACTCTCCCAATTGGAGACACCTTGGAATGATTTTCCAGTCACAATTGTACAAGGGACCAGACCAACTATGGTTTCCCTATCCTTTCCCATGTTTGCTTTTTCAAATTGCTTACGTCTTATCCTATATACAAGATGACCAAATCCACATGATCGTCGCCAATCTGGACAGTCATCCTCATTTCCCTTCCTATTTTCTTTTTATGCAAATAATTCATGGCATGGTCTTGTCGCCCTTTCTCCTATTGGTACAACAATATTTCTATTTCTGCTAGCGCATCGAGATCTTTTGCTAGCGACAGACAACTCTCTAGAAAATATTGCAATGTACTAACCTTCTGCGATGATCCTAACACAGTTGTTGAATCAAAAGTAGTTGGAATTTAATAGATAGGAAACTTACCAGTGTATATGTTCAGTATGTATCTTGCGTCCAAGAAAGTTTATTTCTCAATGTCGACGTCGAATTGTACCTTCTTTTGAGCCGCTAGTCGAATATTTGGGAGTGGTATGTCCTCTCCTGTCGTTGCTCCTCCTCGAGTTATCACTCCAACATCTGCGAGTTGATTTATGGGTTCTGCCGATATTTTTCCTACAGTTGGTCTCTGATTTTGATTTTGATTATGGTTCACATTCTGGTTCGGTTCTTATTGCAGCTAGTTCTTGGGTTGCCACTTCGATAATGTGATCTGTGGTACTGCAATAAGTACATTTAGACTGTAGATTCAGAAAATTTCTCTGGTAATGTCCCAAAACTCCACAATTATAACACGTTACTAGTTCGCGACCTCGTCTCATAGCACCTTCGTGACCAAAGCCTCTATCGTGACCTTTGCAGAATCCTCCTTGTGGCTGATATTGTATTTTGTTAAATGGTTGTTGGTGATCAGGATGTGGTTGAGCGTGCTATGGTTGAGTATACTGCAATTGAGTATACTGCGCTACTGTTGGTTATACTGCATCTAGTTGTACTAGGGTTTTCGCTGAGTGAAGTGTGGTTGTTGTTGAGAAAACTGTAGTTACTGTTGAACAAACTGTTGTTAATTTTGCAGTTGCATTCTTTCCATTGTTCTATGTTCTTCTCATTTCATAAAATAAATCCATGGTCCTTTCCTGGAGAAATTCATATGCTCTGCAGTACTTTTCTTCATGGCCAACCGATCAACAAAAGTTACAAAACAGATTTTCTAGCTTTGACATGACCTTCTGATGGTATACGCATTCCTTAGATTGATTTCCTCTAGTCTGAAAATATGGCACCATGGTAGTCTTCCTTGGCTAATTGAATTAGGGGCTCAATATTGTAAGTATTCATGGAAGTTTGGGCATTGATCCTTATGATGGAATTTTTTTCAACATCGACTGCACCATACTTATTCATGGATGTCTTTCCCCTTCTTGATATCCTACAACCGAATAGTAAGGTTCGCCAATTGCAATTGGATCTAGTTCATTCCAACCCCTATTTCTCCAACTGGTGAAGCTTCCAACTTTGTCGCAATCTCCAGAGTCTCAGTATGTGACGCAATATTTTGTTGCATTGACGACATACGGATGTGTGGCACCAAAGTTATGATAAACCGTTCTTTGTGTTGTACATCGCTCATTCTAAAGTTGATCTTATCCATCAATGTTTTGAACTGCTTATTAAAATCCCATACATATTCATTCAGATATTGCTTTATTTCCTTCAACTTAGTAATGTATTGCGACATGGATTTTTGTTTTTTGAACTCCTCAATTAGTCCAGTCCTGATCTGCGTTAGGGTCTTTTGTTGATACCCTGTCGGCACTTATACAAATTTCATGTACCAATCCAACGCTCGGCCTCGAAAGGTTGTTGCTAGTTTTTTTTTCTTGATGTCTTCATCTTATACTTGTTTCACAGTCCATACTGCTTCACAAAGGAACCAATACTACTCGATATCGTCAGTCCCATTACCCTCAAATAAGGGTAGCTTTACATTGTCACCCACCATTTTGGGTCTTCTTCTGGTATTCGTTGATCCGCTACTATTACTATTGTGGTGACACACAGGACAATCTTGTGATGATCTGGTGTTTCTTCCTCCTGAATTTGGCACAGTGCATGGAGGTGTAGGTACAATGTTTCTTTGGTTCGATCCTTCCTCGAGCTCAAGAGTATCTTAGTCATTTCCTTCGTCAATGTAGGGTCGGTTCAACCCTTATGGTATCCTCTCACAGTTTCTTGTTCTAGTCGCACTGGGACTCTCCTCATTCCTCCACCTATTCTCTTATCCGAACCTTACCCCACTTCGCAGAACACCACACTCTTCCTTAAACTCCCTCATACTCTCATTGTAGCTTCCATCCATCTACCCCGTATAATTCCATCAAAACCTCTTCTTTGTGGTACTTGCAACATCCGCACACCAAAGATTTACTCGTCAAAGTCCACCTTTAGTATTCATTTTTCACAGATGAGCATCTTTATACACAATTGTAAAGACAATAGAAACCTCCCTCTTGGTCCCTTGAAGAATTCCTTCTTTGCATCGTTATAGGACCTGACTGTGTCGACTGCAAACTCAATGATATATCCTTCCAAAATTTTGTCTATCCACACCTCGACATCTCTTGAAGCTTTGTTGTTTACCCTTTGCAGCCATTGGATCAGTTCAATGGTACACTGATTAGGTTTTCCTCCTTGAAAGTTCCTCTTCTGGGAAGTGAGATGCACCAACCACTCATGCAGTATTATTGGAAACTTGACAAAGAATATTTCGTGAATATCATAGTAGATATATCTCCGTAGCCGCTCTTCTACTAAAAATCTGGAGTTCTGGTTTTCTTCTGCTGTGAACTCTCAGGCCTTCTGATCAAACCAGTCATGAATCTCTGGTTTTGTTGGATCCCACAACATGTCCTCTTCTTCCTTACTCTATGGTCCCAGCAACGGAACCATTTGTTGACACACTTCAGTCGACAGGGGTTCACTCCACAGGTCTATCGATTCCCTTCAACGCAATCTCCCTAAACATCATCTCGGATGGGTTTTACCCTATCCAGCAACACCTGTGAAGCAGATGTAGTCTCACCCGATATGTCTAAGAGAGGGTTGCAGGAACCACATTTCCGCAAAAGGAAGAGGACTTGCACACTATGAATTAATCTATCGCAGTGTTACTCATAGATCCAGGGGTTTAAACACATCATTCATGAGATCTACTTATCATCATTCATGGGAAATTCAGTTATCACGGCAACATAAATCAGATCAAAAATACATCCACATATATGAACCCAATAGATACAGTAAGACTCTGCATTATTCAAACATGAAAAACCATAGATCGCACCATTACAGATTCAACAGATACGCAGAAAAAGACGGGAATTCCATCATCAATATTCTCCTCATATTAGCTTCAAATATCATCAAAGATCCCTTAGTTGAAAAGCCTCAGACCAAAAACACATTCATTCACATATGAATCGATCACATACAAGCATATTACATTCATTGGATGACACTATTCGTTATCTACTTCAATTCATCGATAATGATCTAATGACTCTACTCCTAATTCTATTTATAGGCTTAAGCCGTTACAAAAAGTCCACATAGACTGACTTTCTAACTACTTTGGACCAAAACTTCTAACTAATGCGACCAAACCGACCACACTTGTCGGTATCCTCCTCCTGTGCAGTTGAGTCTTCCACTTGTTGATATATTCATTGTCACACCTTGGGCATCTGATCCCATTTCCAACAACATTGGCCCCATTCAATACACGAATGGGGCCAACGCTGAGATTTTTTCTAATCATGCTTTCATGGAATAAAATTTGTCATGGTTAGGCTAGGTGCATGCATTGACGGTATGGGATGGTTTCCAGACTCAAACATGGCTCACAAATTAAACAATTATCCATTCAAGCAATAAACCTATAGAACAATTTCATTAACGTTGACCTCATTCAGTACATGGATGGGGCCAACATTGAATTTTTTTCTACTCGTACTTTCATGGACTAAAATTTGGCATTTTGTCGCTAGGCACATGCATTGACGGTATGGGATGGTTTCCAGAATCAAACATGGCTCACACATTAAACAATTCTCCAATCGAACAATAAACCTATAGAACAATTTCATTAATGTTTTCCCCATTCAGTACACGAATGGGACCAATGTTGAAATTTTTATAGTTGTGCTTTCATGGAATAAATTTTAGCATGGTTAGGCTAGGTGCATGTATTAACGGTATGGGAGATATTCCAGACTCAGACATGGCTCAAACATTAAAAACTCTCCAGTCAAACAACAAACATATAGAACAATTTCATTAACGTTTTCCCCATTCAGTACATGAATGGGGCCACCGCTGAGATTTTTTCTAGTCGTGATTTCATGGGCTAAAATTTGGAATGGTTAGGCTAAGAACATGAATTGACAGTATGGGAGGTTTTCCAGAATCAAACATGGATCGTACATTAAACAATTCTCCAGTCAAACAACAAACCTATAGAACAATTTCATTAAAGTTGGCCCTATTATGTACACAAATGGGCCAACGTTGAAATTTTTTCTAGTCGTGCTTTCATGGACTGAAATTTGGCATGGTTATTCTAGGAACATGCATTGATGGTATGGGATATTTTCCACACTCAAACATGGATTGTACATTAAACAATTCTCCAGTCGAACAACAAACCTATAAAACAATTTCATTAACGGTCGCCCCATTTAGCACACAAATGGGGCCAACGTTGAATTTTTTCTAGTTGTGCTTCCATCTACAAAAAATCATTTATTGTGTTTTTTTTCATACTTAAGAAGAAATGTATTTTATAACATATGCCAACATACAAGAAAATGACAAAAAAGAACTTTAAAAAACTCATATATAGATTAGAGTATATATATTAAGGCATACCTCATACACTTCAATGGAATTCATTATCCTCTCCATCCAATTCATCATCTATAACATCCGATCCAGATTCAACATTGTAAGGATTGACCATATCATCATCGTCATTGATGTCAATCTCGATCATCATGTCATCGTCGATATCATCTTCATGTACATTGTCTTCTACATCATCTAATTAAACAAATTCTTCATCATCTTCCTTTGGAACATGATGCTCAAACTCATGTTGATCATCCCCATCATCATCTTCTTCTTCAAGACCCTCTTCATTATATTCCTCCACATTATTCTTTATCGGCCTTCCCCTTGGATCGCGTCTCATGACAAATGACCAACCCCCTCTACCTTGAACCTTAAAGTAAAATACATGTTCACATTGACTTGGAAGAACATAAGGATTCATTTCTGGCTCAAACAACCTTGTATTAACCATGGTAAATCCATTATCATGTTCAATAATTTATGAGATTCCCCTCCTTGTCTTTAATTTATTAAAACTTCTAACTATATGAATTAAATTTCCATCTCTAGTTTCCTTTATCTATATTTTTGTTGGCTTAACTGAAGGTCAAGTATAATTTATTTGTATCTAAGTGTAGGTGTAAGGAATCAATATATATATTTATACTATGTGACAAATTACAAATTTAATACATATCAAGGCATATATCTAAGAAACTAGTAAATACCTTTCCATTAATCTTCAATAGCATATATCTCAAAACTAGTAAATAATTGTGTATTTTAATGCAACATGTATAAATGGGAACTCGTAAATACTTAGGAAAGTACTTGAGTATAACTAGTTGCTTGTAGATTGTCTCCGATCTTTCCCTTTATCAACTTCCTCTCTTAGCTTGAAAGAAAAACCAACTGCCCAAATGGGTCTGCCACCCTGCCTGCTAGGAATAGCCTCTTCAGATCCCTAGCTTCAAGAAACGATGTTCCTTGAATCCCCCAAGCCCAAAACCTGAGTACTCACAGTACAACCAGTGTTATAACTTCCCTTCCCAAAATTCTTGAAAACCAACCTGCTCTGTTGTATTTATCCCAAAATATCTGTGACCCCCATCAACTCCATCTCCCTTCCATTTTATCCCCATATTCACCGCCTCCCTGCCTCCATTAATAACCTTATCCCCCATTCATGAGGTCCCAACCACCTCCTCACCTACCATATTAGGATCCATGAATTCAATAGTATTAATATTACTTCTAACTTTTAATTTAATTAATTATTCACTGCTCTTTACGCGTTCGCCGACAACACTCTCGGCTTAATGCTTTTAAACTTACCCACTTGTTTAATTGAAATCATAAATTCACATTTTGTTTCCCTTTTTAAATAATATAACAAAGTAAACAATGTTATTTCTTCACCATTACCTCATATTAGTATTAAGACTATTTTAATAATTGTTTATCATAACTAATATTATTACAATTGCAATTAATAATTGTTTATTACAACTAATATTTAATAATTGTTTAGCATAATTACGTTATTTTTACTATGGAGCCTTAACTAGAATTAATCATAACTAATACTCATTTGTCTTCACTTTCTAATCATTTATAATTAAATGTAATTAATTATAAATATCCTAGTTAATACAAATTGTATAGTTAATCATGATCTTCATCCATGGTTCTACTTACCATGCTTAACAATTGCATTGTATTCATAAATTAAAACTTTAATTAATATTTATTAAACAAGCTAATAATACTCTTTTAATAGTAATCACATCCTTAATACTTAATAAACGTTTATTAATGAATATTAATTTACCTTAATCAGAATTATACATTTTTACTAATGATTAGACATAATTGTATTAGTTCACAACTTAATAAGTAATAAGTAGGATGCAACTAGTTAAAATTTCAAAACACCAAGGCCCAATAATAACATCATGACACACAATTATACAAGCATATATATAGACAAGTTATGTAAACGTAGCTAGTGCTTACATGCATCGTGTAGGTACACTAATAGTACTAAAACCTCACATCACACGTCACCCATAATCACATAATTTACTAATAGTCCACGCATTCTTAAACATAAATTTGCAATGCTTATTCACTAGCTCATATTATAACAAGTTATAACAACAACATATTATACTAAAACACAACACAAGAATCAAGCAAAGTGTTTTGACACACAGTTAATCGGTTCCCCTTCCAAAACTTCCACGACATTTCTATCTACCTACTCCATGTTATTTATTTCACAACTAACTTCTGCATCCTATCCTTGCTCTACTAGACTAGCCTAGAGAATCAACTACATGACCTAACTCCAGTTAGAATCCGTAAGTGGAAGTGTCGACTCCATCAACCAAGCTCCCCAGCAGACACCCACTAGTCATGATCACACACCTTGGGGAGCATGTCGTAGCACATCCCTCCTATGACTCCTGATTTCGGGGATAAATTGTGGGTAATACCTCCACCCCCTAATGGAACAAGGGAGTATGTCTACATCGACATAGTGACTGTGTTGTGACTATCGTACTCATGTTTTGTTATCGAATAACCAATTTGGGCAGCTGGGTTTTCCCAAAACCCTGCACATGTCCACACATCATGATAATAACACAGTAATCATACACTACCATAATAATTCATTCACATACCACATCTCTTTTGGAAATCATTATGTCGAGGTAATTCCACTTGATGGGACTCGGTTGTCACTTAGCTATTTTAAACATGTCGGTTAGTCTAATAACAAAATTCCATACAATCGTCGGCATGTGCATACATAATCTGTTAATACTAACAATAACAATATAATCATTTGCACCATTCATATGGCGTCGTAATCATTTATTTGAACATAAATTAAATAGGTATCCACGTACCATTATCTATTGAATTTGCATGCCAAAGACGTAATCAAAACATGATCATAACTCATAATTTTAACATCACACACATATATATAAATTCCTCAAAATAATAAATCCATATTTTTAGAGTGTAATATACTGACGAAGTTCCACAATAATAAGCCAATACATCTAGTAATGATAATCTAGGTAATAAGTTCAAAACAAGGCATTACAGATAATAGGTCTATCGAGATCACGTTGATTCAATCGTAACTTATACCATTTGACAACGAACATAACTAATTTAAAAGAGTTAAAATCACACTCAATAATATTTTCCAAATACCCACAATATCGCTTTTTTTAGAGTTTTGGATGTATGTCATTTCTAGAGGAAACATTGGCCACCTCAAAGACTACAATTATCCCACAATCAGAAGTTTTCTTCATTTCATCCAACATTTTGATGTGAAATTTACGACCATTGCACCACATATTCTTATGGTGTTTTACCCACAACAAGTCATACACATAAATATTACATCCTAAATTGATCATGATTAAGTGCATGTTTACGCTCTACAGGGAAAGAAATCAACGTGTACATCAATATATTTGAAAAAATTAAATAGTATGGCTAATTAATATGCTTTCCTACTTATCTTTTAAACCATAAGCTAAATCAATTTCTCTTTCTGTAAGATTGGTATCTCCATTGTGATGAGATGCTTTAAAAAATGAAGCCACATCTTCCCATGATATTCCAAGACCAGATTGTTGACATCATTCAATCCATACCTTCATCCAATCAAATTGTTTGCAATGTATAAATGAAGTGCATCCCACTAATGACCAACTACTTGATGAAATAAAAATTTCAATTAAGTACAAATGTATATTCACTTAACATGGTATACACTTTTAATTGATGCATATTGACTATTAAAAATGAAACACGTATGATATATACATAAAAATCAACAATTAAATGTACTATAATTAATCTCCACTAGCTAACAATTAACTTTCACCTTCCTTGACTACCTTTCCCCTTCATGTACTCCCCTTTTAAATTGTTATTGGAGTCCAAATCACAAATGCGACCTAGATTGAGCTTTTATGCTAATTTAGGAAGTTATTCACTAATATACATCATTTTTTGGTATACCATATATCCCTCCACCATAGAACCCTCAGTACATTCTAGTTGTCTAACCAAACCCTTCAAAAATTTCAAGTGCTTCTCAACCATCCACGTGGACCTTAAGTGTATAGGTCCACACAATTCAATCTTCTCAACTTGGTGTATGAGGTAGCGTTCTTGTGCATTGAAAAATGTCAAAGATAGATGATTTTTCATTTCACACATGAGACGAGGAATTTATCTCATCCAATACTTTATATTTTTTATGGATTTCTTTAGATTACAACCATCTACAAGTGACGCAAACAAATCACGAGATTTAAGAAAAAAAAACATTATATTACAAAACAATTATAAAAGGAAATATCAAATATAAGTTCTACAATAAATTAAACAAACACTTTATGCATGCAAAAAATGCTACTAACCTGATATATTTTCCAAGATCATATATGACTTGTTTGGCATTCTTATTGAATTTGTCCTGGAGAGATAAAGGTAGAATATACTGTAACAATATAAAAATTGTTTCATTATTTTTTACAAAAAGTAGACAAAAAAATACCAGCAATATGTACTAGAATAAAAAAATATACTAAAAATACATCAAACCATAATAATTACCTTGATGAAGACATGCCAATCATGCGTTTTCACCTCCGCAAAATCACATTTCTTGGTTATGATATTGTTCAAGTTCGAACAAAATCCCGTCAGAAATTTAATTTTTCGTATGAATTCTTTTACAACATTGCTTTGCTTCTCCGTTAACAACCATGGAAGTGAGTTTATATTTTTTATTCTTCGTTTCTATGTAATTGAATGACATCTTTCATTGCATGATTGGATTTTTGAATGTCATTGCAAATTTTGACAATTTTTTCTTTATCGCTCCTTAGATCCAATATTCGCCATAATGTTTCAGACGCATTCTTTTCGATATGCATTGTATCAAAAAAATGAGCAATTTTTAGGTGCTCATATTAGGGAAACCTATTGATTTGTTTAGGATAATTTTCCATTCCTCATGGAAGCCCATTAATTCCTTCATGATCACGATGACCATAATGAATCATAGTTTATAAAGAATTTACATAAATCAATGTCAATTACAGTAAACAACACACAATAAAAAAAATTCAAAACATTTCATATATGATGATAGATAGACAATTTGATTTGTGCGTACCTTGACGATTTCTAATATATTGCAACTTCCATACATGAGGTGTCATTCTCTATGGTTTTAATGAAATCTCTTGCTTCTCATTGAATAGATGTTTTTCAATAGTTCGATACCTATGATTCTTAGACAAGAAGTGCATATACTCATCAAACACCTACTTTCGTAAACTTTTTGAACAACGGGATTTGATATTAGGACCACAAACTAGACATGCAAATTTTTCCTTTGTTTGAAGACCTACATAAAGAGATGGATTAACTATGTCAATTATAATTATATAAAATGAATGGATTATTGAAAAAAACATGCATGCATAAGATATCAACTTCATAAAATTAAATATTATTAAAGTCGACGTTAGAATTACATACCGCAAAAATGTGTTAACCCTGTGGCATCATGTATTTTCCATACAAGCATTACATGGAATTGAAATTGCATTTTTCATATTGGTCTAGATACATCATACATAGTGATGACATTCCATAGCTTTAGTAGTTCGTCAATAAGAAGCTTGATATATACATTCATATCTTTAACTTGGTACTTATCTAATTGATTTGAAAATATAAAATATATAATTATGACAACATGCATTAAGATATATAAATAATACACAAGAGTAAAAGAAAAAAATATACATGACGTTATGCAAAAAAATACGACAAAGGAGATGCCACTACATTAAAAAAAAAATGGTGTAGACACACACCCAAAATAATCATTGCCAACATTATGTGCTCCCTCTTAATGAAAACCATGGAGGAATGCTATTGTTGATAACAAAAATAGGCCACAACGAGTAGATATATCTCATCTCTGCAAATGGATTGACACAATATGCTGCCAAATAAATCCTAACATTACGAGGTTCTTCTTTAAAGTGTGGTCATTTTTCCTCCATATCTCTAAATGTAGAACCATTTGTAGGCACTCGAAGAATGTCATCTTGAGTTCTATTATGTGCATGGTAATCCATAAATAGTACAATTTTTTGCATCTAAAAAGTCATTGCAAACGTGGAATAATGGGAATATAACGAAGAAACCTTGTGATGAACATTTTTTGTTACTTGATCTGTTCGATATCTACTGATATGATATTCCAGAAATTCTGTTACAAATTCATGTTATTTATAATATATAATCTGGTCATCAATGCATGCATTAATTACTTCATACTGCATTCCAATTTCTTTCATCATGACAGATAAATCTTGATATGTGTGAGGTAAAATATTTGACGGTGGTAACAAAAATTCAGCTATCGAGCTACAACAAATTAAAGTAAAAAACTTGTTAATATTATATCTAAATAATACTATTGAAACATGTTTCATCCGTATTAATTTTACTTATGAATTAACAATAAAATTATTAGAAGAATAAAGATAACCTTTATCGCGATCATATATATGTGATGGAATATATTACATACCTTAACATCTGTGTGACTGATGTGTTTGAAATACCATTCATAACCTTCAAGTTCATTATCAACATTATAGAAGAGATAATATTTTTGTTGGAGGCTTCATAAAGGGGTTTGTATGCCTTCTCAAGAACAGGTAAATCATGAACACCATAAAAGTCATCATTTTCATGAGCATCATCATCATCATCCATTCTAGCATTGAATGTACCATGGATTGATGTATTTGTACTATCATCTTCAACTATGTTATCAGTATGAACATCTTCTTTAATGTGATCATTAACTTGTTCTTCATTATTCATAGCTCCATGTTCCACCAGTGCTTGTTCTGAAAGCACATCCTCTGGGTGATATGTTGTAGGAGGTATTTCCTTTATAATTACATGAAACCATCAAGATATATTAGTTAATATAAAAAATGTTAAAATGATACATACATTTACAAAAACGGTCAATATAAAGACATATATAATGAAAACATACCAATGGACGATATTCGTGTCCCCCCTCAACATGTACATACTCCCTACAATATTTTTTGGCTATTGTGATCTTTATTCTTCTCCTTTTAACTCCCCTGCATTGACTTCATGGACACTAACATTTCCCATCACCCTTTATTTTCATTCCATCCCACAATCTAGCAAACAATTCATGATTTTGATCGTGTAGATCAGGAATATTGTTATGTTGTGACATTTTCGAATACCAAGCTTGATTGATGATTGTCAATCTTAAAAAATCAAGCTCCACACTTCATTATTTTTAATTACAATAACAGTTGAAATAATTGGGGTTTTTTGTATGTAATAGTTTGTGCAAATATTATAACTTACGCAAACTGTAGCTTGTATAGAAAACATGTTAGAATATTCCTAATATATAGTTTCTAAAAATAATATATCATTGGATATCTGACGACAGTGAAATACTTACCGTTGTAGCATAGTCGTCAGATTTTCGACTACAGAACATGAAAATCCGACCACGGTCGTCGGAAATTCGACGTCAACTTGGGTAAATTTAAACAAAAAAAACAAAAAAAATGTAATTAGTAAGGTGAAATCAGATGACAAGGCCAATTTCATCATATTTCATCGAATTTCGGGTTCAAATCTTGTTGTGATAAACAACATGATGTTTCCACAAATAGGGTTGTCTTAAAGGAACATCACAAACTTCAAGTGGGGAAACATCACACATATCCTTATCTTTGAATGGATAGATGTTGTAGTATATGTAGCATTTTTTACTGATTTATTATCGATATGTGACCTAGCTCATTAGTCTAGTAGGTCTAGGAGAGGAGCTATAGTCGGAAAGAAGGCAGGAAATTAATAGCACACATATATGTACAATCAATTCCATATAGTCATATGGATCCATAAGGACAAGTTCGTACAGTCGTATAAGCATGGCCATGTAGCAGGACAAGAAGTAGCAGATAATTTGTAAGCGATTCTTGTCATTTTTAGCAAGCAAATTTCTCGGTAATTATGCGGATCTATTTTTTTGGATGTATTGTACAATTGTTAGTTTGACAATTTGTGGATTTTTTTTGTAATATTTGAAAAGCTTATTTAAAGGAGTAATTACATGTGTATTGAGTGTATGATTTTGTTATTTACTTTTCAACAATATGTGCGATTGTTTTTATATGAATAATTTAATTTTCGCAATTAAAAAACAATTTTGTTTAATTAAGAACATAAGGGTAGCAGTCACCTAGGGTATGAAATTTTAACAAAAGCTTAGTGTTGTATAATTCCTAAGATGGGAATGGAGGAGATAGTATAAATATCTTGTTGGTCATGGCCTTTTAAATTTATTCCTCTTTAGCTTTATCTAAATCTTACTAGGCTATTGGTTTTCTCCTTGAGATCCTCATCTAAAATATCAAGCATCTAGATTCGCTCGAGTGACCTACACTTATGGCATTCGGAATAGATCTCTTTGCATGTATAACAAAGTCCTTTAGATATTAAATCGACAAGATTTGTTGGGTTTATTCCTCTAAATTTACACTTATAATTAGAGGAATTAGCAAGACTTTCGATTTATACACAACTCTCAAAACATCCTTCATTGTGAATCATTCTTGGCTAGTAAAAGAACCCTTGAAGTTGAATATGCGGTGTGCTTACTTATCACCACATATGAGGATGCCTATGCTCGCTAAATGGATTCTTCCAATGTACCTAGCTTCAATGCATTAGCATATGGAAAAATATTGAATCCTTTATTTGGTCAATATACATCGAAAGTTGCAACTAAACATCGAAGAGAGATTTTTTCCACTAACAAACTTGTTTTACAATAAATCTATAGAACAATGTGTCACTGTACCATGTTGCTCTATATTTTTAAGTCCATAAATAATATTTTTAGTCATAAACTTCAAATTTATGAAAAAATGAGGTTACAAATTCTTCCTTGATGGTTACATTTGGGAACCCATCAACCTCATCCTCCTAAATATCACATCCATCACTTTACCACCAATCAAATACCATCCCCTCTAGGTGTAATTGGAAAACTAAATTTTCTAATAATTTCCCATAGGGTTTAGCCTAAAGAAATAGTTCAACTTCCCAATCCAAGCCCTAGATTAATTACCAGATGTGTGTGTACTTTTGTTTCCCAAAGAAATAGTGCAGCTTCCCAATCCAAGCCCTAGATTGATTACAACATGTGTGTGTACTTGTCGTTTCCTAGCCATATCATATTTGGCCTTTTCTGAAAAGTTGTATTTTTCGTTTAAGACAATGTATATGTATCATTTCCCTTATCTCTTTTAGTGCAACTTAAACAATACTAAGCATCAGGGAGATATATTTTCCACCAACAAACTTGATCGATGGAAATCTCCTGAATAATATCTCATTGTGTAATATCCCAAATGCTAATATCCTATTGTTTTTTATTCTAGAGCTCACTTGTATTCTCAAAATGTGCAAGAATACTAAATAAAAACTTGCATGCAAGGTGGCAGAACAATGGCCCTAAATTATAGTTATTCTAGGGAAAATATTTACAGAAAGAATGTCAACACTTACCACTGATAATCAAGCTGAAGATGCCCCAGAGATAAGATGCATGCAAATAAAGCTGAGTTGGTGTAGTAATATTTCTCCTTTCCTAGTGTTGACGCCCAGCAGCATGAAACCCCCTCTTTCAGCTAAATATGACATTTTTTATGGACTGACCTGTTGGTGCCGAGATTTTTCTAGGGTGTATATCTTCTCATGTCAGAGAGAATGACTAGAGCATGCAAGGATTCTGACCTCTCTAACAGCCCTAGCGAATTGGTTTACCTATCTAGTGCTCACGCCCCCCACCCTCTCAGATTTGTTGATAGCTTCTGCGGATGAGGAAACTGAAAGCTTATGATCACCCAATGTAGTGGAGTGGCCATGTCGATTAAGGTGATGCCAATATATAGAAGATAAACTGGGATTTAGAGACCCAGTGAATACCTTGGGGTTTTCCAGCTAAATCCCCAGCTACACACATGAACCAGCAAATAATATTCCGATGGAGACTGAATTGTTGGTTATGGATGAATACGATGAATGTTGTTAATAAACCTGGATGGTTTATCTTGAAAGAGACTGGGGTATATAGTTGTATTGTCGAACCCTCGTTGGCTGAAGACGTTGTCTTCAACCCCAATTGTTGTGGTTGCACACTGTGTCGCTGCTCAAAAACTCCAAATCAACAATAATAATAATAGATAGATCATTTAGTCCAATAACCCTTCTTAAATAGATCATCATGCGCGTTTAGTGTTTTCATGTCACTTTTAGGGCTTACGCTTCACTTTTGCATGCATGCAATTCTAATTTGATGTTGACGTTTAAGCCTAAATAAATAAGGCTTCTTTTATCTGATTGGTGACTTTAATACTGAATGAATGTCTCGATCTGTTCTAAGTACCAAATTTCCTTAGTCAATTCCCTCTTATGCAGTACCTGCTCAAACCTATGGGAATTAAGTAGGTTAGCGGGTGTTTTGGTGCTTAATGAGAAGAGGACATTACATCCCTCCTCGCTTGAAATTACTTTTCCTCAAGCAATTGCAAACTAGGATGCTCCAATACCTGCTCTCCCTCCCATGTGGCATCCTCCATAGGTAATTCTTTCCATTTTACCAAGTAACCTTGAATCACCCTGTTTCAGAGTTTCCTTTCTCGCACCTGTAGGATTCTCTCTGGAATCAGTACCAAAATCCCTTCATCATCTAAGGGAGGCAACTCGGTGGATGGAGCAATGTGTTTTCCTACTATTTTCTTGAGTTTGGACACATGAAATACATTGTGAATTTTTCTCTCCTCTAGGATTTCTAGTTCATAATCCACCTCTCCGACCTTCTGGACTACTTTGTAAGGACCATATAAGTGATGTTTTAGTTTTCTTGCTCATTTTTTCTTGAGGGAAGATTTCCTGTAAGGTTGTATCCATAAATATACCAGATCTCCTACCTAGAAACTCCTTTCAATCATGACTCTATCTGCATATAGCTTCTGTTGATTCTATGTTGCATGTAGATTCTCCTTCGGGGCCTTGAGAATATCTTGACCGTCATGTACCCAATCTTTGGCCTTTGGTGTCCTATTGTCTCCAAAATCCAAGTCTACAAATTTCAGTGCCTCATTGCCATATAGAGCCTTGAAAGGTGTCATTTTAATAGAAATGTGGTGGGTAGTATTGTAGCAGTAATATCATAAGTGTATCCATTTAATCCATGTCCTATGTTGCCCTGCTACATGTTTCTCAGGTACCCCTCAATCCACTTGTTGAGAATATTCATCTGTCCATCGCTCTGGGGATGATAACTTGATCTTGTAGCAAGTTATGTCCCTACCAATCTAAATAGATACTGTTAGAAAGCACTGGTGAATTTAGTGTCACGATCACTAACAATGGTTTTGGGTAGCCCATGGAGTCTGAAAACCTCTTTGAAAAATAACTTGGCTACTTGTGATGTTGAATAGTCGGAAGAGATAGCAAAGAAGTGAGAAAATTTGTTCAATCAATCTACCACTACATATAAGCAGTCTCGTCCCTGTATCTTGGGTAACCCAATAATGAAGTCCATCAAGATTATTTCCCATTTCTGCTCTGGTATTGGTAATGGCTGAAGTAACCCTACTGGATGAGTGTGTTTGATCTTTTTCTGCTGGCAGATACTGCATTCTTGAACGTGTTGTATTACCTTCCCCTTGAGGCCCTTCCATGAGAACCTCTCTTGGATATGCCTGTAGGTTTTAATAACCCCTGGTGCCCTGATAATGGTGAGTCATGTGATTCCTGTATGATCTTCCTATTTAAATTTGATTATGGGACGAGGTATATCCTACCTTTTTAATTGATGATGTCGCCAATGATTGTGTACTTGTCATATTGGATCTGTCCATCTAATAACTCATAAGAAAAAATGTTTTTGGAGTATTCTACTAAGAGAAGAGACCTCCAATCCATGGATATACTCATGCGGGATAATGAAGTTGGTCGTCTAGATAAGGCATCAGCTACTACATTGTTCTTACCCTTCACATGCTCTATTTCAAAATCATAATCTTGTACCTTGCTGACCCATTTATGTTGTAGCTCATTTAATTCTTTCTGCTCCAAGAAGTATTTGAGGCTATTATGATCTGTCTTGATTTTGAATTTTCTTCCCACCAAATACTGTCTGAATTTACTTAGGGCATGTAAGATGGTTAGCATCTCTTTGTCATATATGGAGTAGTGGCACTCATAGTATTTCAGTTTCCGACTTTCAAATGCAATCGGGTGATTTTTTTGCATCAGTGCCACCCCTAGTCCTTCTCCTGAAGCATCACATTCCACTATGAATGGCTGTGAGAAATCCGGTAGTGTCAAAATTGAGCAAGAAATCATGATGGTTTTCATTTCCTCAAAGGTTTGTTGTGCCAATTCTGTCCATGTGAATGCCCCTTTATTTGTGAGATCGATGAGTGGTGTGGCAAATTGAGAGAATCCCTTAACGTATCTTTTGTAATACGTGCAAAGGCCTTAAAATACCTTCAGTTCAGTAACTATCTTTGGTGTAGTCCAATCCCAGATAGCTCTAATCTTCTCCATATGAACATGTACCCCTTCTGCACTGATTATGTGTCCTAGATACAACATCTCCTTCATTCCAAACTCACACTTATACATCTTTGCATAAATCAAGTGCTCTTCTATAATTCTCAATACCTCATCTAAGTGTTTTAGATGTTCCTCCCAAGTTTTGTTGTAAATTATAATATCGTCAAAGAATACTAGCAAATACTTTCGTAATTGAGCCACGAAAGTGTGGTTCATGCAATACTGGAAGGTGATTGGAGCATTGGTGAGTCCAAAAGGCATGACTAAGAACTCATAGTGACCATAGTGGCAACAGAAATCTATCTTGGAAATTTCTTGATCCCTAACTCAGATCGGATGGTACCTTGATCGTAGATCAATCTTTGAAAAGTATTTGGAACCTCTTAGCTCGTCCATTAGTTCATCAATCCTAGGGATGGGATACCTGTTTTTTATGGTATTCTTATTTATTTCTCTATAATCAATACACATTTGTAATGTGTCATCCTTGTTTTTAACTAAGACCACTGATGATGAAAAGGGACTAGAACTCAGCTGAATATATCCTATTTCTAGTAATTATGTGATCGTCTTCTCGATCTCATCCTTGTATCTTTTGGGATGTCTATATGGAGTGTTTATGACTGTCTGGTTCCCATCCTCCAACTCAATAATATTCTCAAATCCCCTATCTGGTGATCTACCAACTTGACGATCCCAAAATACCTTCTCATTTTTCTGCAATAGTTCCTGAATATCTGTTGGATGTTGGGTGTAATTCTATGGAGGTTTTCTAAAAGTAACCAAGAACTCTGTTGACCATTCTATGTCACCATGTCTGAGTACGGCCTCCATTCTCTATGATGATACTGGTTTGGGGGGATAAGTATGCATGCCCCTCAAAATTACCTATTTTCCATCCGGTCCCTGGAATTCCATTTCCATTGACCTGTAATATGTAGTATATTTTCCTATTGAATAAATCCATTGGACACCTAATACAACATTTGTATCAGCCACATTCACCACATAAAATGAGTCTATCATATGGTATTTTCTTAATGTAACATTCATTTTAGGAATCCAATAGTTGCACTCCATGCTAGTATCTCCTGCTACCGCTACAGTGAATCCCTCAAACTTCTCTATCGGAATACCCCTCTTAGCCACCCATGCTGCATCAATGAAATTGTGGGTTTCTCTCCCATCAATCAGCACTCCTACCCTGGGGCCCTATACTACTCATTTGACCCTGAGAGTATGAAACCTAGGTAATCTGGATAATGTAGCAATAACTCCCTCTGGTGTATCTCTCTGGAGTGACTCCTCCTATGTTTCCCGCAATTCCTCTGTTGTTTCTTGCTCGGATTCTTCCCCTTCACTATCTGAATAGACCTCAATATAATGGGCCTTGGCCTTCCCTGAGAACCTATGTCCCGAAACTCATGGTTCTTGACAAGTGAAACATAACTTTTTTCTTCTCAAATATTTCCTCGTGTCATCGTCCAACCAATTTTTCCTTGGCCCTTCCTGTTGAAAAGGTCTTCGGTCTTCGGCCCTTCTTCTAAAGTGGAAACTTTTTCTTCAGAACTGAATCTTGTAAATATTTGGCTCGGTTGATTGCATCCTATAGAGTAGATAGTTTGTATAATTTCACCCACCCGCGTAAAGGTTCTTTCAAGGCCTCTGAAAACAGCATAATCAACCTACTCTCAGACACATATGTCACCATAACAATGACTCTCTGAAACTCTAAAATGAAGTCCTCGACACTACCTATCTATTTGATTTGAGCTAACTCTCTAAAGTGTATCTCTGGGTCCTCCTTGTCAAATCCTTCCATAAGCTTCTGTGTGAACTCACTGTAGGAACTGATGGTGTTGTGACCCAATGTCACTAGCCCGTGGTACCACCACTCATGAGCCTCTCTGTCCAGGTGTAGTGTAGCCAATTTAATGGCATTTGTCTCTATCATCAGGTTGAGTTCGAAGTAAGTATCCATCTTCTAAACCCATATTCTCGTTGAACCTCCGCGATCCCTATCAAAGTTTGGTATGGTCAATCTACCTAAGGTTTTCTGCAACTCATCATTTTGGTTAAACCATCTGTTGAAATTCCTGGGTCAGTTCCTACTTTTCATATTGCAGAAGTCTGAGAAAGACATGGCTACATGGAACTCATCTCCCAAATCCTTGTATTCCTATAAATAGGCTCCAAATGGTTCACTAGGTCCTACTGGCATGACTAGTCCTGCTACTGCATATGTCAGGAAGTGAGACATAGTAGGTCTGTTGGAAGGTCTGTTATATATGTGGGGTGTGTTTTTCATATTAGTGTATGCATGCTCCCACTATTGATGTATTTGTAACTTCGGAATGTATTCACTTGTATATCTTATGTATTGTATTTCATTGTACCCCTATGTTCCTATCGGTAGAATCATTAACGTAATCAAGTCATGTAAAGTCATAGAGGTTAACCCTCCTTTGTTCATCGGGGGGAAAGTCCCCACAGTTGAGGGGCACTAGGGTTATTATACTTTCCTAGTGAAGTTGGCCCTGGTAAGTAATTGTCAAGTCGGAAATTAATATAAATAAAGAGTGAGCCTCTCTATTTGTAACACACACTCACTCTACTGTAGTGCATGAGTGAGAGAAGAGGAGCTCTCACAAGTGAGAGAGAGAACAACTATCGGAGATCATCTTTGTGTTTTTAGGTTTTACTTTTGCCATTGGTGCTCATTCTATATCTGAGGAAGTTGCGGGGTTTTCTCCTTTATGGTTTCCCTAAGGAAAACTCTTTGTGTCTCTTGTCCCTTGTGATTATTGTTGTGCATGTTATTCTCTCAGATAAGATCCTAGATCATATTGATTAAATAATAAAAAACTAACATGGTATTAGAGATAACCTAAGAATAAGACATTGTGCAGCTATAGAATCTAGGGCTTATTAATTTTTGGGTCTCTCTCCTCAGATCATCAGCAAAAGGAGTCTAGGCTAACTCTCCATTGAAGGGTGCATCTTTCTATCGAAGCAGAATTTGATTTCGGGCATTTTTAGTTTTTGACCTATCACTGCTGCGAGAAATTAGGGCTTTTCACAGAAGAGGAATTTTTTAGTGATCCCAGCATAGGATTGGTCTCCTCCTCAAAATCTAAATTTATAGATCAAGATCAAAATTTTTGGTTGGGTAAAACTCCAGGAAAGTCAAACCCTAATTTGACCCCAGACCTTAAAACCCTAAACTACTAAAACCAGTAGTTTTGGTACATTCGCTATATCTAGAGATTGGAGAAGGATAAGGAGCCGAAACTTTTACAGGCCAAATATAAATTCTTGATGTACCCTTTGTAAAATTTTCAGCCTTAGATTCGCTATATTCTGGGAGATATGATTCCTCTAAATCAGGGTTTTATCATATCCCATGATTCATCCCAAAACAAGACACCTTGGGAGAATTGCTATATCTTGGGCGACGAAGGTCCAAATGAAATTTCACAAGATGTTCCAGATAGGGAATGGAATTTAAGTTCTATGGCAAGTGTTTCAGACCCTAAAGGTGAAACAGTGAGACATGGAAGTCTGTACAAATTCTCTATGTTGAACAGTCCTGAAACAAGTCACCTTGGGAAAACTCTCATAAGTCCCAATTGGTGAAACAAATTCTGCTCAAACCTATGGTGTTGTAAAGAGGAAAACCGAGGATACCTCAGTGGGAAGTTTTAGACACAAAGGAGTAGTAACTTCGGATATAGTGCAGAAACAATATCAGGAAATTATGCAGAAGAAATTGAAGAAAACAAGGGCATCGGATATTTTGCAGTTCTAATCATATTTTTGGGAAAATGAGTATGCTTCTTAGATCTCCTTGAGGAGGTGCATCTTTCTATCCAATCAGATCTGAAATATTCCAATTTTTTAAAATTAGGCTTTCTCTAACAAACCCTATATTAGGCAGATCTTGAACCAGGATGGACACCTCAAATCGGTAAGATCTAATCTTTTGCTATTTACATTTGAGGTTCTCATTTCAAAATGACCTATCACACCTGCTTGATGACAAGCTTGGTGAAGCTAGCAACTTCCAAGTATGGAAGTATAAGACCTCTATGATCCTTGAATAAATTGACTTGGATCAGTATTTCAGTAAGAAATGTCTAGGATCCAAAGGGAGATGAGGGTAAGGCTAGAGCCAAGAGAATCATTACAGATTCTATTAAAGATCGTCTCATTCCTCATGTGTCATCCTTGAAGACATCAAAAGGAAGTTTCCAATGCTATGATGAAGCAATCAAAGAAGAATAATATATTGTTATAACCACCTTGAATGGATCACGGGATTCATTCATTCGAGGAATGTGTGCCAGAAGGAAATGATTACCTTCAGCAAACTCTGGGAAGAGCGCACACAAGAAGAAGCTCAACTCATAATAAGAGAATATAAAATGGGAGCAACTGAATATCAAGCTCTCACGATCCAAAGAAGATCCCTCAAGTGATGAGGAATACGAAGGAATCAACTCTTGAAGAACCTCTTATCCATCTTAGAATTTGGATAAGAAATGATGTTGTTATGAATGAAGAAGATGATGAAGCTGAAGGCTCAAGAAGGATTCTACCCATGAAACGAATAAAGATAAGTATTCAATTGTCATTTAATGATATTATTTTGTTATGCATTTGTTTATATTCAGTTGATTTGTTATGCATGATAGAATGTTTGCATTAATGACAGTACACTACTAATATGAATGTGATGGGTAAGTAGCCCATGGTGCTATACAACTCTCCATTGGTACTTATCTAGAATGAAACCTCTTTCCTAACATATTGGATTAGTGCACAATCTCAATGATGTCATGGTAGAGATGGAAGGCATCTAGAAAGTTTCTGTGAGAAATGGATGAATGTTGTATTGGCTAAAATAGTTGAATGATTATATATTTATGCATAAGAATTTTCCATTATGAATATGCCTTATGAAATGTTTCTAACCATACAACTAATGCATTTGACTAGTAGGAAATATCGCGCACAATCTCCTACAAGAAAAGAAGGATGAGACTTGTTCTAAAGAACAAGTGACGACAGTTCAAGAAATAATCGAAAATGAAGAATAGTATGACGAGACTTCAAGAGGTCTCAGACACAATGTAGTTATGTGACACTGTTGAGTGACATCATTGATGCAAAACCTTCCCGCTATGAAGAAATACCTAATAAGAAAGGGAAGGAGTGCACCAGTTCAAGAAGAATGATGTCTAGGATGCGGTGTTGAGACCTGAAGGGAAGTCTGTAGTATCTTCCATATGGATCTACAAAATCCAGAATGCAATAGATGGAAACATCATGGGATACAAGGAAATATTCATAGCACAAGGCTTCTCACAAAAAGAAGGAATAGACTACGAAGAGACATTTGCAGCCACTGGGAGTTGTGACACATTACAGGCAGACTCATGTGTGCAAATTAAAGAAGGCTTTGTATAAGCTCAGAAGGAACCCATGGGATAACACATACATGAGGAGATTGATTATCACCTAGACTGATGAAGATCTTAACATTTTCTACAAGGTTGAAGATGAAATCCTATAGAGGATGATAAGCTCACAGATGGGTGCGAGAAGAACTTTTGAAGGGTTCAAGATAGAGGATATTGGTATCCAGTGACCCTAGATGGATACATAGAATATTAGTAGCAAAGGAAGCTACCTCTCACTCCAGTATAGAATACATAAAGTACGAAAGGCAGAGGAAGAATTATGCTCCACTTCAGAGGGAGTGACTACAGAAGATCTTGAGGTTTGACATGGTATGACAGGATGGACAGCTTACTGATGGCTTTAGGATTTACCGAGAAAAAATTGGATTCCAACCTTTACTTCAAGGTTGAAGGTGGAATACCAGTGATGCTCCTATTATATGTCGATGACTTGTCCCTAACAGAAAAAGTGGAAATAAGGAGACTTGCTGCCAACTTTGAGATGAAAGATGTAGATATGATGCACTAATTTCTAGGCATGGCGTTTTGGCAGAATCAAGATGGAATCTCCCTGGGATAAGGGAAGAATGCATTAGAGATCCTGAAGAGGTTCAGGATGATGGACTGCAAGGCCATGACCACACCTATGGCATCGAACCTGAACCTATTGAGTGATGCTTCATCAAATTCAATTGATGCTACGATGTATCATCAGATGATTGGGTCTTTGATGTACCTGATGAACATGATACCAGATATTTGCTTTGTTGTGAACACATTGAGATAGTTCTTGACAGATCCGAGACATGTTCACCTGATTTCTACAAAGCATATTCTGAGGTACCTAAAGGGTACAGTTGACTATGGGATCAAGTATGAGGCAAATCAGAAGATTAACCTAGAGGGTTATGTGGATTCGGATTGGGAAGGCAGTGCCATTGATAGGAAGAGAGCTTTGGGGTGTTGCTTCAGTATGGGATTAGGTGTGATCTCTTGGTTTAGCAGGAAGCAGTCCTACGTGGCACTGAGTAAAGTCGAAGCAGAGTATGTCACAGCTTGTTCAACTAGTTGTGTGGTAGTATGGATGAGGAAGCTATTGTCTAATTTGTTTGATCTCCAGTTGGGTGCTACTTGTATATATTGCGAAAACTAGAGTTGTGTGAAGTTGTCAGAGAACCCGATGTTCCATGACAAGTCGAAGCATATCGAAATAAAATATTACTACATTATAGATATGGTGTAGAGAGGAGCAGTGAAGCTCCAGTATGTTGCGATGGACGAACAGATAGCTGATGTGTTGACCAAGCTATTAGCTAGAGTGAAGTTTGATTACTTCAGGGATAATATTTGTGTTCTCTAGATCGAGGTTCCTTCCAAGGGGAAGTGATGGGTCGATGTGCCTTTTTGACATGGTAGGATTGGTTCCTCCCATGTTTAGATGTAATTGTTGTGCCTTTCTAACATGGTGGTAGGATTGGTTCCTCCCATGGTCAGATATAAGTGATGTGCCTTTCTAACATGGTGGTAGGATTGGTTCCTCCCATGGTCAAATGTAAGTGTTGAGCCTTTCCCCGTATGGTAGTAGGTGTGTCCTACCATGCCAGTGGATGTAAGTGTTGGGGCCTTTCCCTAGATGGTAGTAGGTGCGTCCTACCATGCCATTGGATGTAACTATTGGGGCCTTTCCCTGAATTGCAGTAGGTGTGTCCTACCATGCCAGTGGATGTAAGTGTTGGAGCCTTTCCCAGATGGTAGTAGGTGTGTCCTACCATTTTGGTGTATGCAAGTGTTGAAGCCTTTCCCGGATGGTAGTAGGTGTGTCCTACCATGCCGGTGGATATAAGTGTTGGAGCCTTTCCTGCATGGTAGTAGGTGTGTCCTACCATACCGGTGGATATAAGTGTTGGAGCCTTTCTCAGATGGTAGTAGGTGTGTCCTACCATGCCGATGATATAAGCACTGAAGAATAAGACCTACATGGAGGCTAGGCCTACAACCAGCATGAAAAATGGTTGGATCCATAGAACTTCCTATGACAAGTAGAATTGAGAGATAGCGTCATTTTCTCGAGATAGCGGGAACAGTGATGATGGTGATGATCCAGTTTGATGATGATCCAGCTTTGATGGTGATCTAGTCTGGTGATGATCCATCTTTGATGATGATCTAGTGATGATGATGATCCTGTGATGAAGACTTGTGCTAATGAACTGTGTCAAGACAATACCTTCCTAGTTAAGAGGGAGTGTATTCCTTCTCTTATAGGTTACAAAAGTGTCTTCCTTTGTATTCATTTACTTCTCATATTCAAGCCCATACCTGGCAAGGAACATGCTCTAATACCAATGTAATATCCCAAATGTTGATATTCTATTGTTTTTTATTCTAGGGCTCACTTGTACTCTCAAAATGTGCAAGAATACTAAATAAAAACTTGCATGCAAGGTGTCGGAACAATGGCCCTAAATTATAGGTACTCTAGGGCATATATTTACAGAAAGAAGGTCAACACTTACCACTGATAATCAATTTAAAGATGCTCCAGAGATAAGATGCATGCAAATAAAGCGGAGTTGGTGAAGTAATATTGCTCATTTCCTGGTGTTGACTCCCAGTGTTATATTTTTATCATTCAAGTTAGCATTATGATCTTAGGATCTTATCTGAGAGTATAACATGCACAGCAATAAAACACAAGAGACAAGAGACACAAAGAAGTTTCCTCAGAGAAACCATAAAGGAGAAAACCCAGCAACTTCCTCGAGATAGAATCAGCACCAAAAGTAAAACCCGAAAACATAAAGATGGTCTCCCAACAGCAGTAGTCTCTCTCTTGTCCCAGAAACTTCTCACTCACTCATGCGCCCTAGTGAGTGAGTGTGTGTGTGTTATAAATAGAGAGGCTCACTCTCTATTTATATTCTTTCATTCACTTAATGTCCTCTCCAACATGTTGGCCTCACTTAACAATTACTTACTAGAGCCGACATCTCTAGGAGAGTTCAATAACCCTAGTGCCTCGCAACTTGTGGGGAATTTTCCCCTCTGACCAACAAGGAGGGTTATCCTTAACACAATGGTGGAGACAATTGCCCCGACTTACAATAACTCACCTAGGGTCGAATTCTCTGGGATAGTCTAATAACCCTAGGGCCCCACAATTGTGGGGACTTTAACCCTTGATCAATAGGAGGGTTACCCACAATGACTTGACATGACTTGTTTACATTATGGAACCTCTCGATGGAAACATCGGGGCATGACATGACTCAATTACATTATAGATACTTCCCAAAATAAACATCGGGGTACAATACATAAGATATATAAGTGAATACATTCTGAAGTTACAATTACATCAACGCTCCCTCTTAACTAGAAAGGTATTCTCTCGACACAATTTATCAGCACAAGTCTCCTTCTCTGTATCATCTGGATCATCATTTATTTCTTCGTCATATTCAAGTCATCTTCATCTTCAGGTCATCTTTATCTTTATCTAGATCATCATCACTCGATCTACATCATCATCACTCGATCTAGATCATCACTTGATCTGGATCATCACTGCTGGATCATCATCACTCGATCTGGATCATCATCACTGGACCTGGATCATCACTCGATCTAGATCATCACTGGGTCAACATCATTGGTGCTATCTCATGATTCTTCTCATCACAGGAAGTTCTATAGAGCCGGCCCTTTTTCATGTTGGTTATAGGCCTAGCCTCCATGTAGGTCTTCTTCAACGCTTAAATCTGACCCTAAGTCAGAATGGCATGCCCAGTGCTTACATCTAATCTTGACTCATCAGAAAGGCACGCCCAGCACTCACATATGACCATGAGAGGAACACATCCACCATCATGTCAGAATGGCCCATCCCTCACATCTGACCATGGAAGAAACTTAATCCTCTCACCATGTCAGAATGGCACATCCCTTACATCTAACCATGGAAGGAACTTAATCCTCTCACCATGTCAGAATGGCACAGCCCTTACATCTGACCTTGACTCGTTAGAAAGGCTCATCCCTTACATCTGACCTTGACTCATCAGAAAGGCTCTCAGTCCCAAACTGAGGGTCCCTGGTAACTGACCAGGTGCCTCCATTCAAAGAATGGAAATAGCCCTTATATCTAATCAAGTGGGAACACATCCCTCAATCACATCAAAATGGCCCTGCACTTATATCTGATCATGTGAGACTACATCCCACAGTCATATCAGAATGGCCCTCAGTCCTAGACTGAGTATTCCTGGTAACTGACCAGGTACCTCCATTCAAATAATGGCAATAGCCCTTATATCAAATCGTGTAGGAACCAATCCTACAGTCATATCAGAATGGCTCAGCAATCATATCTGACATGGAAGGAACCAATCCTCTCACCATGACAGAATGGCTCAGCCCTTATATCTGACCATGGAACGAACCTAATCCTCTCACCATGTCAAAATGGCTCATGTTATCATCATTTCCCCTTGGAGGGAACCTCGATCTGGAGAACACCAAGCTTCTCCCTGAAGTACTCAAACTTCACTTTGGCCATTTCTAGCATAGAATCACATCAGGGCTGATTACGTTCAAGGATAACCTGTTAGCTTCGTCGGGACGGATTACATCCGAGGACAACCTACATGTCTGTTTACATCTGAGCAACCTATGAGCTTCGCCAGGATTTATGCTCAGACAACCTGTCTCACCGACTATGCTAGAACTCCCTCTTTCGATAGATCTCAATCTGGATCACATATTGGAGCTTCACTGCTCCTCTCTCCCAAATAGCAAGTGGCAACATATTTTTCCTCAGTTGTACTCAGCACCATGCAGGACTCCATCCTGCCAAACCAAGAGATCACACTTGATCCCATACTGAAGTAGCACCTCGAAGTGCTCTTCCTATTAATGGCACTGCCTACCCAATACGAATCCTCATAACCCTCCAAGTTAATCTTTTGATTCGCCTCATACTTGAGCCCATAATCAACTGTACCCTTCAAGTACCTCACCACATGCTTTGCAACCATCAGGTGAATATGTCTCAATGTGTTCACAGCAAAGGAAATATCTGGTCTCGTATTCGTCAAGTACATCAAGGAATTAATCATCTGATGATACATCATGGCATCAACTGACTCTGATGAAGCAACACTCAATAGCTTCAGGTTCGATGCCATAGGTGTGGTTATGGCCTTGCAGTCCATCATCCTGAACCTCTTCAGGATCTCTACTGCATACTTCCATTTTCCACACCTCCATGCCTAGAACATAGTGCATCATCCCCAAGTCCTTTATCTCGAACTCAATAGAAAGTCTTCTTCTTGCAAATTTAATGAGTTCCTCTTTTCTGTCAGGAATAAGTCATTGACATATAACAGGAGCATCACTGGTCTTCCGCCTTCAACCTTGAAGCAAAGGTTGGAATCCTCTTTACTCTCAGTAAATCCTAGAGTCATCAGTAATCTATCCATCCTGTCATACCATGTCGAACCTCAAGATATTTTGTAGTCACTCCCTCTAAAGTGGAGCAGCATACTCCCTCTATCTTCCATACTCTATGCACTGAAACATTTTGTACCAGAGTGACAAGTAGCTTCCTATGCTACTAATATTCTATGTATCCATCTACTGTATAGACTTTCATCTTCAACCTTGTATCAAAGGTTAAGATCTTCATCAAGCTCATCATGTATGTGTTTCAACTCCCACTGGCTGCAAATGTCTCTTCGTAGTCTATGCCTTCCTTTCATGAGAAGCCTCGTGCTACGAATCTTGCCTTGTATCCCACGATGTTTCCATCCATGATGGAACTACAAACTTCCCTTCACAAATCGATACTGCATCCTAGACATCATTCTTCTTGAACCGGTCTTCCCTTTCTTCTTCATTACTTCTTCATGGCTGGAAAGTTCTACATCAATGATGTCGCTACATTTGTCATATTATTCCTCATCTTGAACTGTTGTTACTTGTTCTTCGAAACAAGTCTCATCCTTCTTTGCTTGTAGGCGATTTTACGTGATCTTTCCTACAAGTCAAATGCATTAGTTGTATGGTTGGAAACATTTCATAAGGCATATTCATAATGGCATAAATATATGATCTTACAATTATTTTTTCCAATACCACATTCATCCATATCTCACGGAAACTTTCTAGATGCCTTCCATCTCTACCAGGACAACATTGAGATTGTGCACTAATCCAATATGTCAGCAAAGAGGTTTCATTCTAGATAAGCAGCAATGGAGAGTTGTATAGCACCATGAGATACTTAGCCATCACATGCATATTAGTAGTATACTGTCATTAATGCAAACATTCTATCATAAATAATACATTAACTGAATATAAACAAATTCATAACAAACAATATCATGAAATGACAATTGAATACTTATCTTTATTTGTTCCGTGGGTAGATTCCTTCATGAGCCTTTAGCTTCATCATCTTCTTCATTCATCATTTCTTATCCAAATGCCAAGATGGATAAGAGTTTCTTCAAGAGTTGAGTCATTCGTATTCCTCATCGCTTGAGGGATCTTCTTTGGATGGTGAGAGCTTGATCTTCAGTTGCTCCCATCTTCTTATTATGAGTCGAGCTTCTTCTTCTTCCCAAAGTATGTTTAAAGTAATCACTTCCTTTTGGAACACATTCCTCGCATGAATGAATCCCATGATCCTGGGAGGCCATTCAAGGTGGTTATCACCACTTCTGCATTCTCCACTTCTTCTACTACTAATACAAGTTGTTCTTTGATTTGAGAGACCCTCATAAAGTATGACTATATGGTCTTTGCATTCTGGATCTTCACATTCTTCAACTGTTTTCTCAAAGTCATATTCTGATTTATGTTCTTCCCTTTAAATAGCTTGGTCAAGGAATCAAACATCTTCGGTGTCTTTAGGGAAGACACTTGTGGTACAAGGTGATTCATGATTGAATCAGCAATGATCTTCTTGGCCTTGACCAATTTCTTCTTGTGTAAGGCTTTGAGCTTCATCTCCCTCTAGAACTGGAACCTCTCTTCTTATGTAGGTGTCCAATTCATTTTCTTCAGAGAGATCATATATTTCCATGCTTGGAAGTTGTCAACTTCAACAATCTTATCATTAAGCTAATGTGATAGATCACTTTGAAATGAGAACCTCAAATGAAAATAGCAAAAGATTAGATCTTACTGATTTGAGGTGTCCGTCTTGGTTCCGGAGCTGGTTGATCTAGGGATTGTCAGAGAAACCCTAATTTTCAAAACTTGGAATCTTTCAGATCTGATTGGATAGAAAGATATATCTCTTCAAGGTAAGTTGTCCAATGTACTCCTTTTCTGAAAATAGTGGAGGGAATCTCTCGGAACAGGAAGCCCTAGTTTACCAATTTCTTCTGCAGAAATTCCTGCTACTATTTCTGCGGTATCTCCGAAATTACTACTCCTATGTGTATGAAACTTCATAGTGAGGTATCCTCTCCTGTCCCTATTCCACCACCACGGGTGTCATCAGAATTGGTTTCACCAATTGGGACTTTTTATCATTTTCCCAAGGTGACCTGTTTCAGGACTGTTCAACATAGCAAAGTTGTACGGACATATGGACTTCCACGTGTCACTTTTTTCTCTTCTGGGTCTGAAACTCAGACCACATAAAGTAAATTCCATTCCCTTTCTGTAACATCTTCAGAAATTTCATTTGGACCTTTGTATCCCGAGATATAGCAATTCTCCCCAGGTGTCATGTTTAGGGATGAATCCTGGAAGAGGCTGGAACCCTAACTTGGAAGGATCGTATCTCCTAGAATATAGCGAATCTGAGTCTGAATTTTGGACACAGTGTAAATCAGGATTTTATCTTCGGCCTGTGAAAGTTTCAGCTCTTGATCCTTCTCCAATCCCGAGATATATCGAATGTACCAAAACTTATCAGATTTAGTATTTTAGGGTTTTTCCGGCTCGGGGTCAAACTAGGGTTTGACTTTCCCGGAGTTTCACCCAACCAAAAATATCGACCCAGGTCTCTAAAATTTTATTTTGATGAAGAGATAAATCCTATGCTGGGCTTACTCAAAAATTCTTCTTCTATAGAAATCCCTAATTTCCAGCACTGAAAACTGAAAATGCTCGAAATTGAATTCCGCTTCGACAGAAAGATGCGTCCTTCAATGGAGAGTCGGCCTAGCATATTTTTGTTGATGGATTGTGGAGAGAGACCCGAAAAGTAAGAAGCCCTAGCTTCTGTAGCTGCACAATGTCTTCTTCTCAGGTTAACTCTGATACCATGTTAGATTTTTATCATTCAAGCTCGCATTATGATCTTAGGATCTTATCTGAGAGTATAACATACACAGCAATAAAACACAAGAGACAAGAGACACAAAGAATTTTCCTCAGAGAAACCATAAAGGAGAAAACCCTGCAACTTCCTCAGAGATAGAATCAGCACCAAAAGCAAAACCCGAAAACATAAAGATGATCTCTCGACAGCAGTAGTCTCTCTCTTGTCCCAGCAACTTCTCTCTCACTCATGCGCCCTAGTGAGTGAGTGTGTGTGTGTTATAAATAGAGAGGCTCACTCTCTATTTCTATTATTTTGTTCACTTAATGTTCTCTCCAACATGTCGGCCTCACTTAACAATTACTTACTAGAGTCGACATTTCTAGGAGAGTCTAATAACCCTAGTGCCCCACAACTTGTGGGGATTTTTCCCCTCCGACCAACAAGGAGGGTTATCCTTAACACAATGGTGGGGACTATTGCCCTGACTTACATAACTCATATAATCATTGGTAGAAAAATCTCAAAATCAAACTTAAATCGAAAAGTAGTGCTAACATTGCAACATTTTTTAAACCATGGCCTTAAAAAATAGGGCTTCTGCTCTTCATGGAAATGACTTCCCCCTCTCCCCATTTTTTAAATTTTTTATGAAAAAAAGTTATAAAAAATTATATTTTTTATAAAAATAACAATAAATATATATATATATATAACCAATTAAAACTTTATATATTTAAACTATATAATAAAACTTAAAAAAACAAATTAAAAACATATACGTTACAAGAAATATTTAAAAAAAAACATAATAATAACTTTAAAATATATATTTAATTAAAACTCAAATTTGTATTTTAAAAAATTATTTTAAATTTTATTAAAATACTAGATTTTTTTTATCGAAAAATATGATTTTTCATTAAAATATTATTTTTATTAAAAATAAAATGTTTTAATAAACAAAATAAAGATTTATTAATTTTTAAAAAGATTTTAAAATTAAAACTATTCCCAAATTTTAAAAAATTAAAATAAATAGTAATAAAAATAAAAACCGTCTGCACTCAAAGCCTCCCCTCTCCTGGAGCGCCCATTAAGCCACGAGGGAGGGCGGTTGAGGGGGCAATGGAGGGGAGGGGAAAGTGAAGGAACGGAAAGAGGGGATGGGTGGGAAAGTGTTTTGTTTTTATTTTTTATTTTTTAAATTTGATAATAGTATTTTGTTTTTTTACATTTAAAAAAAAAATTAACAGTTTTTTTTCTTAAATTTTTAATAGTTTCTTTTATTTTTTTAATGGTTTTTCAATATTTTTTTTCCTAATTTTGATTTTATGTTTTTTTAAAGGGTGTTTTGGAAAACATTATATTTTAATAATTTTTTTCGTTTTTTTTATGTGATTAAAAACAAAATCAGCTGACGAAATTCCGAAAATTTGTAATTTTATCTCCGACAAAATGTTGTGCTACTGGTAGCACCACTTTTTGATTCGGGGGTAAAAATAGCCACTCAATGCACCCTGTAAAAAAAATGAAAACTATTTATAGTTATTGTCGGGTTGTATAATGTGTTATCTTCCTCCACCTCGTATTTAACTTGCTATCACTCAATCTGCACAGGGATTATTGCAAACACGAAAAATGACAAAGACCAAGAGACTTGTGATTCCAAGGCTTATCTTAAGCCTTCTACTTCGTCTATCTTCTTCTTCTTCATCTTTTGCATATATTTTGTCGATGGTCAAAAGATGATGATTGTGAAGTAACACGATGCCTATATTATATGTGTAAAACGTTTATCCTAACTATGATAGTTTTAGTAAAAGTTGTTTTGAAGTGTTTTTTACTAAGATAAATATAGAACCTAGTGATCTATATTGTCAAATCTTTTTCACTCAAATGGTGCCCCCAAATCCATGAGCATCCTTACTACATCTACCATAAGTTTTCTTAGTCCTTATGTCTATGTCATGCATTACTTGTGTCGCCATCTTTTTTGTACTTTAGTAGTTAGTTTAGGTCTCTTAGGGTCAAATATGTAATAATGTTGAGATTCATGGTCAAAGAGGGTGTCAATAACCTTAATGTATATCATACACCCCATTTTTCAGCATGTCACCCTTTAGAGACAAAATCACCTCAAATTCGCAATCTCTAGACAAATTTAGTTATCTTAGGAATTAAGTGAAAGGATATTCCATTTTCCCTAGTGCACCCCCATTGATCTACAAGCCAGTGATGAGGTGTTTCATGTGATTGATTTTTGTCTCAATCAAATTTGTTTATCCTCTTCTTGTCTCTATAGGTGGCACGAGGGTTTAGAGAACTCCTAGTTAACTATAGAGGTGTCCTTTTGACCTCTAGTTAACTACAAAGGTGTCCACTTGATCTCTAGGTCTATATAGGAAGTGGCACATTCTCTCTAGTTAACTCCAAGAGAATAGGCACTTCATCATACACCTCTCTTCTTCATGAAGTGTGCCCCCCCTTGATCTATCATGCTATATAAGCAAGCTCTCCCTCCATTTTCATTTGCTCATTGTTTGGCAATTGGTCAAAACTATTGTTGTACTCTCTATTGGAGAATTATTTGTAACAAGAAGGAAATACTTTGGAGGTTATATTGTGGATCTATTTGCATTGGTGTGGCTTGTTACTTGCATGATGTTTTTTTGAGGTAACTTGAATTATGTTCATTATGTTATAGTATTGTTCTCCTTTCTTTGGTCATTGAATGGGTATTACTACCCAGTTGAATAGGACTTATGTTAAGATTACTTCTTAAGCTAGTGTTATTGTTAGTCTAAATAGAAGATTGATATTTTTAGCACACTTACATGCATAAGATTATGCTAAATTAACATTTTCTATATAGATTTGCACCTAAAAGAGAACAAGACAATCAAAAACTACTTTTCTTTGCATATGATCATTTTTGCAAGTTATTTCATTCATCGAGAAGACCGGTGTTAGCCTTGACCAACCCCTCTTTCAATGACCTTTCGAAGCAAGGCCCCATAGTAAATCTACAAGGAATTCAATGTCCCAAATTCTTAGCACTTCGATTCTCTCTCAACCTTCCATATTTAGTTAAAAAAATCAATGCTTGGATTACTCTATCTCATGCAAAAAAAAATGAATCTACATTTCTTCAAAAAAATCATAATCAAACTTGTTACATGCTTAGATCTATGGTTTATTTGCTGAATATTATTAAGTGGATAAAGTTTGAAAAGATAACCCTTATGCATGCACGTGATATATTTCATCATGTATGCATAAATTTGTTTGTTTTATGTCATTAAAATTGTCTCCTTATTTGTCTGGTTGATCTTACAAATGGAAAATACATAAGGGTAGCTTAGTGCAAGTAAATTAGAAAATTTTTGTTCGTTGCCCCATTGTCCCAATAGTCAATAAACATCCCCTAAAATTCATTGTATTCACTTTTATTAAGTACATTTTTCCCTTTAACGTTTGTGTTTACCTATGTTCATTTGTAGGACATAATAGCAACTTTCTTGTGGGATTAGGTGGCATCTGTTAGATTTTTAACATCAAACTAGCATTATATTAGGATCTTTAACTGAGAGAATAACAAGCATAGCAATCAAACACAAGAGACAATGAACACAGTGTTTTTCCTCGGGAAAACCATAAATGGAGAAAACTCGCAACTTCCTCAGAGATAGAATCAGCACCAAAAGTAAAACCCAAAATAGTAAGATGATCTCCCGACAGCAGTAGCCTCTTTCTTTCTATCCTAGTAACTTCTTCTCCTTCAACTATGTGCTACAACTAAGTGTGAGTGAGTGTGTGATAAATAGAGAGACTCACTCTCTATTTATACTAATTCCCGAATTGACAATGACTCACTAGGGCTGACTTCACTAGGTGAGTCTAACAACCCTAGGGCCCCAGAACTGCGGGGACTTTAACCCTTGAACAATAGGAGGGTTACCCACATTGACTTGACATGACTTGTTTACATTATAGAAACTCCCGATCGGAACATTGGGGCATGACATGACTCAATTACATTACAAACACTTCCCGGAATAAACATCGGGGTACAATACATAAGAAGTACAAGTGAATACATTCTAAAGTTACAATTACATCAACACTCCCTCTTAAATAGGAAGGTATTCTCTCAACACAATTTATCAGCACAAGTCTTCTTCTCTGTATCATCTGGATCATCATCGAGTCCTTGTCGTCTTCAGGTCATCTTCATCTCCAAGTCATCTTCATCTTCAAGTCATATTCATCTGGATCTGGATCATCATCACTGGATCTAGATCATCACTCGATCTGGATCATCTCTGGTTCTAGAACATCTCTACTGGATCATCATCACAGGTGCTATCTCTTGATTCTTCTTGTCACAGGAAGTTCTACAGAGCCAACCCTTTTTCATGCTAGTTATAGGCCTAGCCTCCATGTAGGTCTTCTTCCAGCACTTATATCTGACCCTAAGTCAGAATGGCCCACCCAGCACTTATATCTAATCATGTAGGAACCAATCCTATAATCATATCAAAAAGGCACACCTAGCACTCACATCTGACCATGTGGGAACACATCCCACAACCCTGTCAAAAAGGCCCAGCACTCACATCTGACAACCAATGTCAGAAAGGCTCAGCACTTACATTCAACCATGCTAGGAACCAATCCTCCATGCCAAAAGGCTCTGCACTTACATCTGGCAACCAATGTCAGAAAGTCTCAGCACTCATATCTGACAACCAATGTCAAAAAAGATCAGCACTTATATTCGACCATGCGAGGAACCAATCCTCCATGCCGAAAGGGCTCTGCACTTACATCTAACAACCAATGTCAGAAAGGCTCTGCACTCACATCTGATCATGTAGGAACCAATCCTACAGTCACATCAGAATGGCCCTCAGTCCTAGACTGAGCTTTCCTAGTAACTGACCAGATGCCTCCATTCCAAGAATGGAATTCAGCGCTTATATCTAATCATGTAGGAGCCAATCCTACAGTCACATCAGAATGGCTCGGCACTCACATCTGACATGGAAGGAACCAATCCTCTCACCATGACAGAATAGCTCATCCCTTATATCTGACCATGGAAGGAACCAATCCTCTCACCATGTCAGAATGGCTCACGGACTCATCACTTCCCTTTGGAGGGAACCTCAATCTAGAGAACACCAAGCTTCTCCCTGAAGTATTCAAACTTCACCCTAGCCAATGGCTTTGTCAACACATCAGCTATTTGTTCGTCCATCGCAACATACTAGAGCTTCACTGCTCCCCTCTGCACCATATCCCTGATATAGTGATACTTGATCTTGATATGCTTCGATTTGTCATGGAACACCGGGTTCTTCGACAACTTCAAGCAACTTTGGTTGTCACAACTAGCTAATTCACCGGGTTCCAGAGTACAGCTTGTAGGAGGATTCACCACTACCTTTTATGGGATATTGGTAGTCATCCCCAAGATTCACCTTATGGGGTGAATTATGTTCGGATAGTTTCTCAAAAGATTCCTTGAAACCTGTGATGTGTTTGGAAGCCCCATTGTCAATAAGCCAATCTTTGCTTCCATGAGTGACAGTTCCCGTGAGAGCGGAGATCAGAACATATTCTTCATCACTTGAAGAGTCTTCACTTTCTTGTTTTACTTTCTTCCTGGGAGGATCATCATACTCAGTAGTGTGAGCATGATGTCTTCTTTTGGAGTTCTTCTTCTTCTTGGATCCATTCTTATTCATGGGACAACTTCTAGCAAAGTGTCCTCTTTCATCACATGTATAACATCTAAGTTTGGATGGATCCCTTCTTACAAAATTATTTTTCTGATGAGAATGCTTACCTTGGTGGTGATGATTTTCCCTTCTTCCTTTCTTCAAGTGTACTATGAGAGTTTGATCTTCACTTTCCATCTTTTCTTATCGAGCTTCTATTTGAGCTTCTTCTTGTGAACATTCTTCTCACAGTCTACTGAACTTGATTAACTTCTTCTTAGCACAGATTCCTTGGATGAAAGAATCCCATGACCTAAGGAGACCATTCAAGGTTGTCATCACAATTTCTGCATTCTCCACTTCTCCATCTACTCCTTCAAGTTGTTCTTTGATCTGGGAGACCCTTGTGAAGTATGACTGGATGGTCTCCTCATTCTGGATCTTTACATTCTTCAACTGGTTCCTTAGAGTCATTGTTACCACCTAAGTTGTACTTAGTGGTTTTTATCAAGTGAGCCCGGTGAACCGGACAGGGCTAACTTGTTCTGACTTCAAAAAGACCTTTGGAAGTACTTGTAGGAAGTGCTTGTTGTACTATATCACATGTTCATACCCCATAAGGGAATTGTAATAAATGTTCTAGCATGATAGTGTCTGTAAAAGACTCGGTCTCTTAGACTTAATTTTTCAATCCAATCAGCT
>LPNX011050644.1:917688-943095 GCA_001517045.1 Pseudotsuga menziesii | reverse complement strand
TGTGTATCTTCGTATCTTGTCATCTTGATTGCTTATAGTTAAAATATTCAAACTCCTAAATAACTGATTCAGTACAACATCATTACACTAAGAAATCATCATTAGTAACTTAATAGGGTCTACCCCCCTTAGCTTCGTTAGGAGTTGAGCCTAAACGGAGGAGTCAAGAACAAGGTGATAGCCTTGACTCGAGACTTGCCCCCAAGGACACACCGAGTGGCTTGAATATTTCTGCCACGTGATCCAGGTGTGTGAAAAGGCGGCAACAGTCATCTTTTGGTTTATGTTCTTCTCTTCAAACAGTTTGGTTAGGGCATCAAACATAGCTTTAGGTGTCTTGAGGGAGGACACCTGTGGTATGAGGTGATCCTTGATTGAATCAGCAATAATCCTCTTTGCCATAACCAACTTCTTCTTATGTAAGGCCTTAGCCTCATCTTCCTCTGGAACTGGAACCTCCTCATGGATGTAGGAGTCCAACTCATTTTCTTCCAAGACCAGGGAGATCATATACTTCCAGGCTCGGAAGTTATCAGCTCCCTCAAACTTTTCGTCAAGATTGGTATCATTAGAGGAAATTTCAACTCAAAATGGACGTTTTAACTTTTATTCAAATTCCATGTCATCATGTGTTAGCCAATGAAATTGATTTAAATTTGAAATACCGTAGAGGTCTTAAACACTTTTTTAATATAAATTTGTGGATAGGTATCATAAAAAAACTACTTTTTTTGTTTGTATTTTTGATATATCTCCCCATGTTTTTACTCAAATTTCGATCGGGAGAGCTCGTTGGATGCGGAATTAAATTCCGCATCCAACGAGTACCCACTCGGAATACTTTTGACGGACCCCGCTACCCCAAAAACAAGAAATACCTGAAAAACGGAATGATGATGTCATCATTTCATTTTTCAGGTATTTCTTGTTTTTGGGGTAGCGGGGTCCGTCAAAAGTATTCCGAGTGGGTACTCGTTGGATGTGGAATTTAATTCCGCATCCAGCGAGCTCTCCCGATCGAAATTTGAGTAAAAACATGGGGAGATATGTCAAAAATACAAACAAAAAGTAGTTTTTTTCTTTTCTTCCTCCAAAATTAATAAATATTATTTTATTGTTTTAACTATTATTTTATTAGTTCATTTTAGGAGGCCCATTTTGAGTTGAAATTTCCTCTAATGAATGAGACATCTTAACTGAGAACCTCAAATGGAAATACAAAAGATTTAGATCTTACCAGGACAAGATGTCAGATCTGGATTTGGAGCTGAATTTCTGCAGTGTTGGTTCAGGAGCAGATTAGGGTTTGGCTTTTTCGGAGTTCTGTCCAACCAAATGCTTTGATCTTGATCTCTAAACTTTGATTTTGGGGAGGAGATCAATCCAAGCCTGAGCTCACTCAAAAATTCCACTTCTGTAGAAAGCCCTAATTTTTGGCAGTAGTGCCGGGTCTAAAACTGAAAAAGCTCGGAATTGGATTCTGCTTTGATAGAAATATGTGCCCTAGGGAGGAGAGTTATCCAACCTTCTTTTGCTGAAAATCTGTGGAGAGAGATCCACAAAGTAGGAATCCTTAGTTCTCGCAGCTGCACAGTGTCTTCTTCTCATGTTAGCTCTAATACCATGTTAGATTTTTAACATTAAGCTAGCATTATATTAGGATCTTTAACTGAGAGAATAACAAGCACAGAAATCAAACACAAGAGACAATGAACACGGTTTTTTTTCTCGGGGAAACCATAAATGGAGAAAACCCCGCAACTTCCTCAGAGATAGAATCAGCACCAAAAGTAAAACCCAAAACAGTAAGAGGATCTCCCGACAGCAGTAGCCTCTTTCTTTCTAGCCCCAGTAACTTCTTCTCCCTCAGCTATGCGCTACAACTGAGTGTTGAGTGAGTGTGATAAATAGAGAGACTCACTCTCTATTTATACTAATTCCCGACTTGACAATGACTCACTAGGGCCGACTTCACTAGGTGAGTCTAACAACCCTAGGGCCCCGGAACTGCGAGGACTTTAACCCTTGAACAATAGGAGGGTTACCCACATTGACTTGACATAACTTATTTACATTATAGAAACTCCCGATCAGAACATCGGGGCATGACATGACTCAATTACATTACAAACACTTCCCAGAATAAACATCGTTGTACAATACATAAAAAATACAAGTGAATACATTCCGAAGTTACAATTACATCAACAGCATCTAAGTGGAAGCCTTTAAGTAAAATATTTGCAATTGTTCGTGCATCTTTTGAGCAGGTTTCTAACTATTCTAAGGCATCCGCAAAGGAGCATCCTTGCTCCCCGAATGTTTGTAGTAAACTAGTACACTTTCCAAGACAATTTTCCATATTCTTCCTCTCTTTTTTAACCAATTGTAAGCTTGATTGTATCCATTCAAGAAAAAACAACAAGCACTTCTGAGCCTTTCAGCATCAACATGGAACATCATCATCATCATTAGCATGCAACATCAGTGTCATCAGTAGCATCATCATCAACATCAGCATGTGAATGTTGGAACATCATCATTTGCATCGACATGGAAAATCACCATCATTAAAAACATCATCCTCAACATCATCATCAAAAGCATTATGGGATCTCTCTTATCCCATCATAGGATGTCTTAGAGAGTCTTACCATCTCGTCATAGGATGTCCCATCTAAACTCATCATCTCGTAGCCAGATGAGAGGAGCGTACCACCCCATCGCAGGGTGTTCCATCTAAGATCATTATCCCATCGAGGGATGAAAGGAACTTACCACCTGTTGTAGGGTATTCCATCTATGATCATCATCCCGTCGCAAGATGAGGATCTTACCACCACGTCGTAGGGTTTTCCATCTGAGATCATCATCTCGTCATGGGATGAGAGGATCTTGCCACCCCATCGCAGGGTGTTCCATCTAAGATCATCATCTCGTTGCGGGATGAGAGGATCTTACCACCCCATCGCAGGGTGTTCCATTTAAGATCGTCATTCTGGCGCAGGATGAAAGGATCTTACCACCCTGTCGTAGGGTGTTAGAACTGTCAATCATCAGACAAGAACCAAGTCAACATGGTTATGTCCATAGTTCTTTCACCCCTACCCAAGTCATCATGGCACTTATGGGGAATGTCTTTTAGCTTCTAGAACATATTACTCCCTCTATCATAGAGCTCATCTTGATGTCAAGTCCATCTGACAATCTTTGGTGAGAAACAATAAAATCATGCGAGTTGTAGGATAATTGAACTGTTTGTCTTCAACCTTGTAGCAGAGGTTGAAGTCTTCTTCAACGAGTCTTCATCAAACGATCTTTCCTACATGTTAAATTCAAATGTATGATTAGTATCATACATACTATCATAAATCAAACATGTATGAACAATATCATCTAAACATTCTAATCATTCAAATAAAACAGAAACACTTATCTTGTATGTTTGGTAGACTCCCTCTTGATTTTGACCAAGTTCTTTTTGTGCTTTGCTTTTGTCTTCATCTCCCTCTAGATTTGCAACTTCTCCTCTGACATAGTCTTCCCAATAATGCTCTTCTAGTATGAGAAGCACTCTATACTTCCATTCCCATAAGTTCTCAGCTCCAAAAAGATTGCTTCAATTGGATGCTTTCTCCAATCTTTTATGAAAAAATTGCTTCTGGTGGACCTAGGGTTTGAGAGAGAAACCCTAAATTTTCAACTTTGGTGAATTGCAGATTTGATTGAATAGAAATATATGCCTCCTCACGGCGAATTGAGAAGTATACTCATTTTCCCAAATCTATAGACAGATCTGCAAATATTTGATGCCCTAGTTTATTCAATTTTCTTCTGTTGAATTGTCTGGTCTTAATTCTGATGTATCTCCGAAATTTCTACTCCTCAAGGTCTGAAACTTCATGCTGAGGTAGTTTGATCTGTCTTCTGTTCAACCCCATAGATTAGAGAAAAGTTGGATTCACCAAGTGGAACTTATGCTAAGTTTCCCAAGGTGTCATGTTTATGGACTAGTTCAGTATAGTGAACTTGTGCGGACTGCCACGTGTCATTGTTTCAACTTCGGGTTATGAAACTCGCACCAACAAAACTAAACTTTGAGCCCTTTTTGGAACATCTTATAAAATTCGATTTGGATATTCCTAGCCTGAGATATAGCATTTATCCCTAGGTCACATGTTTAAGACTGAATTCTAGAAGAGGCTAGAACCCTATTTTGGAGGGATCAGATCTCCTAAAGTAAAGTGAATTTGAAGCTGAAAATCATACACAAGGTATATCAACATCTCCTCTTTAGCATATCCAAGTTTCATCTCCTGATTCCACCAAAATCGAGTTATAGCAAAAATTCTCATATGACTAGAGTTTTCCTTCTAGGGTTTCAAGCATGAATCCCTAATCTCCAGTAGTTGCAGTTGTAGCAATGTCACGGCTGCACAAAGACTTCTTTCAGGATAGCTCTAATACTATGTTAATATTTAATGGTTATACAAGAACTTTAAACATTTGAAATCATTTCATTATAACCATAACATTAGGATCATTGAAAAAAGACAAGCACAACAAGACAAAAGAACACGTAGATTTATCCTGGGAAACCCTCTTTGGGGAGAAAACCCAACAAAACTTCCTCAATATAGAATTCGACCAAGTACAGTGAACAACCCCAAGAACAAGACTAGCAACTTCCTCTCTCCAGAGAACCTCTTCACTCGCTCTCTTGTACACTTACTTGTGTGAGAGATGTATCTAAATGAGGTAGGTGCCTCACATATTTATACTTATCAAGTGAGTGACATCTTAACTTAACTAGGTCAGCATGTTGCTCTAAAACATGGTCAACATACCTAGGGAGACTCAAAATAACATTTATATAATATTCTTGTGGGTACTATTGACCCAACTTACAATGGAGGTTTTACCTCAAGACTTTTACATGACCAATTACATCAAGGACATCTCCCGAAGGAGGAATAATAAAAATACAATAGAATATCTTCCGAAGTTACATTCCTTTAACGTGAGATATGGTAGCTTCTTCCACTGATAATGATATTTCTAATATTCATTTTTCTCGAACATGAGCATATCATAGTGAAGCCCATACATATGTCACAAGATGAGGCCAAGCATGTAGCTCCAATACCAATGTTAAAAACCCAAACTATGTCAGCTAACAAACCAACTTGAAATGCATTGTAATGACTTCAAATAAGAACCTGCTAATTGGAATATGATTGAAATTGAAAAGAACATAGGTAGAAGCATAAATCTAAAATCTAACATTCTTCTTGTTGGAAACCTAATCCATTAGGGTTAGTGAAACTCACATTGGTGAAAATGAAGAGTCGTCGATAATTCAAGAGACCACTTGGAATATGAAAGCAAGTGCCAGATTGTATTTATATGTTTATCTTCTTAATAAATAAATAAAAGGGCATTCATGCTTATTGTTGTAATCTGCAGGATTACATGGAGTTACCAATAGTATTTAACTCATAACATAAAATAGATAAGATAGTCACATACAGTCAGAAGGAAGAAATATAAGTAATGGAGATAGCAGCAACAGTTTTCTATTAACAGATAACCAAAGAGTACAAAGATGATATCTTCATTCTGGCTCACCAGCCTTATGTATACACGTTACATTATGTTATTAGGTTACGTTAACTGTCGGGTCAGTTATCTAACCGACTCGACCAACTACTTGATAAGTTGGTCGAGAGGACCTAGTCAGTTGGCTGACTAGGCTCCTCCAACACCTCCCCCACCCCAAAACTCTTCTTCTTGCCGAAGAGAACAAGGATATGTGTTGGAATTAGAAGTAACTAGTACTATTACTGCGGCGTGGAAGAGTTTCTTGGAGGGATGCAATCGGCACAAGCTTCGGCAACGAAACCAATGTTGTAATCTACTAGACTACATGAACATCCAAGCAGAGATTAAGCACATACAGAGACACCATCAAAACAGAGATTGGATCGAATGTTAAATCAATTATATTCATGCTATAATGGTGTATTTATTCATAAGAGATATGGTTGGAGCAGTTATGCACCTACGCCATCCGTTATTAGTTAATTAAACTAACAATGACAATTAGGGCGCAAAGGGTCCCCTCAACACTTATCTTCTATTGGGTATTCCAATTGTGGTATCAAAACAAAGGTGAAGATTATGGTTTGATTTCTCAACTCTGGTTCTGTCGAATTTCATCCTTGCATAGAGGTATTATTTCTCTGTGTTCTCTATGTGCATATACTCTCAATCAATTTGTGTATGTGAGACCTCTACTACCTCTTCACAATTGTGATTTGGTGCCAACGCATACCACTCTCTGTAGAGGGGGACCTTGTTGTTATCCACTACATATTGCATTATATTAGCATTAGTATACCATCACTTCCCATGTCTAGTTTTTGGAAGACCTAATGCATAAACCCGGTTGTCATGATATTGTTTGCATATGTACCTGCATATTGAAAGCATGTATACATGATGCCATTGAAGAACTACATAGGTTGCAACCTGTGTGAGCTTCTCCTTTGCGTAAGGCCCACAACTCACATATATATGTGCACTTCTCTCCACCATGACCATTCCACTTGTACGTGTGAAATATACCTGCAAATCTACGTGTGGGGGGACCTTGATGCTATCCAGTGCATATTACATTCTATTAATAGTAGTATCCCATCAATTCCCACATTTAGTTTTGGGAAGATCTAATGGATAAACATGGTTGTCATGATATTGATTGCATATGTACTTGCATATTGACAGCATATATACATGATTCCATTGAAGAGCACCATAGGTCATGACCTGAGTGAGATTATCCTTTGCATAAGGCCTGCAAACTCACATCTATGTGTACACTTCTCTCCATCGTGACCATTGCACTTCTATGTGTGGAATATACCTATAAACCTTTGTGTAATGGTTTAAAAGTGGAAGTCTATGAACATGGTATTGCCTCTATGTTGTGGTGTCTCTCAAAAGATATAATATATTTGTGGGGTTTCTTTGCTAAATTTGGAGGAATTGTGTGGCATTTGATCTAGCGAACCTCAAGTGAGGAACAGATTCTTGGTCCTAGAGCTAGTCGAATACAACATTGAACAATATTTAAAGAGATTCAACCTCATCAAAGTTGTTGGTCAAATAAACATTGAGAGGTTCATCCTCATCAAAGTTGTTGGTCATTCAAAGCTTCGAAAAAGCAGTGAATTTATACACCAAGTGCTTCTATGGTGTATGGGCTCAACCGTTACAAAGAAGTTTTGTTTTAACAACCTCAAACTTTCTGCTCTCTCGATTTGAAGTTCTTGAGAGAAAATAAGCATCCATTTATCGCCAACAAAAGCGATCTTTCTTGAGCCCTAGTTTAAGGGGTGACACACATGTTTGCGTCCCCCTGCTTTTGTTTTAGGGTGCCAATAGCTAATGCCCAATATCATCTCTCTAACTTTCTTGCATGTAGAGAAAGATCCTCATAATTGGAGACCGTGATCGTTTTTTCACAAAACACTGGGTGAAGAAGCGTGGCACTTTCACTTGTCCTTGCCATCACCAAAACGTTGCAGCACAATTCATTTGTTGGTCCATGAGTCGTAGATTATTTCTTTTATTGGTATATGTAATATGAATTTCATATCAAGTAGCTTCGTTGATATACAGGCCAATGATTAAGTTTATTTGTAAGGTTCTCAAAATGAATGTTTTCGAGTGGATACGGTTAAGAATGAATGAATTCAATAATCTTTGATGTGGAAGGAGATTGAAAAACACTACCAAGTGAGCGGTCTCTAGAGGCATGGCTCATTGGTACCATTGAATTGAGTAAAAGCACAATGTACCTATCCTTGGCACCACAGTAGAGAAACATCAACGATCAAAGGATTCAAAGCATCACAAAGCATTCATTTTGGAGACCAATTCAACTTGCAAATAGTTTTTTTTTGTAAGTTTTTTTATAACTTGAACTTAAAATAGTTCTTGTGAATATCAAATCAATATCAAGTTGTATTGTATGTGCATTCTTGGTTGAACCTGACCCACTTCGTCTTTTGAGCCCAGAACATCTATTGAGTCTTATTGTCAAAGGGAAAAGTTGCAACGAACTTTGAGGTTTGAGTCGGTATTTCAAATGATTGAGACTAAAAGATTATTAGAGTCACTGAACACTAATATATGCTATTGTTGATGATACAATCACAATCAGCAACGCAACTCTCTGATCTATGCTAACTTGTTTATAAGATTCACAGGCCAAGGTGGACCTTCTCCAAACTCCATCACAACTCCAACATGACAAATTACAGGGAAGGAATCAACATTTTGAACTAGTTGTCGTTCAGAACAACCATTTTTTTTAATTTGAGTGATTCCTATCAATTATCAACACAAGAACAAATTAGTGAAGCAGCGACGGATGCAAAAAATGAAGACCATCATGAACATGTTCATCGTAATCTTTCCAAGCTCATCATCAAGCCTTAGGAAGAACTCAGGAACAACAAACATAGAACAAGTTTTGGATATGATAAGAAAGTGATCTTTCCTATTCTAGATTATGCCAAGCCATTGTAGTTTCAGAGATTTGGATTCCTTCAAGAAGATTCAACCTCACGTGTTCAACAGCAATGCCAACATTGTCATCGATTTGGCCACACGAAGGATAATTGTTTCTATCTCCATTTTTGGCAGCATTGAGGGAAGCATAATCATTCTTCATATAAATGTACAAAACTAAAGAAACTTGAAAGATTGAAGAATCACTTTGGGTGGATCCATTCTTGGCAAGGGTCATCAACAACTAGGAAAATATATCACTCATACAGAGGAATTCAATCTTGAGCTTTCTCACAGCTTCCAATAGAAAGTCTTCATGCTTCTCACCTTGTACCTGACACAAGGGATTGTCATGGATTGATAGTCAAGATTAAAGTTTCGAGCCCATGTCAATCAAATAGAGAACAAGCGAGCCTGAGCCACAATTAGAACTAGATCCAGTAGCTAGATCCTCAAGCTAGAGCTGTTGCGAAAGTCGGAGATGTAGCCAAAAGATAGAAATAGAGCCTTGTTCCAAAAAAAAATGGTTTTGGTCAACCTTAAACCACCACATAGTAGAAAACATCAACTTTGATCACTTCTACTACCTTTTGGTTTTGTGTTCAACCTAAAACTACCATTTAGTAGAAGACAACACCTTTTGTTTCTTTTGCCAAAACCAGCGTTTTGGTTTGTAGTCATCCAAAACCAGATTTTTGGTTTGTGTCAGCCTAAAACCACCATTTAGTAGAAGACATAAACCTTTGTTGTTTTTCTTAACCTTTTTTGGTTTGTGGTCATTCAAAACCACCAAGTTTGTGGTCATCCTAAAACCACCGATTTAGAGAGATTCATTTTTACCACTTCGTAGAAGACTTCAGCTTTTGTTAGCTTACTTGGCACATGGCCACACTATCAAACAGGAGACGTTCAACCTTTGGTAGTTGTTCACAGCCAATTTTCAGCTCTTTCTGAAAATTCTCGGACTCACAAACACCCCTTCAAATTAATGGGGGAAGGGGGGTGGCACGATGTTGGAAACCTAATCCATTAGGGTTAATGAAAGTCACATTAGTGAAAATGAAGTCATCGGAAGTCTAAAAGACCACTAGGAATATGAGGCAAAGGGTCGCATCATATTGTATTTATATGTGTATCTTTTTAATGAAAAAAAAGAACATTCACACACTTACCTTTTATTGGGTATTCCAACACTTCTATTATTGTTTCAGACAGTGCATTAAATAAACTTTCCGAGTAGGTCTAGGCGCCAAACTCACACCTAAGAGGCAATATGGATATTGCACTTAGCTATAGAATTAGTCTCTTATGGAGAACCTATAAAACAAATTCCCCGCGAAAACACCATAACCCTGGTAATAGTGTGTTTAAATATATTCTTAAACCTCACAAATTAGGCAAGATAACATTAGGATAAGATAAGAACAATTCTAATTATGGTCCTGGAGGACATGAAATAAGGTAGGATACTGATTTAGAATGCTGATTTAGAAAAGACAATGAGATAAGAATCCAAATTTAGATAAGGTAAGATACTATTTTGGAGAAGATAAGAACGCTGATTTAGAGAAGATAAGGATATTTATTATTATCTTAAGAGAAGATAAGAAATATTATATTAAGAGTCACTGGTTGGAGCTACTAAGGCTATCAAAGCTATGGAAGATCATGCTCAAGCAAGTATTATAGAAAAAATCTTCCGAGCTGGGATTAGTTATTAATCTTTTAGGTATCATAACAATCAACCTACAAGGTAGCTTGAAAACCTATCATAGGAGCATGCTCCTAAAAGCAGTATTGTCCTTATAGTTTAAGGAGAACCTCTAGTGTGTGTTTAACAAATTAACACTCGAGAAATCTCATAATAACCCAGAAATAAAGGCAGAACTTTGAGGAAATATATGTTAAGGTATGTTAAATTCATCCAAAGGCCAGGGTTGTCAGAAACAGCAGCATCGATTTGATACATTGAATATACATGTTTGTTACAAAATCAGTAGCAATACAGCAGCAGTCAATTTAAGAGGAATTTCACTTTGGCATGTGTAAGCCAAGTTATAGAATATGTTATTTCATGATTACAATGTTTGATCAGATGGTAAATTTATGACAACCATGACATAATTATCTTTCATACTTTCATGTAAGATGCTATTGTTGTATATTTCATGGTTCTTCACTGCCACCAAACTTTTGTTTGTATTTTCTTTCATTTTCCTCACAAAAACCAGAATAGCAGGAATTTAGAAACAGACCATGCAGTGGACCAAGTGAATCTTATTCCTAAGTGAAAATTGAAATAGTATACAATGCACAACAGTTTCTAGACAGGTTGATACAATGTATGGGTCTTTGGGAAAGAAACATTCCTTGGCAAGATGTGACTTTATCAACATTGAAGCATCTAAGTTGTTCTTTCCTTTTTACAATGGGTATCTGTACCATGTCTTGTGCAAGAACTATAACCCATGCTGACTAAAAATTGTCTGATGTCTTTACTACTTGTGTTACTCTCTTGCAGCAACCTCTCATCATCTTCATATATGATGTATGGAGCATCACCAGGAACCCTTGACAATAAGTGGGATGCACCTTTGAGAACATGGTATTCCCAGCCCTGCACATCTATTTTGAGTAGAACTACTGCCTCAGGCTCGGGAATTATTGTATCTAAAGTTATAGATCTTACAATAACTGGTACAATTTCATTGGATTTGAATGCCAACTTTGCTCCAGTCACAGACACTGCACTGTTGTCAAGTCGTCCAACCACCTGCAATAAGAAAGAAGACCCTAAATTAAGAAATAATATGAACAAAAATGCTGGAAGCCATGTTGCAAGGTCTATCATTATAAAGCCCAAAATGCAGACAGACTAAAGTTTTGCACCCCTACAAAACCTACGTAAATTCATTGACTTTAATTTATTTTAATAGGTGATGTTTAGATAGAGATGTTGCTTGAATTTGTGTTACTGGACTTGAGTGGCAGAACTAAACAATTGATCATCTTGAGAACTATAAGCAGTGTGCATATACAGCAGAGTCTACACATAGAAATGGTGGGTAGTTGTGAATATTCTTAGACAGCGCTGAACTTTAGGTTTAAGTAGTATTGGCATCCTTTTATATAGTTATATGCATGATCTTATTACAACAATAGTCCCTGCTAAGATCTAATAAAATATATCTTTTTGAACTAGTGTTATTGCTATCTCGCAATTGTTTAGCCACCATTTCTGCAGCTCTATAAACAGTGGAGATGATCTCTCTGGAGCTAAAATAGCACCCTGTTAGCACTTAGCTGTTTTGTGGATGCATACAGAAATGCAAATTGATGATCTCAACCGCATGCACCCGAGGCAAACTATTATAATGTAAATAGAAATTATTTAGTGAAGATGGAAGTTGGACGTTTTCTCAATCACTAGGAGGTGGCCTTTGCCACTAGACACACGAGCATGTTTGTTGCAAAGTATTAAAAATGGAACCGGGACTGGAACCAAACCAGCTGAGGGTCAGACCAGGACCAAACTGGAACCTGACCAGAACTGGTCGGCAAAATATTTTAATAAAAAATATATATTCATGTACATCAAATGTAAATCTAAATCATTAGATACAAAGTAAGCAAATAAAGGGGGACGAGTTGTTACCACTTAAAAATGCATGGCTTATTTGCATTTTCATGTGCTTTCTTCTCTCAACAACATGGAAAATCCTTGTAGTTTAGTGCCAGTTATAGGTTGTGGGGAGAGACTTGAAGAGCGTGTGTCTTGTTCTATCTTTCCAGAGCAGCTTTCATCATCCCTGGGAAGAACAAAACCGTAGAGGGATATTGTTGGCTTCACCTTTCATCATCCAAGGGAAGAACAAAGGTGGATAGGGCATGTTGAAAACAAGAAGGGGTAAGAAATAACCCTAATGGATGAGCTTCCCCTTTGAGGAGAACTTTCCAAGGTAAGGACACATATTTGATCCATTTTCATATGTTTGGAGGCACATTTCACCTTTTGAGGCATTTTGGGGGCAAGGATACATTGTTCAAAGCCTTTTCTACATATTTGGATGCAAGCTCTTTGCACGAGGAGATGTCAAGTGGCACTGTTGACATGATCAAACCCTCAAACGAAAGGCCTTTTCCTTGAGCAGATGACAAGTGTTAATATGGACCTATTTTATTCACTACTAAGGCAAAAGGGAGTGCTCCACTTGAGGAGGATTCTAGGGCCTTCTAAAAGAAATAATATTTATTGGAGAAGTCGTTGAAGGGAAGCTATATAAGGCAATATACTCTCATTTGCTTAAGGCATGGTTGGAAAAGAGGGAGTTCCCCTCCAAGCGCTTAGATGAATATATTTTTGGGACGACTGTAAGAAGGATAAGTCCCAGTTGAGGTTTTCAACCTGTTTTTATTTTTCATGGGTTAATTTGATGGCTGGAATTACTCTTATAAATTGCCAGTGTAATCTTTGAAGGGTAATTTTCTTCCAATAAAATGGCATTAGGGTCGAGGGTTCACCTACCCTATCTCTTGTTGTAATCATTGTTCCTTTCTGCATATTGAGAGGCTGTTGTAGTCCCCTTTCTTGTGCATGGTTGCATGTTACACTTGGTTTTTTGTGTTAAGTGTTGAAAGGTGCATCTTTGGAAGAGCCCTTCTACTAATTTCTGTGTACTGAAAATGAACTGTGGTTGGTTAGAGCATATTATTAAAATGCCTGAATACACCTCTTCATCACATTCAAACCCTCTTGTTCATTGCTATTGACTCCATAACCCAATTAGAGAAGCACTAGTCTTGAGTCCTTGACAAATTCCACCATCCATCTTATTCTAAGGAAAACATTAAAAAGGAATCGGCCTAAACTGAGGGAATGTATTGTAGTGGTGACAATGGGAAATCTTCATAAGTGGCCTTGTTATCCACTAATTTTGCACTTAGTGGATTTCCAGTGAGCCGCTGAAGTCATGAACAAGCCAGTTGTTCATTGTCAGTGCTCAAAAGGTCCTAGAGTTCATCAGGGCCATTTTTGGGCCTTTTTTTTAATAAATACATGTTCATACCATGCAGGGATTTTCGTAATAAATGTGCTAGCATGGAAAACTTTTTGTAAAGGACTTGGACGTCAATCCGATCATTCCAAGGTTTTTTTTCCCTTGTCAATTATGCAATGTTGAATAAGCGATGTATAATTTTCAAGTTTTTCACCACTCCTCCGAAGCTGGAATTTTCGTCTTGGTGGTTAAACCTAGGGAGGCTATTAAAGTCCACGTGTCGATGTATATAAGCATGCTAGACATGGTTTTGAGTCATTATGAACATGTACTAGGTCCCCCTAGGGTTTTTTTTAATTCCGTAAAGAATAAATTTTCCAGCAAAATCAAGCCATTTGTAATGGTTTAAATGGAAAATTTCAAAATGTAATAAAAGTGTGATCCAGAATCCGATTTTGGTGTGGGGATGATCGTTTTCACACTCAAAGTATCCTCTTTACCCCGAGACTCACTTTTCCTATGCTCTGGGTGACTAAATTATCTTGTATGGCATTTTTTCTCTAAAGGTGCAACGAAATGACAAAAAATGCTAAAAAGCAACAAATTGACACGAGACAAAAGTCAAAGTCAATATAGGATCTTATTGGTTTGACTTGGAAAGGGTGGTGATCCCTTCCATGATTAAAGGCGAGCTAGAATTTGGTTAAGGCACCATATTGGAATAAGATTGGAGGCTAGCGAATCACATTAAATCTTAGAAATGCGTCCCTCCATGTGAAATTTACGACTTGGTGAAGTGGCATCGCATGTATGGGTTGTTGAGGATTGAAGTGTGGGCACATCTCTCTTATGAGAGGTGGCGCTTCCACATTGAGATCACAACTAGGCAATCCCCCAATCATAGCAATCAACTCAAGTGCATCCCTACGAGAGCTCACGCAATCCTTTGCCTTGTGTTTTTATGATGTGGCTTCACGTGTATGGGTTGGTAAAGATTGGGGTGAAGGTGCATCTCTCTTGTGAGAGGTGGCACCTCCACAATGAGATCACAACAAGCAAAATCCTCTTTTATCTCATGTTAAGTCGACCTCTCTCTTGAGTTGAGGAGCACCCCTCCAGGGTTTGAAGCTCTATTTAAGCGAGGTCCTTCTCCATTATTGGACGGATGGAAGGAACCTCTGCTCCTGTTATGTACTATAGTAATTTTATTGAATAAAAGTGATGCTTTGGAGGTCCGAACTGTGCAAGGAATTTTCATGGATTTGATGTTGTGCATGTAAATCGAGGTGATATTTAGCTAGTTTCATTTTCTTTTTTTCAAAGTTGTAGATCTATTCTAGTATAACAAGGTTATTTCTAGTCCATTGGGCAAGCATTTAAAGATCCAAGTTGCTTGTTTATGTCTTATTATTTGAGAATAGGAGTGGTACACTGTAGTCGACAATACTTATACTCTCCTTATTTCGTTTAATGAAATGTACTAGACTAATCTCGCTTGTTGAAAGTTGTTATAGCTTTGCAGTTCATCAAGATTGAAGGGGATCCTGAGCTCAGTTGCATCTTGCTCTCATTCAAAACAATTATTCGGATCGAACTTTTCTTGTATTTCAGGCATTTCCATTCCTCACAAGGATTCAAGTTGGGGCTTGAGAACTTATCTTCGTCGCCTTCAATCTAAACTTTCTCTCTGGTTACTTGCAAGCTTAGATTTATTTTAAAAGTTTATTATACATGTTTAAGCTTGTTTATTCCTAGATCTAAAAGAGCGCTTTCATTTCATATTTATAAGCTTAGATCTAGTTCTTGTTGTAGTACTTGAAATGGCATAAAAGTTCTAATTTTTTTAGCAAGTAATAAGTGCTTTTTTATGTACTTTAAAGCATTAATCCACTAACTTTACCTCATTAGCTTGCTGGTTTTTAGCAGGTCAAAGGAAAAACAGAGGGAGGTGCTGCCGAAAAATCAATCTTTTGGTCATCCGGAGCACTCACGATCCTTCTACCATCCCCCTCCTTCATTCATTTTCTTCCCTAACCAAGTTTGTAAGCCTTTTTGACCCATTTTCAAGGGTCAAAAGGAATTTCTTTTTCTTTTAAGCATTGTAAGTAATCATAAATAAAAAGCAAGTGGGATTACGGCTCCCACAACACCCCTTCCCCCATTTGGGGGAAGCCTGTATCTATCCTTGTTTGGTTTGTACGTTTTGTATTTTATCTGCAAGTTTAAAATAGTTTCTTTTTCTTTGTTGAATAAAGATAGATCAGTCAGATTAGTTTGCTTTAAGTCTTTTTATTTTTGCAAAAACAAAATATTAACTCAGCTTCGCTTTCTCGAGTACGGCCTTCAAGCTTGAAAGAAGTTCTTGGTTGTAGTAATTAGATAACTCATCTTTGTCTTGTTTACTTTATGTTTGGAATTACATTCCTTTGACTATCTTGCAACACAAGCACACAATCCATCCTTGAAGGGTTGTACCTTTTTATTTGCTTCCATTAATCGAAACAAACGGTTGACTCTACCGTGTATGCTCTACCCCCCGCAGCTTAGTCCAAGACTTGGGGATATCAAAAGCGGTATTGTGCGTTCATTAATCCCTCGCACCTAATTAATCAAACTTATCTTAATAAAAATAACTTCCCCAAAACATTACGAAAATCCGGCGTAACGAGCCTGAAAATTAGTGGGGAAATTCTTCAGGGAAAGCAGGAACAACTAGAAAACGACCATGGGGTCCCATTAGGCTACATCATTGTTGGTGTAGTGTTGAACACCCTCCCATGACTCCATCTAGCCCACATTTTCCCAATGGGAGCCACTTTTCTCAGAATCCAGACACACTCCTCGTACTGTCAGGTATATCTGGAGTTCCCTTTCCCTTTTAACTCATTCATCTAATTCACCTCTAATTTCAAACGAACCAAGATACACAACAAAACTTTTCCACTCTTTTAGCAACACTCAATCTTGTGTAACCCCATTCGCACTGGTCATTTTGCATCATTATTATATCTTTCAGTGTCTTTCATATTGTGAATGTCATTGTTAAATGTTATGTTGTTGAAGTAAATCTTTTAAATACTGTGTTATATCTTGTAAAGTTCTAACTTTGTCATCCATAAAAACTCCTAACAAACAAATCTTGTCCATCACTTACCGAACTAAAAACCAAAGAGCCTTAGAAATTCTTTTTTAGGGACTACCCCCCTTGGCTTCGTTAGGATTGGCCTAAACAGAGGAGTCAGGATCAGGTGACAACACTTGACTCAATACTTGCCCACAAGGATGCACTAAGCAACTTAAAGATTTCTGCTGCGCTAACCCCCCCAAGTGCGTGAAAGGCGGCAACAGGCCCTAGGGTTACACTTTGTTAAAAGAGTTTGTAACATTTGAAGTGAAAGTTTAGGAGGTTTAGCATTCAACATTCAAAATTCTAAAGGGCATTCTTAGATATTTGAAGAAACCCATGGGGTGGTGAAGGTTGTCTTAAGATGGTATTCTATTTTTACAAAAATTTGGTTGTAAACTAAAAAACCATCCAACATAGACACCATTCTAGCCCCAATTACCCTTTGTAATAAATTTTCCATGGTTGATAAAGGGTAATTATCCTTTAAGGTGAGTTGATTCAAGTTCCTAAAGTTAACACATGATCAAGTTTCCCCATTCTTTTTCCGAACTACAACCAAGTTGGCCACCCAAAGGAGAATGTCTAATTGGTTCTATGATCTTAGCATTTAGTATGTTTTGTAGTTCCTTCTGGATCAAGGGAGTTAACTTAGTGTTAATGTTTTTTTGCTTTTGTCTAAATGGTTGAGCCCCCTCTTTCAATGAGATCATGTGCTAAAAGATATGTCCCTTATAGGCTTTCAAATCACCATAAGACCATGCAAAGGCATCTTGATATTCACAGATTAACCTTTCAATGTCCCTCTTTTCTTCTTGAGAAGTGTTCTTCCCTACTTTGATCATCTTGGGACTAGATTCTAATCCAATGTTAATTTCAACGTAGTCTTCAGATTGATCAATGGTTGGTATATGTTTAAACATGTCATGACTATCTAACATTCTCTCTAAAGGGACAACTCTTCTTGGGGTTCTATTAGTTGGCAATTTGTATACATGTATATCATCATTATTAGTTTCATCTTGGCATTTAATGTGATTTTCTTCAAATTCTTGCAAATTACTAAGGAAACAAATAATTTCAGCATCATCATGAAATACCTATCAATGCCCAAAATTATCAAGGACAATTGGCCTAAATATCACCTCCATCTTACATTCTTCCAACTCACAAGGTTGTAACTTAGCCCCTACTTCAGCTAATGCACCAACCAAAGCATTCATTGTTGAAGGATTATACCTTGGAAATTGTTCCCCTTGGTGACTTTTGCCTAAGTCATTAGAAAAAAGGGTTTTGTCACTTAGGCTTTATATTAATGACTTGATATGAGCATTAAATGCACTTTAGAGATTAAAGTGTACTTTAAGTAAAATTTAAAAAGTGAGTGAATTAATTTTTAAATTGTGGAAAAAAGTGATTTTATCACAACCACTCGTCTAATGTAATCTAGGCCCTTGGATTAGATGACTTTTCATTCACGCCCATTTTTACCTAAAAGGCAAATTTTCCAAGTGAAGATGCACTTTTTCATTTTTGGAGAGAGAGGGGTCGAATTTTCTGAGGAAGAGGAAAATGCAGCTGAGGCATTTTCTCTTGGCACAAAAATCGAGGTGAAGGTACTACAGGCAGGGGCACGAAAAATCGAGGAAGCAGTGAGCATTTATTGCAGCCATACTGTACTGTTCATATAGTACAGATTCAGTCCGTACAAGGCACGAAAACCGAGGCAGTGAAGCTTTGCACAAAAATCGAGGCAAGTATAGCCGACACGAATTTCGAGGCATAACCGTACAATACAAGCCGTACATCATGTCCGTACAGCAGTCACGCAGTCCTATAGCAGCATGAAAATCGAGGAGGGTCCAGACAAAAAATTTCAGAGTTTGGAATTTCTTAGTTTGGCACAAAATTCGAGGTAGAATTTTTATCTTCCGATTGAGATAAGTTGAGACTGAATTTTTGTCTACTACTGTATTTTTGAAAGGTAAATAAAGATTTTCTCTTTCACAGGTTTTCCCCGGAGGTTGGAGTTTTTTTCTTGGGTCATTGGACTAAAATTCCTGAATTTGAATATTTATGTGTGAATGTGTTTTAATTGCTGCTCATAAAAGTTGTAGAAGTTCTTCTTATGTTTTAGTCCTATATTGCTTAAAAGAAATAATCTAATTTGCAAGAGAATGATCAATTGGGTTGGGCATTAAACAATGTTTAAAACGGAGTTGGAAACCGGGTTGGGAGAGTGCTGAAAATTCTACATGGTATCAGAGCTTTGTTAGAGAAAGAGCAAAAGAAGGACTTGAGCACTGTAAAGTGCTTTGCTTGTCAAAAGTTTAGGCACTATGCTGGATAGTGCCCACAGAAGAAGAAGAAGCAACAAACAGCAGCTTCTGCAGAGGTTGAGGAGTTTACAGCTAGATTTGAGAGAGAGTTTTCCCTCTATACTGAGCATGTTGATAAAGAGAGAGCATCCATCATCACCAATGCAAACATTGATATTGAGAGGGAGTAGTCCTTGTTGACTGGCCATTCTTTGAGTGTATCCACCACCAGCACGTGGTATATTGATAGTGGAGCTTCAAGCCTCATGACAGGTGCTCGAGAGATGTTCTCTGAGCTTTCAGAGGCAAGGATAGATGTGGAGGTCATGTTGGGGGATGACATAGTTGTCAGAGTTGTTGGGCGTGGGACCATTACATTTCAGAGAGAGTCCATGAGTCCCATGATTTTGAGGGATGTATTGTTTGTACCTGGGCTAAAGAAGAACTTGATCGCAGTTTCCATGATCGAAGATGGGGGTCTTGGGGTGTCCTTCCTGGATGGACATGTGCATGTTTTTCCCAAGACTGCGGGACCATCTGCCTCTCACACCATTGGAGTCGGATGTGGGAAACTATACAAGCTCTTGTTTCATCCCCAGCATGCTTTGACACATAGCAGCGACAGCGAGCTTTGTGAGTTGTGGCATAGGAGGATGGCTCATCTACATCATCCAGCTTTGAGGATGTTGAGGTACTTGGTTACAAGGTTGCTAGAGTTCATCACTGAGCACAGTGATGTCTGCAGGGGGTGTGCTTTGGGAAAGTAGACCAAGACTATTTTTACGAGCAGTGATAGAAGGTCAGCAGGAGTTCTTGATTCGATACATTTTGACTTGTGTGGTCCTATGTCAGTTGTTTCTCTGAGAGGTTTCGAGTATTATGTGACATTCATTGATGACCATTCCAGGAAGACCTAAATCTACTTCCTGAAGAGGAAGAAATTTGAGGAGGTCTTGCAGAGGTTCCAAGAGTTCAAATCTCTTGTGGAGAATCAAACTGGGAGGAAGATTCAAGCACTCAGATCAGATAACGGTGGTCAGTATACCTCCACGGAGTTAGATGAGTATTGCAGACAAGAGGGCATTCGGAGATAGTTGACAGTACCATACACTCCTGAGCAGAATGGAGTGGCAGAGAGAAAAAATAGATCTATTGTTGGAGCAGGGAGAGCCATGTTACATGATCAGTCACTTCCTTTCTTCCTTTGGGTAGAGGCATGTAGTACAGTTGTATACCTTCAGAACAGGAGTCCCCATTGTGCCTTGGGGAACAAGACTCATGAGGAGAGTTTCACATGTAAGAAGCCTGAGGTGAGTCATTTTCAGATATTTGGTTACCTGACTTTTTCACATGTCCCTTCTGACAAGAGGACAAAGCTTGAGCCTGAGAGAGGCATCTTTGTGGGGTATGATGAGACTTCGAAGGCCTTTCGCATTTATCTTCCTTCTCTGAGGAAGGTTGTTGTGAGGAGGGAAGTGAGATTTGAGGAGGAGAGGGCCTTCAAGAAGTCTAGAGAGCCAAAGAAGGGAGAGCAGCAGGTTCCCACACCTCAAGTAGCTTCATAGATACCTTCAGTGCAGACGATAAGTTCACAGGTTTCTGGGGTTACTGGACCACAAAGTATAAGCACAGGATGTCTATTTTCAGTGGTTCATCCAATAGGTTCTTTGGGGATAGGTTTTGGTTCTCAGGTCACAGGTTCACCATACAAAGCTTCAGGATCACGGGGTTCACCAGTTGTTGGTTCACCAACTCTTGGTACACAGGTTTATGGGCCTTCTCCTCTGGGAGTTCATCAAATGAGGACAGACTAGTTTGGGAGCAACCTTCAGGGAAGAAGAAGCCTAAATGGCTTCGGGAGACCTTGAAGGAAGCTAAGGAGTTTGGAACGCCCAAGGAACCAGTGAGGGCTATAGTGATACCAGACAGGTTGGGTTTGAAAGTTTTTGAGAACCCCAGCCCGGTTTCAAGCTTGTTTGCTTCTCTGCATAGTTTAATGCCCAAACCCTTGTATGCACAAATTTTTAACAAAATTTGACTAAACTGAAACACATGGAATTCTTTTTCGAAAACTTAACAATTCAGAAATTTTTCTTTTAAGATAAAAATTTCAAACTCAGAAATTTAAATCAGCCAAACACACGTGAAAATAACACTGATATTTTTTACCAATGGTCCAGGATAAAACCCCCAAGGGAAACCCTGTTTCTGAGAGAGAGAGAGAGATTTATTATTTCTTCGGGTAAATACAGAAAAACAAACAACAATACTTATCAATTTCCTTCTCGAAATCTAAACCCTTTAATGTTGTTTGTCCTCTATTTTCGTGCCAACTTCAGCTCGAAAAACGTGCCCAAATTCTGCCTATACAGATAGACTCAAAATTATGTACTTTACCTCGAATTTTGCGCACAATCCGTACTGTACGGATTCTCCTCGAATTTTGTGCAGCCTGTACTATTGTACGGATTTCAATTTCTATGCAACCTGTACACTGTACGGGTTCTCTCTTTTTTTGTAGCCTGTACACTGTACGGATTCTCGATTTCTGTGTAGAATTAAATGCCTCGAAATCTACCAGAAACTGCCTGTACGATCCTTGAAATTTGTGCCCACTCTGCTGTACAGTTTTCTCAAATTTTGTGCCCAAACTCTTCCTCGATTTCTGTGCCCAAATTTTCTCTCTCTTGTTGGTTTATGAAATCTCTTCAAAACCCTCTTTTGCTCTTCTTCCTCTCTCCAAAAATTCTCTTTCTGAAGTGAATAATGAATTTAGATTGCCTTGCCCTAGTCCATATTTGTTCATTGAAACTTCCTCTTCAATCTAATGGTCAAGATTAGATTAGATGAAGGGTTCACAATAAATGCTCCATTAATTAATTAATAAATGGCATTTAGTGCACCTCATGTCATTTAATAAAGTGAAAGCAACCCCTTTTAAATAATGACACACTCAACTTTAATTTAAATATGAACTTAGGATAAACCATGACTTTAGCATTTTTAATGAAGTCACTTTAAAAACATAAAGTACATCTAACTTCATTAAATACAAATGACTAGTGGTCATCAATTAAAGTGTCCTTGTCCACCCCAAGGAAAAGCTAGGTGGACAAACACTTCCTAGGTAACTTTTCAACACGAAATGGCATTGGTTGGTAGTCTTCGTGATTCGGAGCCATCTACTTTTGAGGAGGCCTCTCAACATCATGTTTGGAGAGATGCCATGATGGAAGGGTACCATTCCATCATGAAGAACGATGTTTGGGGGATTGTTCCGAGACCTGAAGGAAAGTCAGCAGTGACTTCTCGATGGCTTTACAAGGTAAAGCATGTTGCATACAAGGCTCAGTTTGTGGCGCGAGGGTTCTCACAGGTAGAGGGAGTTGATTATGATAGACCTTTGCACCGATTGCTCATTATACTTCTATCAGATCATTGATTTCCATTGTTGTGGAAATGGGTTGGACGATCCATCAGATGGATGTGAAGACTGCATTTCTCAATGGAATCATACACGAGGAGGTTTATGTGGAGCAGCCTCAAGGCTTTGAGATTCATGGGAGAGAGTCTCATGTGTGCAGGCTGAAGAAAGCCTTGTACGGGCTAAAGCAAGCTCCTCGAGCTTGGTATTCTAGGATAGACTCTTACTTACTGTCGATGGGTTTTCAGAAGAGTGAGGTTGATCTGAATCTCTATTTCATCATGGTTGGAAATGATCTGCTCATTCTACTGTTGTATGTGGATGATTTGTTTATCACAAGGGGAGAGAGACCTATTGCAGTTTGCAAAAAAGATCTTGGTTCAGAGTATGAGATGACTGACATTGAGTTGATGCATTATTTTTTGGGATTGGAGGTTTGGCAGGACCCTGGTCATATTTTCCTGGGGCAGGGAAAGTATGCAGTAGATATTCAGAGATTTCGGATGGAGGATTGTAGGCCGATGTCTACACCTATGGTCACCAACTGGAAGAAGCTTCATGCTTCTGAGGGAGAGTTGGTTGATCCTACCTTATATCGTCAGCTCATAAATTCGTTGATGTATCTGGTCAACTCTAGGCCAGATTTGTGTTTTGCGGTGAACAATCTCAGTCAGTTCATGGTGGATCCTAGGAGAGTGCACTGGGTTGCCGCAACACATGTGTTGAGATACCTTGCAGGTATAGTGGATTATAGTCTGGATTATAGGAGATTGGATGGGATTAGATTGATTGGCTTTGCGGATTCAGATTAGGCAGGTAGTGTGGCAGGTCGGAAGAGCACTTCCGGATGTTGTTTCAGTTTGGACTCGGCAGCAGTGTCATGGTTCAGTCAAAAGCAAAAGTCTGTTGCTTTGAGTTCTGCAGAGGTGAGTACATGGCAGCCAGTCAGGCTAGTTGCAAGGCACTGTGGCTTCGCAAGTTATTGGTGGATTTATTTGATCGAGAGTTGAGGCCTACAATGATTTACTATGACAATCAGAGTTGCGTCCAGCTCTCTGAGAATCCTGTGTTTCACGACAGGTCAAAGCATATTGAGATCAGATACCATTTCATCCGTGATTATGTTCAGAGAGGAGTTGTGGCATTGGGCATTGCAGTACATTTCCACTGATGAGCAAGTTGCAGATATCCTGTCAAAGTCTCTTGGAAGAGGCAAGTTTATTCATTTCAGAGACAAGTTGGGTGTGTTGAAGAACAACTTCCTCAGTAAGAGGGAATGTTGAATTTTTATACCTTGGAAGTTGTTCCCCTTGGTGACTTTTGCCTAAGTCACTAGAAAAAGAGGTTTTGTCACTTGGACTTTATATTAATGACTTGAGATGAGCATTAAATGCACTTTAGAGATTAAAGTGTACTTTAAGTAAAAATTTAAAAAGTGAGTGAATTAATTTTTAAATTGTAGAGAAAAGTGATTTTATTACAACCACTCATCTAATCTAATATGGGCCCTTGGATTAGATGACTTTTAAGTTTTCACTCACCCAGCCATTTTTACCTAAAAGGCAAATTTTCCAAGTGAAGAGGCACTTTTGCATTTTTGGAGAGAGAGAGATTGAATTTTCCGAGGAAGAGGAAAATGCAGCTGAGGAGGCATTTTCTCTTGGCATGAAAATCGAGGTGAAGGTACAAGCAAGGGCACGAAAATCAAGGTAGTAGTGAGCATTTATTGCAGCCATACCGAACTATTTGTACAGTACGGATTCAGTCCGTACAAGGCACGAAAAACTGAGGCAATGAAGTTTGGCACCAAAATCGAGGCAAGTACAGCTGGCACAAATTTTGAGGCAGAGTCGTACAGTCCTATTGCAGCATGGAAATCGAGGAGGGTGCAGACAAAAAAAATTGAGTTTGGCACAAAATTCGAGGCAGAATTTTTATCTTCCGGTTGAGATAAGTTGTGACTGATTTTTTGTCTACTGCTGTATTTTTGAAAGATAAATAAAGATTTTCTCTCTCACAGGATTTCCCCAGAGGTTGGGGGTTTTATCCTGGGTCATTGGACCAAAATTCCTAAGTCTAAATATTTATGTGTGAATGTGTTTTGATTGTTGCTCATAAAAGTTGTAGAAATTCTTCTTGTGTTTCAGTCCTATATTGTGTATGAGAAATAATCTAATTTGCAGCAGAATGATAAATAACTATTGTATCCCATATTGCATTCTTATAAGTTATAACTATTGTATCCCATATTGCATTCTTATATCGTTTGAGCCTCTCATTTTTAACCCCAAATAAAAGTTTAACTTGCAATCCAGTGAGGTCAGAATCACTGATTGCTTTTAAGCATTTAATGTTCATGTCATGGGCTAATTTTAATCCTACACTTAAGGCTTCATAGTCAGCAATGTTATTGGTGCAATTAAATTCAAATATATAGGAAAATGTCTTAATAATGCCCATGGTAGAAGTAAAAACAATTCCAGCTCCAACTCCTATTTTGGATATAGCACCATCAAAGTGCATGGTCCAAACCCTTTCAACTTCATTGTGATTGGTTTCTAACCATTCCAAGTGCTAAGGAATTGGTGAACACACACAAGTTGCCAAATTCTTCATCTATGCACAACACTTCATTCATTGGTTCCTTAGGATCTTCTACTTGGTATCTCATTGTTGGTTCCCTATGAAGTGTGATAAACGTTCCTTCCCAAGTTGTGATGGTTGCATATGATAAATACATTTGAAGGATACCTCCCAAACTTGCAACCCTTTGTCTAGACAATAGCATTTCCCACACATCAGGTACATCTATAACAACATCCATTAATACAGAGATATAAGGATGTGCAACTAAGCTAACCTTTAAGTCCTTGATTAGACCACATACTCGAACTTCTTTTGAGTCAATTCCACATACAGTCCTAGAAGGACGTGATGTGGTCAAGCCTAGTTGTATCATAACTGTTG
>LPNX011050644.1:876812-902591 GCA_001517045.1 Pseudotsuga menziesii | reverse complement strand
TCTCCCACTTTCCTAAGTGAGGAGACAGCTTTCGAAAGATTTTTGCTGCAGGTGTGCAATCGGCGGACAACACCTTCATTCTCATCCCCTTGGTTAAGACATTCACATTCATTATGTGGCTGATTACACCTCAAGCACCATGGAATCCCTTCTTGATTTATAAAGTTTGATGGGGAAAGTGTGCTAGGAATTTTCAGATCTTGGTTAGGCCTAGGCTTCCATACTCAATTCACCCTTGCTTGATTATTATGTTGATATCTGGGAAGGAATTTTCTTTGCTGCTCTCTCTTTCTTTCCAGATTACTTCATTTAACAAGGTTGTTTGTCATTGCATTAATTCAGCAGTCATCTTTTCAAATTTGAGTTAAGCAAACAATAGGATCTAAACTTGTTTCAGCATTATGCATAGCTCCAGGCTTTGTTTCAGCCTTGGAAGTGGATGCTTTTAAAGAGCCCATGTCAACCTTGGATGGAAGAAAAATACCTTCAAGTTTACTAGCCCATTCTTGTGTTAATTCCAAGGTTGTAGGGAGCTTATCTCTCAAGTGAAGGTCAAATTGACCCCAGCAGGCATGTTGATAATGTAGGAGGAGGGGATCATCTCTTGGCTTAATTTTATCAAAAAATTTCTTCAACGAGTTTGTGAACCTATTGCCAAATTCTGAAACTGTTTCATTTTCTCTTTTCCTAAGTTCATGGAGCTGATTTACTATCATACTCCCATCTATCCTAGTACCCCATCTTTTTATGAATGCTTCATGAAAGGCCTCCCATGTTTTGATACCACAATCTGGTTGGGTCAAATAACAAGATTTTGCATTTTCTTGTAAGGATGTAGCAAAGAATTTCATAACACTTTCGTGTAGTATTTTGTGATTTCCAGTTTTATCATAGTGTGCAATATGTTCCTAAGCTAAGATTACATTGTTTCCTGTGAATAATGGAACCCAATCACTTTTCTTTGGCATATCATGAGGAAATCCTTGGATTGCGGTGATTTCTAATGGCCTATAAGCATCCTTTAACCATGGTTTGGCCACGATTATTGGATTTGGATTTGAAGATTGTTGAAGATTGTGCAACTTAGAAGATATTCTTAATGTGTATTGTTGTATTTCGGGATATATTCACAATGTATTTGATCATGTAAAAGCATTAAAAGAATAAATGTAAACCCTACTAGTTGAGTCAACCCAGAAGAATCAAGAAAACAAGCATGCAAAATAATATTATATTCAAGTCGGCCCAGTTAGGGAAGTTAAGTCGGCCCCTTAAGGAAAAGTCACTTGGAAAACAAGTATAAATAAGGGAGGTTCCCTCCCCATTTGTACACATCAAGCACTCAAGCATATTCGCTAGAGAGAGAAGAAGATCAAGTTCGCTAGAGAAGGAAGAGTAGTTGCAATTGTGAAGACATCTTATTCTTAGGGTTTTCTATCTTATCTTATTCTCGGGATCTTTGTGTGGAAGAGCCTTTAGCTCTTAATTTGTACTAGAAGACATTGTACTTACTGACGAATCTATACTAAAGAAGTTTGTTGGGTTTTCTTCAATTGAAGGGTTTCCCAGAGGAGAAATCTTTGTGTACTTTTGTTTTGTTGTGCTTGTCTTTCTTTCAGTGATCCTATTGCATATGGTTATTGTGATATAATGTAAATTGTTTGAAGATCTCACATAACCATATCATTGAAGTATAAAATTCTAACATGGTATCAGAACCGTGCTGAAAGAATTCATTGCAACACTTGTAGTAGTTGCAATAGCTGCAACTGTCAAAGATTTGGGTTCCATGCTTCTAGCCTTTCCATCCACAGATCATGCGTGACCTTTGCTTCATTGAACTCACCCTAGAAGGGCGCATCTTTCTGTGGAGGAAAATTCCAGTTTTGTGGAGTTGGATTTTTTACCAAAAAACTGAGGTCGAGATGGATGGAAGAAGGGTAGTCTTGAGGGTTATGAACACTTATCCCCCCAACCCAATATCATCACAGAGGATGGAGGTCATACTCAGATAGGGGACAAGAGAGCGGTCAACCGAATGTTTTGTCACTTTTTAGAAGCCTCCGGATAACAACACTCCACACTCGGTAGGTATACAGGCATTACTACATAAACATGAGAAAGTATTAAGAGATCTTCCATCAGGTCAACCACCAGACAAAGGTTTCGAGTACATTATTGATTTAGAGGAGGGAACACAGGCAATCATCACCACTCCGTACAGGCATCCCAAAAGGTACAAAGATGAGATAGAGAAAACAATTAAGGAACTGTTGGAGTTAGGTTACATACGATCGAGTTCTAGCCCATTTGCATCATCTGTAGTATTGGTAAAGAAGAAAGATGGCACCTTACGGATGGGTATCGATTACAGGGCCCTCAACAAGAAAATCATAAAAAAAGGCATCCCATTCCTAGAATTGATGAATTAATGGATGAGTTACCGAGGGCAAAATATTTCTCAAAAATTGCTCTTCGATCAAGGTATCATCAAATCCGAGTAAGGGATCAAGATATTTCAAAAATAGCTTTCCGTTGCCACTTTGGTCAGTATGAGTACTTTCATGCCTTTTGGACTCACCAACTCCTCGACAACTTTCCAAGCTTGCATGAACCACACCTTTAAGGCTCACTTGCGGAAATTTTTACTTGTGTTCTTTGACGACATTTTAATTTACAGTAAAACTTGGGAGGAACATTTGAGACACTTAGATGAGGTACTGGGAATTCTGGAAGATCAATCTCTTTACACCAAAATGTCTAAATGTGAGTTTGGTATGCAATAAATGTTATATCTAGGGCATGTAATAAGCACAGATGGAGTACAGGTTCATATGGAAAAGATTAGAGCTATCTTGGAATGGCCTACACCAAAAAATGTAACAGAATTGAAGGGATTTTTGGGCCTTTGCACTTATTACAAGAGGTACGTTAAAGGGTTTTCTCAATTGACCGCACCACTCATAGATCTTACAAAGAAAGGGGCATTCAGTTGGACAGAAAAGGCACAATAGACCTTTGAAAAAATGAAAAAAATTATGAGTTCATGTCCTGTTTTGGCTTTATCCGATTTCACACTGCCATTTATAGTAAAGTGTGATGCTTCAGGAGAGGGAATTGGGGCAGTATTGATGCAAAACCATCACTTGATTGTTGAAAGCAAAAAACTTAAAGGTTATGAATGCCACTACTCTATATATGATAAAGAAATGCTAGCAATCTTACACGCCTCAACAAAATTCAAGCAGTATTTGGTGGGAAGCAGGTTTAAAATTAAGGCAGATCACAAACAACCTCAAATACTTCTAAGAACAAAAACAGTTGAATGAACGTCAACAAAAATGGGTCAGCAAGGTACAGGCATATTACTTTGAAATAGAATATGTTAAAAGAAAAAACAATGTTGTAGTTGATGCATTATCAAGACGACAACCTCATTATCACTCATGAGTATATCTACCAACAGGAGGTCTCATCTCTTGGTTGAATATTCAAAAAATAAATTTGCTTGCAAGTTGTTAGACAAACAAATACAGAATGACAGGTATAGGGTAATCGACGACATCATTTACTACAAGAATCAAATATACCTCATTCCAAAATCAGCTTTAAAGAAAAAGGTTTTACAAGCATCGCATGATTCACCATTATCAGGGCATTAGGGGTTCTTGAAAACTTACAGACATATTCGAGAGAGGTTCTCCTGGAAAGGCCTCAAGGAGGATGTAATACAGCATGTCCGAAAGTGCAGTATGTGCCAACAGAATAAAATTGAACGCACTCATCCAGCAGGGTTACTTCATCCATTACCTATACCAGAGCAGAAATGGGAGAGCATCTCGATGGACTTCATTAAGGGTCTACCCAAGGTACAGGGACGAGATTGCTTATACGTGGTAGTAGATCAGTTGACAAAATTTGCTCACTTCTTTGCATTTCTTCAGATTATTCTGCATCACAGGTAGCAGACTTGTTTTTCAGAGAAGTTTTCAGACTACATGGACTACCTAAGACCATTGTCAATGACCGTGACAGTAAATTCACCAGTGCCTTCTGGCAAGAGCTCTTCAGATTAGTGGGAACAGAATTAGCTACTAGCACAAGTTATCATCCTCAGAGCGATGGCCAGACAGAGATAGTCAACAAATAGATTGAGGGATATTTAAGAAATTACGTAGCAGGGCAACAGAGGACATGGATTAAATAGCTACACCTAGGGGAGTACTGCTATAATACCACTCACCATATGTCTATTAGGATGACTCCTTTCGAAGCTTTATATGGCTACGAGGCACTAAACTTTGCAAATTTAGTCTTCAGAGATAGCAGAGCACCTACAGCAAGAGATTGGGTACAGGACAATCAGGATATTCTTAAAGTGCTAAAAGAGAATTTACAGGCAGCTCAAAACTAGTGGAAATTATTAGCGGACAGACACAAAGTCAAGTGTATTTTTGAGGTAGGAGACTTGGTATATTTACGGCTACAACCTTACAGACAATCTTCACCCAAGAAAAAAGGGGCAGAGAAGTTGAAACCCCGCATCTATGGTCCTTACAAAGTAGTCAGAAAGGTTGAAGAGGTGGCTAATGAGCTAGAGCTTCCAGAGGAAAGTAAAATTCATAATGTATTTCATGTATCGAATCTCAAGAAAACAGTATGGCAACACATCGCTCCATCCACTAAATTGCGTCCCTTAGATGATGAAGGGATTTTAGTACTAATTCCAGAAAGAATTCTACAGGTTCGAGAAAAGAAACTCAGAAACAAGGTAATTCGTGGATACTTGGTAAAATGGAAAGAATTACCTATTGAAGACGCCACATGGGAAGGAGAACAGGTATTGCAGCATCATAGTTTACAGTTGCTTGAGGACAAGCAATTTCAAACGGGTAGGACTGTAATGTCCTCTTCTACTTAAGCATCAGAAGCACCCGCTAACCTATTTAATTCCCATAGGTTCAAACAGTATTATGGAAAAAGGAATTGAGTAAGAACATTTAATACCAGGAACATAGCAGAGCATTTATTTAGTATTATTAAGTCATCAGTATAGTAAAGAAAGCCTTATTTCTTCGGGCTTAAAGTCAACGAGCAATTAGAATTGCATGCATACAAAAAGTAAAGTGCAAACCCTAAAAGTGACATGCAAACCCTAAAAGTACATGCTAACCCTAAAAGCTATATAAGAAGGTTAGTTGAACCAAAAAGATCATCCATGATTATTATTATCTTTGAGTTTGGTTTCAAGAGTAAGAGCAGCAATAGCCACAGCAGTAAGTTGTGGTTGGAGACGAGAGTCTTCAGCTAGCAAGTGTTTTCGGAAGCGAAATCTATCTTTCCTAATCACTTCCAAATAGATCACCCAGATCTATCATCAGCTATCAAGCGTATTCATTCTTATTCAGAGATACAGCACACAGAGAAAGATATTATTGCAGGATCACGCTTTACTACTGGGAAAAATCTGGAAATACCCAGAACTGCTCACTGGGACTCGGAAACTCTGTATTTCTTCCGCATGTCATCCCCATTCTTCTCAGCAGGTTCACACCAGTCTACTGGGTGATTATCAGTTCATTCTCTGCACATCCGGAGCAACTATTAGCATCATCATGGAAGAGGGAGGGTGTCACCCATTCAAAGCATATCAATGCACTAGGGCACCTGAAGGGGTCAAAACTTGTGCATGTGCCTTCCCATCTCTCTAGGGGACCTATAACACCACTCCTCGAAAGCCTCAACAGCAGCAGCCACAAGTTGGATCAAAAACGTGAAGAATAGCTCCCCAAAGGGACATTTTCCTAGCTTGGGCGTTAACTCCTAAAGATCAGCACTCTTTCATCTTTATCAGATTTCATGGCATGCATGTCTCCTATATACTAAAGGACTATCGTTGCTATAATTATTGGTATGTATCTAGACTCCTACTGAAATCTTAGTTCCTATGTTTTCTCCAAATCTACTATATTTTAGGGCATTTTGGCACGACATTGTTTTGCATGCAAAATTTTACTATATTTCTAGCACACCTGAAGCACAGAAACCGTAAACATATTATCAAACAAAATAGAATATCAGTTGGGATAATACAAAATAGGGCTCTTCCCTAGGAGGTTTCAGACTTCCGAAGTAGTTGGGGACGAGTGACTAAGGTGACAATGGTCACTTTTCCCTTATATGCTTACCGATGGCTTAGATTGCCATTTCAACCGGTAGCACTCGCCCATGCACTCAAAGAGTAGAACAAATGTAGATTTCCTTGACAAAGGTTGTAGTGGTGACATGGATGCAAAAGTGTTCAAGGTTCTTTATGCATGTGACATATCATTCAATGTTGTTCACTCATCCTATTGGCATGATATGGTTTATGCCATCAACAATGCTCCAAAAGGACACATGAGCTTCATATATGAAGCCAAAACCATGGGATTGCAAGGAAAGGGCCAAATTTCATAGCGCTCTAGTATAATTTATAAATGATTAGACCGAATATGAGGTATCCATTATATTCGATGGTTGGACAAATGTTAAAGGTAGGCCATTGATAAATAATGTTGATGTCTGTATTAGTGGTGTGGTCTTCCTTTCATCCCAAGACTACTCACCAGAGTCGTGGGCCGAGATCGATACATGGGAAGGCTGGTTGAATCTAGCGATCCAGGTAAGCTTTGTCACAGCCGACTAGGTGTATTCTGGTGACGGATGAATTGACATTGGATCCGTGAGAGCACAGTTTGTGGTTAGCTTGCACTGTGGACGTAGCAAGTCGATGATGATAGGAAGCGTTGCAGCGGCTCGTGGAGCTCGGGCGTAGCAACTCAACGCAAAGAGCAATAGCTAGGGGTTGTAGTGAGTAGGTTACATGCCACTTAAGTTAGCCAACCTATAAAAGGAACGATCTAGCAAGCAAGGAGGCGGCAGACGTTGTAGCGCAAGCGTAGCAATGGGATTTCGATGGACAAGTGGCTTCCAGAAAGGAAGGCCAACGCGGAGGTCAGGACATAAGCATTGGCGCCGTGGGAGACAGAACGGCGAACCAACAAGCAGCTGGCGAGACGAAGCTGCAATCGGAGTATTGATCAGCAGGAAAGCTTGGACAATGTTGTTGGGTGGAGGAAGAAAGTAGCAAAGGAGTATTGTCATAGATTTGGATTGTGAAGACTGTGGATTGGCAACAGCAGGGGCATGCGTCGTGAAGTATGTAGTTGGCAGACAAAGCTCGAGCTGGACAGGTAAACCATGGGTGGACAAGCTGCCAGCAGACGAAAAGAGTAATAGCCACCAAGGCTATAACTGCCAGCAGAGGTGGCCAGGAGCACGAGTGTTGGTTGCTTCAGGAGTTAAGGAAGCAGCGATCATGCAGGTATGACAACGCTACTGTTGAGCATGGTTGTTATTGATGTCAATCCATTAATGACAAAGGAGTGACCAACGTTGATGACATGGCAAGAAGGACATGGCAGTTTGGGCATGCAATGGTCCAAATGACACTTTCTATGGTCATTTGTGGCTTGATGTGTCATGAAGTCCCACACAATCTAAATAGAGGTACTTTGATTATGTTAATGTTACCCATGCTCATGTGGATGGTTTGAAATGTCCATGCCCATGTGGATGGTTTAAGAAGCCCACGCAAATGATGAGGAAACCCTCAAACCTGGTGAAGAAGCTTTTGAAGAGGTCCTTATGCCCACAAGCTTAGATCTTGATCCTCTAGCATGTGGAGACTTGGCTCTTGGACCCAAGAAGCATGATGGTTCTTGAATTTGTTGGTTTATAATGCCATAGGTGGATGATATGTGGTCATTGAAGCTCAATGGCAAGCTTCTTGCATTTGAAGAAGTCCTTGCACCTAAACATATTGAAGACATTTTCGTGCTTAAAGACAACACAAAGTTTTGGTTGAAATACTACAAATCGGCCTGCTAAATGAAGAGTTGATTGGCCAAGTATGACAAGTTGGCTCATCTTGGAAACAATAATAATTTTATTTTAAAAGCCTCCTAATAGGTCGGCTTTGGAAAATACTTTATGAAAAATGAGTATAAATAAAAGGCAATCCGCCTCATTTCAGAGTGGTGGTGAATGAAGTTCGATTGAGCTTTGATCTTCGGGTATATGACAGGTCTAAGGCAGCCACAAAAGAGGAGAAGTTTTTCAAGTTTTTTCCTTTTTGAATTTGGGTGTTTTGTTTCATGTAATCCTGAGGCAGTCGCAACTATAAACAGCATTGAAAATTTTATCAAGTTTTATTATGTGAACATAGCAGTAGACACAAAAAAATGGTTACGGATCAGACTCCTCAGTAGTTTTAAGGGAGATCCAAGGCAGGTTGAGGATAATCTAATCACTGTGTAATACACAGAGTTGATCAGTACAATGAGCAAGGTCTCTTGGGTGTTTTTGGCATGGCCTCTTGAGCAAATAATTGATCATGGCTTATGAGTTATTTTGGCTCAAGCAGCATTGCATGGGCTCATGAGTTAAAGTAGTTCTTTATGAACTAATCTGGACCATCGTTGATTGATTAGAGCTTATCAGCAACAAATGAGCAGATATTTTCAAATCAACATGTGGAGTATATGAGCAGACTTCATTACAATGAGCAAACTTACTATGATTGGCATGAGTAGTTGTTTTAGTGGATAGAGGGGTTCCAAATTTGATAGGTTGATGACAGGAGTAATGAGCACCATTTAATGAATGACAGCAGTTGCAGACTTGACATGATAGTAACCGTAGTGACTATACTTATCAAAGTTATTTGACAAGTTATTAAACAAGTGACATGACAGAGTTGATCGAATTACCTTGACAAGTTGTTGAGCAAATGGTTGATTGATGACAGGGATCAATTTATGATTGCAAGTTGGGTCTTGCACACCTCTTCTTAGTTGGAGCTAAGAAAAACCAAGCTCTTGGCAAGGGGTTGGGGGCCTGTTGGCAAGGGGTTGGGGTAAGTTGCGCAAGCTTAGAAGACACCGCGCAAGACAAAGATAGCGCGATAGGAGGAAGATAGACTAATTTTGATTATTTTGTGTCACTTTTTGTACTTGTTGACCATTTTTTGTGGATATTGGTCATTAGTTAGTTAAATCAGTTAGGAGTTATAGTTAGAAGTGGACCATGAATGTAAAGGCAGAAGCCTATATACAGAAAGAAGAATTGTGAATGATATACCGATTGATAGGCAGATCAATCAATGCATAGAGAGAACAAGTTGTTTTCTATCTGAGATGAATTGTTATCTATTTTGATCTGTGGGTGATTGCACATAAGTAATATGATAAGACGGATGTTGATCTGAATCGTTGTTATCTTCTTTCGTCCTTTTCTATCTTTATGTTCCTACAAACCTGATGATGAATGCTAAGTGAATCTGAATTATGGATCTATGATGCAATGTTTTATAGTTTATGAATACTATCATGTTTGTTGATCTAGATCTGTTACAGTTATGAATGAATGATGCGCAATAATGAACGGTTTTGTAAGAATAGTTGATCTAATCTGGTTGTTAAGCTGATAAACTGTCGATGCCCTAACCCTCTTCTATACTGTGGAAACTTGGTTCTGCCAACCCTCCCTCGAACATCTCGGGTGAGACCTCATCTGCTCTGCAAGTGGCAACGGAACCATTTGTTGGCTCAACCCTCAACCAACAAAACCCAGTCGACAAGGGTCCCACTCTATCGACACTCAACTCGCCGCGATCTCCCTGAGCATCGGCCCAGACAGATTTTACTCCGTCCAGCAGAGTGGATGAGGTCTCACCCGAGATGTTCGAGGGAGGGCTGATGGAACCAAGTTTCCGCAATATAAAAGAGGGCTAGGGCATCGACGGTTTATCAGCTTAACAATCAGATCAGATCAACTGTTCTAACAAAACCAGAACATTATTGTGCATCATTCATTCACAACTGTAACATATCTAGATCAGCAAACATGATAGTATTCATAAACTGTAAAACATCGCATCATAGATCCATAATTTAGATTCACTTAGCATTCATCATCAGGTTTGCAAGAACAGAAAGATAGAAAAGGACAAAAGAAGATAACAGTGATTCAGATCAACATCCGTCTTATCAGATTACTTCTACGCAATCACCCACAGATCAAAACAAATAACAATTCATCTCAAACAGAAAACAACTATTCTCTCTATGCATGGATCGATCTGTCTATCAATCGGTATATCATTCACAATTCTTCTTTCTATATATAGGCTTGCGCCTTTACATTCATGGTCCACTTCTAACTAACTCCTAACTGATTTAACTGACTAATGACCAATATCCACAAAAAATGGTCAACAAGTACAAAAAGTGACACAAAATAATCAAAATTAGTCTATCTTTCGCCTATCGCGCTATCTTTGTCTTGCACGGTGTCTTCTAAGCTTGCGCAGCATCGTGGATGATGCGCAACTTACCCCAACCCCTTGCCAACAGGCAGTAAGATCTTTGGATGTCGAGGTAGGTCGGGCGAGAATGGAGGAAGGCATGACGAAGTTCTCGGTGAAGTGTTTTGCAATCCTCGTCGTACCACTTGTTCATGGGGTAGGATCCAGGTTTAGGAGTGGCAAAGGAGGTACGAGTGGAATGGGGAAAGGAGTTAAGTGTTGCTTCCCAGATTGCAGACGAGAGGCATTGGTACTTGGCAGAGGATGAGTCGAGTGAGGAGAAGTGGGCTTCAAGAGGGAGAATCTAGCGGAGATCTGCTACAAAGATGTCGAGGTCGCCTTCGTCGAAACGAAAGGTGATCTGAGGTGGTGAGGGGTGGCTGTTGGGGGACAGCGAGGTTTGGAAGGGGGGGGGTCGACTTGGAGGGAGAGAGAAAGAAGTGTGTGGTCAGCTAGGGGGGTGGGGGAGATAGAGAGGTCTCGAATGAAGGGAAGTAAGTTCTGGTCGACTAGGGCGTAGTCCACCACACTAGCCCCGCCTCCATGTGGCCAACACGTGAAGGAGTGAGAGTTTGGGAAGCAAGGGAGTCCGTTCAGAATAAGCAACTCATGTGATTCCCCTAACTGCAGGTGATGCTTGCCGTATGCTGTAGTGGGCCCCAGGGCATCTTCTGAAGTCCGATGGAGACCTACTGCAACAAGGTCAAGTCCTTCAGTACAAAAAACATCCTCGGATCGACCATGGAGAGGAACCTAGAGGTCTCTAGTATGAGCATTAAAATCACCCATAAGTATGACCACCCCATCAGCAAAGTACTGAGTGATGCCAGTTTACAGATCCATAAAAGGGTCTCCGTCTGCTCCGTTGTGGATGGAAAACGATGAGGACACGGGAGGAAAGTAGCAAACTGCGAGGTAGACATGTCTCAAGGGGAAGATCTTGGTTCTAACCCGGATCCACATGAATCCGGCGTACTCATCAGAGGCCATCAAGGAGACCCTCTTCCGGAGAGAGTCTCTAACCAGGCAAGCAACTCCTCCCGATCCCCTGACTCCACCAGAGCTCCTTGTTTCCTATATGCAAGCTCAGAACCAGTGGTAACCTGCAATATTCGGGAGAGGCCGTACATGGCTCGCATGAGACTTGGTCACGAGGAGGATATTAGCCGATGTAAGTGCGTCATACAAGAGGCCTGGAGATGACCAGAAAGACCCGTTTCCATTCCAACAGCAGACGTTGATGCTTGTGCCCTGCCGTCTCTCCAAACGACCCCGTCATTTAGAGCTTCCTGTTCGAGGCGTCCATCCAGGGGGGAAGGAGTCTCGGATAACTACCCGAAGGTTTCTAATAACCGCCCATTTCCCTTCTTTCTGTGTTGCTGCGACCTGTTCCCTGGACTGTTTGAGCTCTGCAACCTGCGCTCTGATAAGGTCCTCATCAAGGAATATCCTGTCAGGGATTGAGAACGGTTTACGTTTAGCTCTAAGGGCACAGAGCCTGTCCATTGCGGCACAGAATCTGATGAAGAGGGTGGAGTCATGGCCCACCCAAGCTTCGTCCAGGGTTATATCTGATAAGCCGAGGGTATCCTGCAGAAACCTGATCCCTACCTCCATAGGGTCTGAGAAGGGAAGAGGTTAAGGGAGACCTCTTACTTTCAGGTTCAGTTCTCTTGCTCGTCTGGTTCGACAAGTTTGGCATGTACGACCCCCTCGACTGTTGTGAAAGGGGAAGTGTTTTTGCCCTTCCCTCAAACTACTTGTACCCATGAGTTAATGTGCGACTCAGTTTCCTGTTTAAAGAAGGCCTGTTGGGATTTGATTTCCTCTTGCTTGGTCCTGAGGTCCCGGATTTCAGCATGAAGTGCTTCGTTCTGGGAATGGGAAGAATCTTGTTTTTTGCTTTCTTGTATCATTTTCTTGAGGGATAAGCTATCCCCTTCGACTTCCAAGACTCTAGCAGCGAGAGAGCACACCTCTGAACGGAGTCCACAATTTTCAGCTTCGAGAGATTCCAGTTTCATGGGCATTTGTTTAATTTGAGATGCCCAAAACGCAAAGTATGATTCCAATGCAACATCCATGGGGATGTAGAACTCTGGGTTAACTTGACATTGCATGAGGTATCGAAATTGGCCTCTGTCGTTGTAATCCCAGGTGGGCGTTTTGGAAATTCCATCTGGCTCTTTGTCTTCTTTCGAGTCCTCCATGGGTTGTTGAAGGGACGTTGTGGGATAGGTGATCGGGGTTGCGACCGAGGGGATGGAGGGCCTGGGGGTCGTGAGCAGGTGGGGAGGAGAAGCAGAAGGGTTGTGAGAGGGGCAGAGCAAGGCCCGCGGGCAGGTGCGCGAGGAGGAAGGTTGCTCAGCCTCTGTGTTGTAGGAGGGAGAGTGGGGGTTTGCAGGAGGAGGCATGGGGGCACAGAGGGGGGAAGCCTCGCGAGCTGGGAGAGCTGCGTGGAGGTGGGAAGGGAACCACGAAGGGGCCGCGAAGCAGAAGAGAGCAAAAGTGGTGGATAGGAAGTCACGCGTAGGTAGGGGAGGAGCGGAGGAGCAAAAGGGAGCGAAAGGGTGTGGGCAAGGAGCGGAGGGCTGCGAAGGAGCAGAAGGGTGTGGGCAAGGAGCAAAGGGCTGCGGAGGAGTGCGGGCTTCAGCTGGGCAAGCCCGAATCTTTTTCTAGGTCCAGTACTTGGGCAAGACCTTATCCGTGAACCATACTCGAGAGAGAAAGGGAGTTTATTTTAAACTTCAAAGAAACAAAGGAAAGATTTTCCAATTAATTCCTACCACGAATCTCTTTCCCCCTTTCGGGATACTCGGGAGAGAGTGGGGTAAGTAGTTCTTTTACTTTGATAACAATTAAAAGAATAAACAGAAACTAAAAGTTAAACTAACTAATAATAAAAAATCACAAACAAAAATGCACCGACGCAGATCCCCCCAAGGGGGATGAGGAGTGGGCTCTGATGACCCTACTCGAAACTTTATTTACTTTTTTACAATGATAAAAGGAATAAACTTTGGTCCTTCAAATACAGATCCAAAGACTTACAACAACTTAAAAAATGAAATTTTATGAAAAAAAGAGCTCTGTTAGTCTTCTTTTTCTTCAAATTTTCGATTTTTCGCCAAAGCTTCCTCCTTTTTTTTCGTCAAACCTGCAAAAACAGCAAGCAAACATTAGCTAAACATGCCCAAAAACACTTTAAGAGCGCTTGGGAAAATTACCAAAAAATTTGCCGAAATAATTCTAAGTAAAAACGATAAAAAACTAGGTGAAAAATGACTGAGAAAGTGAGCTAGAAAGGTGCTTTCTCAAGGTATTTGTTTGCTTCTTAAGGATAACAAACAAATCAGAGCACTAACTTGCTAGATAAGAAATTAAAATAAAAAAACTAACTTATAAATCAAGCCTTTTGTTTTTTTACTAGAAAATGACTTGAAGTAAGATAGCTAGTACCCTAGATCTAAACTAAGAAATCATAATGCTTTTAAACCTTTAGTTAGATCTATAAAGAAAATAAAGTTCAACCCCTGCACGTGACTTAATGTTTTGCAGTTTAGGAATAAAGTTTTAGAAGAGAAATGGTGGAGCGGCTCTCACTGAAACACAGCTAGGGTTTCCCTAGCCGCCGCCTCCCTTGCTGCGCAGAGCCAAGGCGTTCTGGCTGGATCGTTGGCACTCGTTGAAGCACTGCTCCGTTTCAGGGTGGGGTTTTTCTTCTGGCTGCCGCTTCTCCTCGTGGCTCTCGGGTTTCAGCATGGGGTTTTTCTAGCTGCCGCTCTCTCCCCGTGGCTCTCTGGTTTCTAGACAATGGGCTCTCATGACCAGCTCACGGCTTTCAAGGCCCTTGTTCAAGCTGTCGTTCCTCAGGCAGCTTCTCACACTCCCTCCAAGTTCGTGAAAAAGATGGACGAGATCCCTTCTCTGGAGCTCTCTCCTACGGATCCATGCCAGAAAGCGCTCATTCTTTCAGAGAAAGCCCTCATCGGCAAGTTCACAGGGTTGTGGCCCAGCCCTAAGGCAATGGAGCTCTGGATCGCAGAACATTGGAACCCTCTTCTGCAAGGACAGGTCTCTCTCTTCGCAACTAGAAGAGGGTTTTTTGTTTTCCTATTTCTGAATTAAGAAGAAAGAGATCTAGTCTTTCGATCGGGTCCCTTCTTCATGGGCTCGAGAATCCTGTTCTTAACCCCATGGACCCTGGGGTTTAACCCAGAAGCAAAGATCATTGCCGCTCCAGTCTGGGTAAGACTCCCTAACCTCCCTCTTCATCTTTGGGGGAAAAGCACTCTGACGGACATTGGTAACAAGCTAGGACGCTATCTAGATAGTGCAGAACCAAAAGGGGGTCAGTTCAGATGCGCCCGCATCTACGTAGAGGTAAATCTAGAAAAAGGGCTTCTGGAGGCCCTAAAGCTCACATTAGGAGAATGGAGCCACATTCAAGAACTGGATTATGAGCAGATTCCATTCAAATGCAACTTATGTCATGTATACAACCACTTCGCCAAAAGCTGCCCCAAGCTTGAAGAATCACAGAAACTAGCAAATCTCTCGGCTTCCAAAGATACACAATTCCATACGGTCACTAATCGACGCCGTCCTCCCTGGCAAAAGGAGCCTCAAGCTTCTCAGCACAAGGACTCTCCTCAAGATCATTCTCCTCTCGCAGAATCTCCATGACTGGAAAACAAAAACAGCTTTAACGTTCTCCAAGAAGTCGAAGTACAAGAATCTGAAGCTGCGGATGTCCCGGAGCAGGGCATTCCCCCAGGTCTCCCCGGCCCCTTGGAGGCAGCTGAACAAGCTTCTCCAAAACCTACTCCTTCAGGTTCTAAGAAAGACCCCAACGCTTTGGACCACGAGACTTCAGCCCATGCAGGATTGGCATCCTTGGTCCCTTCCTCTAGGTCAGAGGGAACCTCTGATTCTAAAGACTTTTTAGCTCCTTCTCCTCCCCTCACCAGAGGGAGAAAGACAAACAAAGAACGTAGAGAAAAGGAAGCGGCCTCAAATATTAGCTCGGGCTCCCAGAAGCGATTGAACCCTTTCATTAAGGGGCATTTCACCTCCCCGTCTAATTAATGATTTGTTTCTGTATCCTTCTCTGCTCACAATTCGTGAGAGTCTCCTCTTGCAAGCAATCATTTTCTCGGAATAGCACCAGAAGCATTTGGGACTCACCTCTCAAAGTATGCATAAGGCGGCTGATTGCTCAGCTAGAGGTCATCATCCTTCTTTTTCTGAACTCCCCCTTTGTAAGCCTGGCTGGGCTACAGCCTTTTTAATCAATCAAAATTTTCAGTTTCTGTTAAAAATAAAAAACGACTTAAAAAATGAAATTTTATGAAAAAAAGAGCTCTATTAGTCTTCTTTTTCTTCAAATTTTCGATTTTTCGCCAAAGCTTCCTCCTCTTTTTTCGTCAAACCTACAAAAACAGCAAGCAAACATTAGCTAAACATGCACAAAAACACTTTAAGAGCGCTTGGGAAAATTACCAAAAAAATTGCCGAAATAATTCTAAGTAAAAACGATAAAAAACTAGGTGAAAAATGACTGAGAAAGTGAGCTAGAAAGGTGCTTTCTCAAGGTATTTGTTTGCTTCTTAAGGATAACAAACAAATCAGAGCACTAACTTGTTAGATAAAAAATCAAAATAAAAAAACTAACTTATGAATCAGGCCTTTTGTTTTTTTACTAGAAAATGACTTGAAGTAAGATAGCTAGTACCCTAGATCTAAACTAAGAAATCATAATGCTTTTAAACCTTTAGTTAGATCTATAAAGAAATACAATTTAGGATCTATTTATGACTATGAATTTAATTTTAGATCTAAAACTCCTTTCTTCAAAACAAAGGAACCGAAATGACAAAGAAGATATCAGGAGAAGGAAAAGTGGAAAAGGCTTGGAGAGAAGAGGATCCTTGAGCCTTCACATGTGGTGTCGAGGAACTTTTATCTACAACAAATAATGTTAGAAACAAGAATAGTAGAAAGACCAAACAAGATACTCCACTTCTCCTATCACAACAACCTGCAGATCACACACACAAAATAGATCAAATGTAGGAGCATATATGTTTAGAAATCGATGTAAAAACATCCATAAACAAACAAAGCATTCATTCAAATCTCTAAATATTTATACTCAATAGCTTAAATCATTAAACAAAATGACTAAATTGTATCACAAAGTTGATACCAACCCTTCAAGTAAACTACATATGATTCATTGCATGCATAATAGTTCAAATACAAGTTACCTCTTGTTATCACGAATCTTGTAGTTGCCTCGATAGATGAATCCAATACTAGATGGCAAAGGGGACAGGAAACCAAAGTCGTGACCTACCAAAACCCCCCCAAAAGATGAATGGTTGTCACGTCGGTTAGGGATTCCTTCACTTTATGCCACTAGAGAAGTCCAAGTGACAAAGAGAAATCTAAGAGAAGGATCAATCCTGAAAGGAAGGATCTAAGAGAAATCACCAGATCAGACTCCTAAAGGAGAATACATAAGGTGAGTGTCTGAAACCCTAGATTTAAGGATGAGCCATGTTACCACCTAAGTTGTACTTAGTGGTTTTTTATCAAGTGAGCCTGGTGAACCAGACAAAGATGATTTGTTCGGACTTCAAAAGACCTTCAGAATTACTTCTGGGAAATGCTTGTTGTACTATATCACATGTTCATACCCAGTAGGGGAGTTGTAATAAATTGTTCTAGCATGATAGTGTCTGTAAAAGACTCAGTCTCTTAGACTTTATTTGTCAATCCGATCAGCCCAGAGTGTTTTTTCCCTTGGTTATTATTGGTTGTTGAATAAACGACTGATAATTTATGAGTTTTTCACTCAATACCTCCAAAGTTGGGGTGGAAGGCTTGACATTTAGGCCTATTGAGTTTATTAGAGTCTATGTGTCAATGTATAAACATGCTAGGCATTATGGTCAGGTCATATGAACATGTCTAAGTCCCCCTAGGTTTTAATTTTTTTTAATTTTTTAAGTTTTAATTTTTCCAAAACTTAGGCTATTTTTTAATAGTCTAAATTGAAAAACTGGTTTTGTAGTGAAAGTGGGCTCGAAAATCAGTTTCAGTCATGGGGGTGCTCATTTTCTAACTCAGAGCACCATGTAAACCCATAAACCCACTTTTCCTAAGTTTTGAGTGATTTGTCCATCACTCAGGTCAAAAATCCAAAAAAATCAAATATTAATTAAATAATGGAGAAAACCCCAAATCCTAAATCAGTGGGATTTGCTCCGATTTGACTGAAATCAATCTCATCGGCTTGAGATGGACTGGAACTGACCATTCCTTGACAGAAGGAGGTGATCTGGGTTGAACAGAGAGTGCACCACAGCATGCAATCTTGGAAATTGCGCCCTCTCTCTCTCCTCCACATGTGTGGGCTCATCTGGATGAGTTTTGGTGGATGTTTCAGTTAACAGGTTGAGGTGTCAGTCCGATCAGCTCTTTGATTGACAGTTGCACTCAGTGAGACTCAGATCAGACTCAGTGAGACTCAAATCAAGCTTAGATTGACTCCACATACAGCTGCACTCTCTCTCTCCTTGGGAATTGCGCTCCCCCTGGGCTAGATTTCCATTTTTTGTTATAAATAAAGCTCAGTTTTCCTCTTCCAAGCTGAGTTAGAGCTGGATTGAAGCGTTGTTGTTATTGTATTGTTTACTATTTTGGAATAAAGAAAGCTTTGGAGGCAAGATCTATGGTGTAATGTTTTTCATGTGTGGATGGTGATTGTCAAGTGTTATGAGGTATAATCTATATTATTGATCTTTGCTTTTGTTGGTTAATTGTTGGCCTTGAAGGAGAGCTCCCTCCCGTTGGGATAAGAGATCATTCTAGTTTGATTTATGCTCTTACTGTTCGTTTGTTTCAGATCTCTTGGATTTGCATGTATTTTAAGTCTAATTGCATGCTTTCTAATGGTCTTTTTCCAGCGACACCTATGTTTTAACTATTTGTTTGTGCAAGGATTTCTAAGTTGCAGATGATCTCACTTGTAGAAGTTGAGCTAGTTTGCATCTTCCTCATCTTCAAGTTCTTTTGGAGGACATAGTCCCTCGGTGTTCCACCAAAGTGGACTCCAAAGCCCAACATTCCCAAGCTTCCAACACTCTTTCTATCTCTTCCTCCTTCTAAAAATCAAAATTTTACCTGGTTACTTTGTTTACAAGCTTTGATATTATTTAGATCTATTATCTTAAAGTAAAACTTAACATAGACCTATTGTCTCAAGGCTCATAATCTAGATCTTGCTCCCTAAAAGTTTCATAAGCATTCTAGATCTAGTTTTAGAGAAAATCGTCCTTTTTGCATGGCACTTTAAACAGAATCTGTAGTTTGCATGCATTAGATTTATGTTTTCTGTTTTAAAAGATAAAATCCAGCAATCAGTGCACATCTTATTGCCTGCCCAAACAACAAGCCAAGATCCCAAGGAAATCTTGCTTTCCTTGGTTCTTTTTTTACCTTTTTTACTAGTTTTAACTTAGCTTTTTGTTGGTTTAAAGTAGGCTGTCCCAAAGGTACTTTCAAAGTGCTTTTGGGCATATTTCATTTTAATAAACTCGATGTTTTTTAGCAGGTATAACAGAAAGAGGAGAAGTTGTTGTTTGAAAGTGACTTTCGGGCCATCCGAATCCCCCCAAGGGTCTCTCGTTTTGACTGTAATCTTTACTTTTGGCACTTTGTAAGATCTTGGTTTCATTCTGTATAAGAACCAAGAGGAATCATATAAGTTCTCTGATATCGTAGCCGCTACTAATAATAAAAAAATTCCGAATAGGCTCTTTTGAGCCCATTCCCCATCCCCCGTGGGGGGATTCGCGTCCTTTTTCCGTTTTTTGCATTTTCTTATTTTTTTGCTCTAGATTAGTTTCATTTATGCAGAATAATATACTTTGATTACTTTTATTATATATTCCATATTGCAGCATCAAAGTAACTTTAATACTTACCCCACGACTTCCCGATTGACACGAAAGGGGAAACAGATGCGTGGTAGGACTAATTAGAAAACCTGTAGTTTGCTTCTTTTTTCCTGCTTGTCATTAATTTCTGCAAACAATCATTCTAAAATCAATCCCTTCCTTGATTCCCCGATTGAGGTCCACTTTGACCGAAAGAGGTTTCTGGAGGGTTTTTCTTTCTGAAAACACGTCCTTTAGAATTTACTAAAAATTACAAAGACTCTAGTGTGTATGCTCTGCACTTGGCTGCAGTTCGTCCGATCAGTCAAGCTGCATCAAAAGCAACGTGAGTGACTAGATTAATTAGGATTCACCTTCCCCAATTAACCACCATCATGCGAAAATCCAACGCCTTGATCAAACCGTAAATGATGGCAAAATACCCAAAGGAAGTGAGAACTCCTGGACAGTGACCTCGAGGCCCCGATCTCTGTTACACCCTCAGGTGTATTATGAACACAGTCTCAGAGACTCCATTCATCCCACACATTCCTTGCAGGTAGCCGTGAAGGTTTATTTTTGGACATACTCCAAGCACCCCTCGGGTATATCTGGAGTCCCCCCTCGCCTTATTTTTATTTCATATTAACTTAAAATGTACCAAGAGGCAATTGTAAAACATTCACTCCAAGCACATGCAAGTGCATTTGATTATCTTATGACTCCATTTTTAAGGCACTGGTTCTTTGTTTAAATCTTTCGATATATATATATATTGTGTCAGCATTGTGCTTCTTGTGCTCATTTTTCATCTTGTCATCTATGGTTAGTTATGGTTAATTTCAAACTCCTAAGCAACTTATTCAATTTAACATCATCATACTAAAGTAATTTGCCTTAGTAACTTAATAGGGACTAGCCCCCTTGGCTTCGTTAGGAGTTGACCCTAAACGGAGGAGTCAAGAACAAGGTGACAGCCTTGACTCGAGACTTGCCCCCGAGGACAGACCGAGTGGCTTGAAGATTTCTGCCACGTTCCCCCCCATGTGTGTGAAAGGCGGCAACACTTTTTGGCGCTGTTGCCGGGGATAAATATTTTTATTCCCGGAGGACGACTTTTGTTTTCTTCCTTTTTGGTTTTGCTTTGTTTGATGAATGCTTAGAGTAGATCTTTAATTTTCATCTGGCAACTCCACTAACTTTTTTCAATTTTTTTTACAAAGAAAAGCAAAAAATAATTTTTGTGAAAGATTTATAAATGCTTATTTTTCTTTTTCACATGGTGACTCCATTGAAGGGATAAAACCCTACTTTCTCATAATTTTGTTGAGACTTGTTGTGTGTAGATGAGCTCAAACGACATAGTAAAATTTTAAATGCTCATTATTCGACAACTCCGGTTCAGTACAAAATACATGGTTGATATATGCTACTGATAAGTCGTTATGGAGGATGAAGATTATGGTGCTCTAATTTCTAATGCATATCCTCCCCTTGATTTCTCGGGCATCCTGAGTTTTCTTAACTATGAACCATATCTCCAGAATGAAAGATATTCTCAGGCTCCAATTTTTTGTGGAAATGATGATTCAGCTGTCATTCACATCATATCCTTTCTTTCATTCGTGAAAAAACTCAACATACTTCATAGGGATAATATGATGCGAATTTTTGCTCATTCTTTGAAAGAGAAGGCATGGATATGGTCTTGTGGTCTTCCTTATAAATGCATTACCTCCCCTGAAGACTTATGTGCTATGTTTTTTGAGAGGTGGCATAATGGTGAGGGAGATATGGTAACTATTGTAGAAAGGGCCCTCACCTACCTAAATGAGCTAGAGGAGTCCATGACTTCCATTATAGATGAGCACACTCGGGATGATCCTATTGAAGAGCTTCGTGAGGAACCCATGATTGAACACATTGTTGAAGACTCTCCTCATGTCACCATAACTGAAAACACTGAAGATTTTAGGTATTCTCAAGTTTGTTGCAATGCTAATATTTTTCCAGAAAACCCTCATGAGGAAACCATTATAAAGATCGACACTTATGAAGAAGTTTATGATGTGTATGATGACACTCCTCTATGTTCATCACTTAGGGATGAAGTTTTGGAAAGTTTAAATTCTCATAATATCTTTGAAACCAAAACTTTGAAGGATGAATATTATGAATAGGAGGGTAGTTATATCGTAGGATGTGATACCAGCAAGCAAGACTCTCTCATATCCAACATGGAATGGGAGTGATGACTATTGGAATTTCATAGATAGACCAACTTGTGAAAATCTTATTGAGAATCCAATCCATGATATGTCCAGCAAGGGGAGTGTGGATACCTGGGAAAATATTAGCATAGCAGAGGAGCATTCAGAATTTTCACATGATCATTCAGAGTATCATGCAGAGCCGCACAAAGTCAACAGTAATGAATACATTGAGAAGCAGTGTTGTGAAAAGTTAGATGTGATGCAGTCAGTGGAATATCAGTCTCAACCATCTTCTTCACATGTAGAGATTCCTTAAGCTTTGGAGCAGCTTGGGGCTTATGCAACGAGTTATCATTTGATAAGCCCTGACGATCAGTATGATGATGTAGTCAGTCTGCCTCATCTCGCCAATTGGTATATCAGTCCTATCCAGTCATGGATAGAAGCAGCATGCACATGCACATACCGGTTTGGGAAGCAATTTGATGAACTATTATATTCTTATGATCTCCCATCCAGCCCGCCCATTCTAGATCATCATGCAGGTTTGCATTTTCTGAATAAAGTATCCTTACTTTGGTTGGTACCCAAAGCCAAGGCAAATTTTTTTTATGTTAATAAAATGCTTAGGTGGTTACATTGGATTTTTTATTACACCTAACCTTTTTATATCATGCTTAGAGTAGGAAAATAAACTCCTTAAAAAAGAGCATTTACTTTCTGCATTCTCGTTTTGTACTTAGCTATAACAAAACTTTTTTTTCATTAGTTAGTAACATTTATTTTGTTTAAATAAATCAGCTTAATGGTTCATTTGGTTTTTATATAAAGCTTGTGCTACTGAGATTTTCTTGTCAAGTTGAGATGTTTTAACAGGGTGTATAAACCAGAGATTCGGGTGTTCTTGTATCCTCTCCTTGCCCTATGACTAGATCGAGCACACGTCCCGCAATTGGAGCCAGATGTTACCACCTAAGTTGTACTTAGTGGTTTTTTATCAAGTGAGCCTGGTGAACCAGACAAAGATGATTTGTTCGGACTTCAGAAGACCTTCAGAAATGCTTATGGGAAGTGCTTGTTGTACTATATCACATATTCATACCCTGTAGGGGAGTTGTAATAAAATGTTTTAGCATGATAGTGTCTGTAAAAGACTCGGTCTCTTGGACTTTATTTGTCAATCCGATCAGCCCAGAGTGTTTTTTCCCTTGGTTATTATTGGTTGTTGAATAAACGACTGATAATTTCTGAGTTTTTCACTCAATACCTCCAAAGTTGGGGTGGTCGGCTTGGCATTTAGGCCTATTGAGTTTATTAGAGTCTATGTGTCAATGTATAAACATGCTAGGCATTATGGTCGAGTCATGTGAACATGTCTAAGTCCCCCTAGGTTTTAATTTTTTTTAATTTTTTAAGTTTTAATTTTTCCAAAACTTAGGCTATTTTTTAATAGTCTAAATGGAAAAATTGGTTTTGTAATAAAAGTGGGCTCGGAAATCAGTTTCAGTCATGGGGGTGCTCATTTTCTAACTCAGAGCACCGTGTAAACCCATAAACCCACTTTTCCTAAGTTTTGAGTCATTTGTCCATCACTCAGGTCAAAAATCCAAAAAAATCAAATATTAATTAATTTAATTAAAAATTAATTAAATAATAAAGAAAACCCCAAATCCTAAATCAATGGGATTTGCTCCGATTTGATTGAAATCAGTCTCATCGGCTTGAGATAGACTGGAGCTGACCATTCCTTGACAGAAGGAGGTGATCTGGGCTGAACAGAGAGTGCACCATAGCATGCAATATTGGAAATTGCGCCCTCTCTCTCTCCTCCACACGTGTGGGCCCATCTGGATGAGTTTTGGTGGATGTTTCAGTTAACAGGTTGAGGTGTCAGTCCGATCAGCTCTCTGATTGACAGTTGCACTCAGTGAGACTCAGATTGACTCCACATACAGCTGCACTCTCTCTCTCCTTGGGAATTGCGCCCCCCTGGGCTAGATTTCCAGTTTTTGTTAAAAATAAAGCTCGGTTTTCCTCTTCCAAGTTGAGTTAGAGCTGGATTGAAGAGCTGTTGTTATTGTATTGTTTACTATTTTGGAATAAAGAAAGCTTTGGAGGCAAGATCTATGGTGTAATGCTTTTCATGTGTGGATGGTGATTGTCAAGTGCTTATGAGGTTTAATCTGTATTATTGATCTTTGCTTTTGCTGGTTAAATGTTGGCCTTGAAGGAGAGCTCCCTCCCGTTGGGGTAAGAGATCATTCTAGTTTGATTTATGCTCTTACTATTCGCTTGTTTCAGATCTCTTGGAGTTGCATGTATTTTAAGTTTAATTACATGCTTTCTAATGGTCTTTTTCCAACGACACCTATGTTTTAACCATCTGTTTGTGCAAGGATTTCTAAGTTGCAGGTGATCTCACTTGTGGAAGGGGTTGAGCTAGTTTGCATCTTCCTCATCTTCAAGTCCTTTTGGAGGACATAGTCCCTCGGTGTTCCACCAAAGCAGACTCCAAAGCCCAACATTCCCAGGCTTCCAACACTCTTTCTATCTCTTCCTTCTTCTAAAAATCAAAATTTTACCTGGTTACTTTGTTTACAAGCTTTGATATTATTTAGATCTATTATCTTAAAGTAAAACTTAACATAGATCTATTGTCTCAAGGCTCATAATCTAGATCTTGCTCCTTAAAAGTTTCATAGACATTCTAGATCTAGTTTTAGAGAAATCGTCCTTTTTGCATGGTACTTTAAAGAGAATCTGTAGTTTGCATGCATTAGATTTTTGTTTTCTGTTTTAAAAGATAAAATCCAGCAATCAGTGCACATCTTATTGGCTGCCCAAATAGCAAGCCAAGATCCCAAGGAAAGCTTGGTTCCTTTTTTACCTTTTTTACTAGTTTTAACTTAGTTTTTTGTTGGTTTAAAGTAGGTTGACCCAAAGGTACTTTCAAAGTGCTTTAGGGCATATTTCATTTTAATAAACTCGTTGTTTTTAGCAGGTATAACAGAAAGAGGAAAAGTTGTTGTTTGAAAGTGACTTTCGGGCCATCCGAATCCCCCAGGGGTCTCCCGTTTTGACTGTAATCTTTAATTTTGGCACTTTGTAAGATCTTGGTTTCATTCTGTATAAGAACCAAGAGGAATCATATAGGTTCTCTGATATTGTAACCGCTGCTAATAAAAAAATTCTCCAAATAGGCTCTTTCGAGCCCATTCCCCATCCCCCCTGGGGGGATTCGCGTCATTTTTCCGTTTTTTGCATTTTCTTATTTTTTTGCTCTAGATTAGTTTCATTTATGCAGAATAATATACTTTGATTACTTTTATCATATACTCCATATTGCAACATCAAAGTAACTTTAATACTTACCCCACGACTTCCCGATTGACCCGAAAGAGGAAAGAGATGCATGGTAGGACTAATTAGAAAACCTATGGTTTGCTTCTTTCTTGCTGCTTGTCATTAATTTCTGCAAACAATCTTTCTAAAATCAATCTCCTCCTTGATTCCCCGATTGAGGTCCACTTGGACCGAAAGAGGTTCCTGGAGGGTTTTTCTTTCTAAAAACACATCCTTTAGAATTTATTAAAAATCACAAAGACTTCGGTGTGTATGCTCTGCACTTGGCTGCAGTTCGTCCGATCAGTCAAGCTGCATCAAAAGCAACGTGAGTGACTAGATTAATTAGGATTCACCTTCCCCAATTAACCACCATCAGGCGAAAATCCAACGCCTCGATCAAACCGTAAACGGTGGCAAAATACCCAAAAGAAGTGGGAACTCCTGGACAGTGACCTCGAGGCCCCGATCTCTGTTACACCCTCGGGTGTATTATGAACACAATCTCAGAGACTCCATTCAGCCCACACATTCCTTGCGGGTAGCCGTGAAGGTTTATTTTTGGACATACTCCAAGTACCCCTCGGGTATATCTGGAGTCCCCCCTTGCCTAATTTAATCCACTCATATTTCATATTAACTTAAAATGTACCAAGAGGCAATTGCAAAACATTCACTCCAAGCACATGCAAGTACATTTGATTATCTTATGATTCCATTTTTAAGGCACTGGTTCTTTGTTTAAATCTTTCGATATATATATATATTGTGTCAGCATTGTGCTTCTTGTGCTCATTTTTCATCTTGTCATCTATGGTTATTTATGGTTAATTTGAAACTCCTAAGCAACTTATTCAATTTAACATCAACA
>LPNX011050644.1:837160-872680 GCA_001517045.1 Pseudotsuga menziesii | reverse complement strand
GGGTCTTTGGCTCTTGGATCTGAATAATAGAAAGATTTTCCCGTGGATATTTTCTGGATCTGCTTTGCATCTGATGTTCTCAAATGGTGATTGGATAGTTTTCTGCTTCCTATCATTATGGAAATTCATGTGAAATCTATAATTTTTCTGCTATCATTGTCTTGTCTACAAGAGGGCGTTTTGGCTGGAGCAGTTTTGCAGGGGGACCTCAACTCGTTCGGTTATCTTCGTCTTGGATCAGGGGGTTTTCATTAGTGTCATTGTGATCTATGATTACTTCTTTTTACTTTCCTATAGCATTTGGTTTCTTTATCTTGTCTTAGCAAATCTGATATTGTTGACGTTTGCTCATGCAAGGTAGGGGGCGCATTAGTGGCTTGGGGCTTACATCCGTCATAGAAATCACATGGATCTTCTAGAATTGATCGGGATAGCAAGGATCGTCGTTGTTAAGGCTTCTACAAGCATTTTCAGGTACGATCTGACAGGTAATTCTCTTCTCTTTAGCAGATCTCAATCCATTGTACCTGTTTTCCTTCCATTTTTCTGAAAATCCTTAAAATACTAAAAAAACCCTAAAAAGTACTAAATCTAGGAACCGTCTGATCTTTGGCCAAACCACTGTTGGGTTTCATAGATCGGGCCTCCCCCTCACTAAATCTACTGCAACACTAGTCAAATTCCTGCTGGTTTGACCTAGATCTGAAATATTGTCTGAAAACTGCATAGTGCCCCCACTGAAAATTTGACCTGCTAGGGTTTTGATTTTTTCTGATTTCTGACTTCATAAACTGATAGATCGGGTCTCACACATTCCAAATCACCCCCAACGCTTTCCAGATTCATGACAGCATGACCTAGATCTGAATTTTAGACCAAAAACAACCCTAGCGCCATCACTCAAAAACTAGACCTTTCTGGAGTTTACTATTTTCCGAAATTTGACAGGCTGGGCTGATAGATCGGGTCCTGAGCACTCCAGAATACCCTTAACGTTGAGCTAGATCCAGCTTGCTTGCCCTAGATCTGAAGAAATCAACTTTTCATCCTCCCAACCTCATTCATCAACTTTGACTTTTTCGGGATCTGACTTTTCCTAAATTTCTCTAAACCGAGTGTGTAGATCAGGCCCTCCTAATCCCATTTCCTCTCCAACGCTGAGCTGGTTGTCTGCTGGTGGCCTCAGATCAATAGATCTGTCTCATCCATCCCTAGCGCTAGCCTTCCTTGACTGAATTCCTACCTTAACTGAGCCATCCGGACCAAAGCACTTATCTGGGTCCACAGATCAAGGTCTACCCTAGGTGGGTTCACCTCAACGCTGGGTGTATACTGACTCCATTGCCCAATGCACGAAAGGCACTGATCTCCCATCCTTAGCGCTAGCCCTGAATTGACCTCTTCTCCTTGCAATTAGTTGTTCCTTGATGACTCGGACAATCACACCTATTCACCTTTTTCATTGAGTCTGTCAGCCAGGTACTGGATAGTCCCGACTATTTTCTTGCCCATCCTGCCTCGATTACGCTTCCCAAGGCAGAGATCATCTTCTTTAGTTGCTAGTACCAAAACCCTAGATCTAACCATTTCCCCCAAAGATCATCTGATTACTACTTTGGATCAGCCAATATACTGCTAAAGTCCTGATCCATCTACTAAATCCTATTGTAGATCTAGAGTTTCTGAACACCTTACACCTTGCATACCTCAAAGTTTGTTTTGATCTAATCTGGTGTCTAGGTTTGATATCTCCTATCGGGAGTAGATCTGGGTCTCCCCCATTGTTGTCTTGGACTCGGACAACATAAAGCGAAGACTGCCTTGATTGGCGTGACAACCATCTCTTTGGGAGTCTAGGCAGTCTGGGTTCCACCTCCTTAGTTGCTTGTTCCTCAACCATCCATCCTGGATCCATCTTGCACAGGCAGCTACAAGGTTGGTGATAACAATGTTCACAACAAAGCATATGTCTGGTCTTGTATTCATCAGATACATCAATGAGCTAATCATCTGACAATACATCGTGGCATCAACCGACTTTGATGAAGCATCACACATTGGCTTCAAATTTGATGCCATAGGTGTGGCTATCGCCTTGCAGTCCACTGCATACTTTCCTTGACCAAGGAAAATCCCATCTGCATTCTGCCACACCTCCATGCCTAACAAGTAGTGCACCATCCCTAAGTCTTTCATTTCAAACTAGGTGGCAAGTCTCCTCCTTACATCTTCAATGAGTTCGTCCTCTCATGTCAGGAATAGGTCATTGACATATAGCAGGAGCATCACTAATCTTTCGTCTTCAACCTTGAAGTAAAGGTTGAAATCCACTTTACTCTCAGTAAATCCTAGGCCCATCAATAACCTATCCATCCTGCCGTAGTATGTCAAGATTCTCGAACTCGGAGATCTTCGACAGTCACTCCCTCTGAGGCAAAGCATCATTCTCCCTCTGCACTTTGTACTCTATGTATTGAAACATTCCATACTAGAGTAACAAGTAGATTCCTCTGCTACTGATCTTCTATGTATCCATATAAGGTCACTGGGTACCAAGATCCTCTAACTTTAACTTTGTTGAAAAAAAAATCTTGCACCCATCTGTGAGCTTGTAGTCCTTTATAGGATTTCATCTTCAACCTGGTAGCAAAGGTTAAAATCTTCATCATTCTAAGTGATCTTCAAGCTCCTCATGTAACTATATGTGCTATCCCATGGGTGCCTTCTGAACTCGTACAAGGCCTTCTTTAATTTGCACACATGAGTCTGCCTATCATGTGTCTCGACTCCCAGTGGTTGTTCTACGTACACTTCCTCCTCAACTACACCATTCAAGAATGTTGTCTTGATATCCAGCTAAAGTATCTCTCGTCTCATAACTGCACGTATGAATCTAATGGAAGTGTACCTCGCAACTAGTACAAATGTCTCCTCGTAGTCTATGCCTTCTTTCTGTGAGAAGCCTCATGCTACGAATCTTGCCTTGTATCCCTTGATGCTGCCATCTGTTGCATGCTAGATCTTGTAGATACATATGGAAGACACTACGGACTTCCCTTCAAGTCTCAAAACCGCATCCTAGACACCATTCCCCATGATCAACTGGTACTCTTTGAGCATAGTCTTCTTTCATTTCTCCTTGGCTACTTCTTCATAGCTGGAAGGATCTACATCAATAATGTCACATAACTGGAGTGTGTCTAAGGCCTCTTACTTTCTTTGGAAGTTCCATCATACTTTTCTTTATCTTGGATGATCTCTTGTGCCCAAGATGGTCTTCATTTCTCAAGTTGGATTTACCGTTCTCTTTATATTCTTTTGAAGCTCTTTCTTTCGCCATGGTGTCTCTGACCCAGGGAGCTTCAAGTTCCTCTTCTGAATTGACGTTACTTGTTCTTCGAAACGATCTACAAGTCAAGTTCAGTTGCATGATTAGAAACATTTCATTATTTCCAAAACATATTAATCTAATATATCAAGATATATGTCCCACAGACATGCAACTATCATAGCCAATGCCACAACATATATCCCATACACATACGGTAACTTCTAGACGCCTTCTACCCCAATGTTATTAAATATGTCAGCAAAGAGGTTTCAATCTAGATAAGTAGCATTGGAATGGTGTACAGAATCATTAACTTCTTACCCATCATGTGCAATTCAGTAGTATAAATGCAAACACTCAAACATGCATAATACATCAACTGAATATAAACAAGTGCACAACCAAACAATAGCATGAAATGACAATTGAACACTTGTCTTTGTTTGTTTGGTGGGTTGACTCCTTCTTGATCCTTATGTCCTTGCAAGAATAAGTGAATTCTTCTACTTCATCGTCTTCTTCTTTCACAACTGCATCTTTTCTTATCCAAATGTTGAGATGGATAAGAGGTTCTTCATGAGTTGAATCCTTCTGGATTAAAGTACATACTCCTCGTCGCTTGAGGAATCTTCTCTTTCTTCTTTGAACGTGAGAGCTTGATCTTCAGTTGCTCCCATCTTCTCTTCTCTTGTTATGAGTCGAGCTTCTTCCTGTGTGCACTCTTCTCAGAGTTTGCTGAAGGTAATCAACTTCCTTCTGGCACATATTCCTTGAATGAATGAATCCCATGATCTTGGGAGGCCATCAAGGTGGTCATAACAATTTCTTATTTTTCTTCGACTGCTTCAAGTTGTTCCTTGAATTGAGCAACCCTTGTAAAGTAGGACTACATGGAATCTAATTTCAGTATCTTCACATTCTTCAAATGCTTCCTCAATGTCATTTTTCGATTGATGTTCTTTCCTTCAAACAACTTCGTCAAAGCATCGAACACTTCCTTTGGTGTCTTCAAGAATGACACATGAGGGATGAGATGATCCTTAATAGAATCTGCAATGATTCTCTTGGCTCTATCCTTAGCCTCATCTCCCTCAGGCTCTAGAACTTCCTTACTGATATAATGATCCAAGTCATTTTCTTCAAGGATCGGGGAGATCCTATACTTCCATGCTCGAAAGTTGTCAACTTCACCAAGCTTATCAAGCTGGGTGTGATGATTCATTTTGAAATGAGAACCTCAAATGAAAATAGCAAGGATTTAGATCTTACCGATTTGAGGTGTCCAACCTGGTTCAAACGCTGGCTGATCTAGGGTTTGTTAGAGAAACCCTAATTTTCCAAACTTGGAATTTCAAACTTCTGATTGAACAGAAGGATGCATCTCTTCAAGGCGAGTTGTCCAATGTACTCCTTTTTCTGAAAACAGTGGTGGGAAGCTCCCGAAACAGGAAGCCCTAGTTTCTCCAATTTTTTCTGCAGAATTGTCTGATATTGATTCTGTTGTATCTTCGAAGTTTTTGATCCTCAAGATCTGAAACTTCGTACTAAGGTAGCCTGATTTGTCTTCTTTGCAACCCCGCAGATTAGAGCAGAATTGGATTCACCAAGTGCGATTTATGATAAGTTTTCCAAGGTGATTATTTTGAGGTCTGTTCAACATAGCGAACTTGTACGGACTACCACGTGTCATTGTTTCACATTCGGGGTTTGAAAGTCAGACCACTGAAACTAGTTCGTGCCTTATCTGCAAGATCTTGCGGAATTTGAATTGGACCTTCCTAGCCCGAGATATAGCAATTCTCCCTAGGCCACCTATTTATGACTGTATTTTGGAGGAGGTTGAAACCCTGATTTGGAGGAATCATATCTCCTAAAGTATAGCGAATCTGTGGTTGAAACTCACACACAAGGTACAACAAGATTTCATCTTCGGCCTGTAAAAGTTTCAGCTCCTAAACCTTCTCCAATATCAAGTTATAGTGAAAGCGCCAAGATGACTAGATTTAGTCTTCTAGGGTTTTCAAGCATGAAACCCTAATTTCCAGTAGTTGCCATTGTAGCTGTATTTCGACTGCACGGTGCCTTCTTTCAAAGTGGCTCTGATACCATGTTAGTTTTTCTAAGTTAATTCACTTAGGATCTTTATCTGAAAGAATAACAAGCACAGCAATATAACAAAGATACACAAGATACACAAGACACATATTTTCATTGGGGAAACCATAAAGGAGAAAACCCAGCAAACTTCCTCATAATAGTTCTGTCACAAAGACAAGATCACAAGACAGAATAACCCAAGAACAATATGTCTGCAGCGGCTCTATGTTCCTCCTCTTCCTCTCTCTCCTAATGCACACATGAGAGAGCAACTGAGTGTGTAACAAATGAGGAGGGTGCCTCCCTATTTATATTCTTCCGTTGAGTTATTAACTCAACTACTAGGTCGGTCAGGTTATCTTTGGGGCCGACCTACCTAAGAATACACATAAATACATTTTCCTTTATTTAACCTGGGACTATTTCCCCAACTTACAACAAAGGGTTTACCTCAATGACCATACACAATGATGACATCCCCAAAGGAGGAACACACATCTCCAATGGGGGTACAACAATATACAATAGTAATATACATCAGAATATCTTCCAAAGTTACAATTACAACAACACAAAGAACCCTCCATGAGCCTCACCACTCCATGTGGTCTATTTAGTCTATGTTTCTCTAAGTTACTCTATGGATCAATTGTTAACAATTTTGCATCTTTAATCTCCTCCTCTTTCAGCATTCGAGCCTCACGGGTCTCAGCCCCTGAGATCCGAATCAATAGATGTGAAGATGCATCATTACGTTATTATTGAATGGTGAATGGAAAGCAAGTAGAAGTGTCAAATCTAGAAAACAAAATCACCATAGCATACAACTCAGATTCATACAATGACGAAACACCGCAAAAAGTATCACTATCAACAATTTCATGCACACTATCAAAGAATAGTAATGACGATATGCTGCAAGGGGGAAATATTCAAAAAAATAAAACACAAGTAACCACCAAATATATCCCTCCTCATCTTAGGAAGACTAACGGGGTCAAGGTTCCAAAAAAAGGCACAAAAAATGACAATTTCATTTAGAGTTAAGACCAAAAACTCACAACTGACATTGAAGCTCATGAGAATTGTAAAAAATAAGAAACTAACAATCTTTGTAGATTCTGGTGGTACTCATAACTGTGTAGACATCAATGTCACTAAAGAGTTAAATCTTTTTGTGTACCCCACAAGGGATCTCACTGTTAAGGTCAACGATAAAGGAAGATGTCATAAAATCTCAGTTCAAATACAAGGACTAGAACTACAAGCAGGATTTTATACACTACCATTCAATGGGATGGTTATGAAGTTAGGTGCATAATGATTGATACAATTGGGCACTTAGACCACAAACCTTGAAAAACAATTCATGGAATTCCACTTAGACGGTAAAAATTATAAAATATATTGTAAGGAAGGTTCCATTCCTAAGGAAGGTGAACTAAGACCACAAGGAAAAAAGGAAGAAGCACAAGAAAGCATACAACAACAAAAGCAAGTGAAATCTACGCACAAGAAGAATCAAAATTTTAACTTGAATAATCAAGTCAAAAGACTTTAGGCTCTGATGCACACCTTACAAAAGAATCTTGTGAATGCACAAGCCCAAGCATTTTTCTAAAGGTAGACAAGGACAAAGATGTTTCCACTAACGAAGCATGCTCACTTAAATAGAATCCAATTTATTGTGTTTCAAGGACGAAGCATTCCTTAAGGGGGTGGCAAAGTTACAGAGATAATAATAATAATAAATAAATAAACATGAGTCATATTAATAATAAAAATAACTAATAATTAATACGTTCAGTGTTTAATAAAGAGCCAAAGGACACACTTGTTCACTCTCATGGCCAGTCAATGCCTATAAAGGTACGCTAGGTCTAAGATTTTATCACTCAGGATGTGCGCCCTAATGTATGAGGTTGCCAAGTGTCTTCCAAACTGCCATCAAAAGAAAGGGGTTCACCAATGAAGGTGCCCTAATTGGGGTTGAAGATGAGGACGAAAACTATAAATACTGGAAGGAACAGGTGCACAAGACGGCATGAAAGAAGTGTGAATAAGTCCATGGGGTTAATTGAATTTCTAGCTGGAGCAACACAAGTTAAGGGTTTATTCTATGTGACGTTCATCTTCTTTTAATCTTTCATGGCTGAACTTTTTTGCTGAAGTTGCCTTTATAAATCTGATGTGAAGACCTCTTGTAGAAGAGCGTTTTGCTCCACAAAATGGGTTAAGGTGAAAGTGCCCTAATTGGGGTTGAAGATGAGGACAAAAACTATAAATACTTTAAGGAAAAGGTTCAAGAGGGCATGAAAGAAGTGTGAAAATATCCATGGGATTGAGTGAATTTCTAGCTGGAGCAACGCAAGTTAAGGGTTTATTCTATGTGAGGTTCATCTTCTTCTTTTAGTCTTTCATGGCTGAACTTTGTTGCTGAAGTTGCCTTTATAAATCTGATGCGAAGACATTTTGTAGAAGAGCATTTTGCTCCACAAAAAGGGTTACGGGTGAGGTTAAACCCTCCTTATCTCTTATTGTTGGTTATTGATCAATATACTGTCTTGCTGCTCTCATTTCTACTTTCCAAGAAGCCACTGCCATCTTTATTTGTTCATGATCACACATCTTTATTTCTGATTTAAAATGGTTTGATAAGGTGCACCTTTGGAAGGGCCCTTTCTTTATTTCTGCATATTGACGAACGCTATTTGGTTTATTTTTGCTTCTTATTAATAGCCTATTTACAACTCCATTCACTTTAAACTTAAACCCTATTGAATCTTACCTTAACTCTGTTGCACAACTAGGCTGACATTGGTTTATTCTTTCACCCATTTATATCAAAGACTATCTTAATATTTCTGAGGGTTCCGCCCCTTATGCCGGAGAAGAGCCAACCTAAAGTGAGAGAAAGTCTTATGAAAGTGACATTGGGTGACCTTCCTGAGTTTCTCTAGGGTTGCACTTGTTTTGAGGGCTTTATAACTTAATTGCAGGTTTGGGAGGTAACATCTCCCCTAATGCCAACGATATACCTTTGCCTTTGAACTTCCAAATGCTCATTTTTAACCACGGTTCTAATCTAATGAATGCCAACCTTTGGCTACAATACCATATTAAATAGACATATAACACCAGCAAAAATATGCCAAGAAAAAAAGAGTGGTTGGTATATTTAAAGTGCATAATAATGAGATATATAAAAAGAACAAACACTACAAGCACCTATTGTGTTAAGATGTAAATTAGAGCTAATTAACCCTTTATATGTCCTAACTTTATCTAATATAATGACATATGACTTCATTGGGAACTTAATTCACCTTATTAACTATCTCCACATAAATAGATGATATGAACATTAGACTTTATTAACTATATCAGAAACATCAAATCTGTTTTGCCATTTTCAAAAGTTAGATTTTATATTTTGCTCCTCTGTGAAAGACACTACATTTCTGAACAAGTTCCAAGGCAGCACCCCTTTTAGCAAATTAATTTGAAACAACTAACAGAAAGCAATTCATAGTAAGCATACCTTATGCATAGTCAGGTTACCAGGCACATCTGACACAGCTGCATGGTAGAAACTCACCATATCGCCTGCTCGATTTAGGTACATCCCATCACAAAGTCTCTGTAAGTTCTCAAAGACTGCCTCAAAAGCCACTACCTTGTAGCCCATGGCTGCAGCTGCAAATGCTGCCATTCCAACATTAGCCCCAACATCAACAACAGTTCCTCTTTTGGATGCTAACCCATTTGACTCTAGTTTCTCCAGCACCTCTTGGACAGTCTGAGAGATGTCAGGCTTACGAAAAGGTTTTCCCTTGAGAATTCGCAGGAAATTTCGATTCGGCTTTTCTGGTGATCCTAGATCTGCAAGTGAGATGAAAAAAGGGTGTCGAACACCTTCAACCTTGTTTGCAACTACAGGTGCAGCTTGTGGGCATCTCATGCAGTCAAATTTCTCAATACTTTCCCTAGTTCCACCATTAGTGCTAGGTTGTCTGGTAATATGGAAATCTTTCAAGGATACTTTCGTATTATGGCATATTGAAAGAGGATTTACAGCCACAAAAAGGAACAGTAGTAACACACTTATAGTTACAGCAAAAATAACACGAATAGTGCACAGCATAGATTGTTGGTTAATCACTCCCTTGTCTTTCTTCCACATAGAAAACCTAGCCGGCGGCATCCCAACTGCTGCTTATCAATAAAATGCAGCCTGGAAAGGCAACATAGATAATGTGTCAAATGAAATTATGGAACGTTGTCGTCCCAGTAGCACAGTTTGTCAACCAAGAAGAAAAGGCCTAGATGTGAGTTGGGTGTGGTTGGGTGCATTGTGATTCATAACAAAACTGTACTAAACACCTTGAGAATGTTGGTATTTTGCCAGGGGAACCTATCAAATCTTAGTGAAAAATAAATGTAACTCCAAACGAGAAGAAGCTTAAATGAAGACATTGGCCATGCCAATTTAAGTAAAAGCTTGATGGTGAAAAGTTGAAGTACTTGCTACTTTCAACACACAAGTAAACAATATATATTATAAAATAGATATCCCAAGACTTTCGCTGTTTTCTTACTAAGATTCTTGCATTTCAGGCAACCGGAAGTAGATTTTGAAGTATCCAGAGAAGAATGATCCAAAATTTTCTCTTGTTGTAGGCTTGTTTATGGACTTATGATATATAAAATAATATGATGAGTTCTGGATTTAGTGTATATGATCATATTGAAATTTCTATTACACACCATATACAAAAAATTCTAATTTTGTAACTTTTCACATAACAAAGCCACCTCTTAAAATCAGTATTGGTAGGAAGCAATAATTTTGAGCCTTGACCATTTGACTAGGTTTAAGGGAAAAAAGTTAAAACAATATTTCTGAAAATATCAGCAACCATTTGCAGAACCTATCACCTGAGCAGCACTGGAACATACCTTCTAAGATACAATTTAAAACACTGATTGAATTAACCTGCAAAAACGAGCCATGGAAATTAATTTTATAATGTACTAACATTAAGTTCAGATCAGCAGAAAAAAATTGTCATTAACAAACTGTCACATATCAGAAAACAAAGTGAATATATTTGAATAGATAAGATAAGATAATAAGATAAATTTATTAATGTCCAATGAACGACCACAAAAGTAGGACAATTTTGTGACTAAACAAACTGTTTGGGTCCTTTTCCCAACAATTTTTTTTCATGTACTTTTCTTTAGCAGCTCCCTTTTCCTGTCACCTAAATAGGAAATATTTCAGCCCCCTATTGAAATACTCAAGCTTAAACCCTTGCTGAAGTGCAAAATTAGCAAATAATCCTACAGGGTAGATTCAGTTACAATTAGAGTTACCTGGTTGTGACTAGAATACGGGATACAATGTTGAAAACTCAAATCACTGCATGAAAATGGTCGTAATTTTAAGTTTTCCCTATGAAGATACTTTTGTAGCTATTGGCCAAACGACTCTGGTCTAATTTTGAATAAATTGAGCAGCCTAAAATGGTCAAATTCAAATGGATTTTTTATCCCATTCTGTTTACACTTAAAGTTAACTTCAGTATTTAATTAAGTTCTAAATTAAATTATCTCCCACTGCTGCATGAACTCTCACTTTATGAACATAACCTTTTTCCTCAGTGCATGAACTCTCACTTTATGAAGATAACCTATTAAATACTACTCCTAGATCTAAGTTGCACTAAACGTGGAAATGTGTACAAGTTTCCAAAACAAGAATGGGTATGCCTGATCCCCCAGAATGGGTATGCCTGATCCCCAAAATGGGTATGCCGTGGGAAAGCAGTAAATAAAAAATAAAAAAAATAGATATATAGTTTTTCTTAAATAACACATTATCTTGCAAGAAAATAAGAATGACACATAAATGACATCTTAGAATAAAATCCATGTCTATGTTAACTCTCATAGATGATTGATTGTATGATGCAAAATCCAATAGCTTGGTGGTCTTGACTCTTGACTAATGCTGATCCCATACCCTCAAAGCTCATACATGATAGAATCCAATGGAAATGCCACAGTCCTGCTAACCTTGAAATCCTGAAAAATATTAAGTTTGCTGAATTCTGAATGGGATATGAAATTCTACTTTCTACATATGAAGTCCAATGAGTTTGGAACCATTCTCAAACCTCATGAAATAATTAATGGTAATGTTAAAAATTTAAGTAAAAGGTTAAAAAAGGTAAGATAAAGTAATACAATATTAAAATTAATTACAAAGTGACAAGCTCCTCAAAGCTCAATGCCCTATCTATGTTTTGTCTAAAAGAATCATTGGCACAGACAATGTGATCTTTTCCTACGAGTCCCATGCCCCTCTTGGGCAGTTGGGTGCACCCAGAAATTACCAAATATGTGTCTGAAACGTCATTGAAAATGGCCAAAACGCTTTGGAAATGCCATACAGTACGGCCAATGGCATTTCATCCCTGTTTCTGGGACTGGTATGCCCGCGTTCTAGCCATTTGTTGCAACTTCGTTCGGAATTATTTTTTCCCTTTGCATTGTCCATTTTATTTTTTCCAAGCGTGACTCATGCAAGATTGACTTTGCCATAATCCAATTAAAGGATTGTAAAATATCTTTCCATTTTGTTATAAATCTAAAAAGAAAAGAAGAAATGTAGAACTAGAAGAACAGGCTTGACTCATGCATTTCCAGTTTGCAATCTCAATATTATCCACCTCTATTCCTGAATTTTTCATCTTGTATGGCTAACTCAAGAGGAATGAAACAACACATTTCAAATACCTCTTATTTAGATCTATGGATGAGGGGTTGTATGTTCAACCAAACTATGATTTGGTCAAATAGCAAAGTAAATGTATTGTATAATCAATTTGTCGAACCAAAACACAGGACTGAGTTCTGTAGTTGTACAAATAGGAGCAACTGGTTGAAAAATAAGAAATATAGCTCGGCCAGGAAAGTTCTTGATCGCAAATAATAAAATGCATTAAACCTGTGATTCAGCAATCAATACCTCTCCTTTAAGAGCTCAAGGCATAGGCCATTTGAAATGTAATTTTGCAGTAGGATCCAGGTATGGGAATTCACACATTGGAAGGACAACACATGTTACCTGTAACTGTTTTCTTAAAAACAAAGGTGTGTTGGACTTGTAATTCCTATTATGAACGGCACTACCAAAATATTCCCTTTTAACTTCTCCCCGTATGAGTTGTTTTCTCAATTTGAATCACCATTTAGTCCCCAAGCGTTCAAGATGGCATTTGGATGCCATTTGGTCACAGGCAATTCAATAAACGAATTTCTCCCAAAGGATAATCTGCGTTAAACCCCATACACAATCACTCTGAGGAGCACTCTATACAGATATTTTGAAAGCAAAGATTTTACCATTTTAATCCGTTTAGCATTTCAAAGTTAGCAGGGGGGGAAGGAAGAGGTTGTAATGAAACATAAATGCCCCTTCAATTCTGCAATTCTGCGACAATTACCCTGAGTCTCTGGAATGAAAGTAATTCTGCAACACTTTCCCTGAGACTCTGGAATGAAAGTAATTCTGCAACAATTGCCCTGAGACTCTGTGACATATATGCTACAATTTCCCATAACTTTCATGCCTCTTAGCATTCGTACCCCGACAACTTTAAAACTTTTATACGATTTCTTTTATAGAAATGCCACCACACGGAGTCCCTAGGGGACACTAACAACCGGAAATCATCAACTATTCGACATGTAGTCCTCAGGAATTCAAGATACAACGAATTTTCCAGGACCCAAATTGTCGGCAATCTTACCCACAGATTATTGAAGGAAGAAATCTGAGCTACAGTGAGCCTCTGACTTCCAATACAACAGTTTGTTGGAAGCGGGTCAGGTATGGATCAGTTACGGAGATTTTAAGTTCAACTGAAAATTTAAAAACACGACGACTGAAGTCCTACATCAGATCTAAAGTGGGTTTGTCAGTGATTTGATAAAACACGATATACCAATTCCTTAAATCGATGAGATCTGGAGTCGGTTTGGAAGTGATTTACATACCTTCGCTTTGTTTTGAATGCCCGGGCTCTCGGTCCAGTGACAATACTAGCCACTCAGTCACATCCACCGGCTTATTTAAGTCGAATAAGAGCAAACAATCTTCCGATTTAAGAGGAATATTGTTGCTGTTTTTTTTAATGATATAAGGTTTTTATTAATATATTTATTTTTTCTCGCACTACAACATAACGGTATATTTTATTAAAATTTAGAATGTCATTAATGATTATTGACTTCTAGTAATAGCTCGACTTACAGAAATCATAATACGCGTAGCGTAAAGTCCGACAATTTTTCCGGCACTATTTGATGGAATACGATTAAAATTTTGAAATAAAATTTTAAAATTTTGAAATAAAATTTTAAAAGTTTAAATAATAGTGTTCAAAATTTGTATAACTTAAGTGTCAGGTTGAATTCATTTATATTAGCCCAATTTAAACAACACAACATTCAATATTCAGATTTATTAAGAAAAAACTCATTCCAATGTTGAATTTTTTAACTTGTCCAATTATATCATAACATATAAATTAGTTCAATTATTATAATTAAACTCGAAATAATATTTTTATAAAATAAATTATAATTACCAAAAATATTTTAAAATAACAAAGAATATTTTGTATAAAAAATTATATTTATAAAAACAATTTCAAAAAGCCATTTCTTTAATATATACAACTTTTATAATAAATATGTAAAAAAATGGGATGGTAGGTGTCACGGTTCTCTTTGACCTTGGAGGAAATACTGTCAAGACCTATGCTTGCGGTCTAGGAATCGGAACAAATAATCATGCAAAGAGATCTCTTATATACCTTGGATTAAAGTTATCTCTTGAAGCTAGTGTTTGCTCCCTAATTGTAATAGGGGACTCTCTTCATGTTCCCTCACAAACAAGGCAAAGAAAAGACACTTTGGATCATATATTTCCATTGGATCGAAACTTAATTAATTATTCCCCTAAAGAATTGTTGTTCCTTGAAAGCCAAGAGTGTTATTCGTTGAATCCAATGGAGTCGTCCTCATCCAATTTTGGTAAGTTGGTCTATAATTTACAGTTAGACCCTGCCACTTTTTTGAGGCAAGAGTCATGAAAGACTGCTTGAATCTTAGAGTGATATGGTAAAGTGAGCTTGTTGGCCACTTGTCCTTCAAGGATTGTATGGGGTCCATAGAACTTCAGAGCTAGCCTCTAGTGGAGATGAGACTTAGGGATTTTTTTTATAAGGTTGGAGTCGAAGAAACACCCAATCCCCGACTTCAAAGGAATACCCCAAGCGATGTTTATCAACCTATTGTTTCATTATGTTTTGAGCCATAACAATTGCCTGGATGCAAATAATATTTGCTTTGGTGCAAAGTGTATTTTCCACGACATGAACCTTTAAGGTACCCGGTAGATAGGAAATCATTAATAAGGGCTCTTGGCCACACATTGCTTCATATGGTATCATTTTGGTGGAACCATGATAAGTGGTACAATACCACCACTCAACCAAAGGAAGCAATTGGGCCAAGAGGTGTGGCATGTCCGACGCAAAGCATCGCAAGTAGGTTTTCAAGCATTTATTGACCATTTATGTTTAACTATCCATTTGGGGGTGATAGGTTGTGTTGATATTCAACTGGGTACTCTGAAGTTTAAAAAATCCTACAAAAAATTGTTGGTGAAGGTAGGGTCATGATTAGATACAATAGAAGTTGGAATGTCATAGAGATTAAAAATTCGATCCATAAAGGCTTGTGCCAATAGTGAAGGTGTAGAAGGTTATGGTAAGGCACAAAAATGGGCATATTTTGTCAGATAGTCAACTACCACCATAATGACTATTTTATTGCTTACCTTAGGAAGCCCCACTATGAAATCCATAGAGATGTTCATCCATATACTGTTGGGAATTATTAGTGGTTGCAAAGCACCATGTGACTTCACTATTTCACCCTTACGTCATTTGCAAGTGTCACATGTTGCAATAAAGTATTGGATACATGTTTCAATGCCTTCCTAGAATAATCAATGCTTAATTATTTCATAGATTTTATGAAAACCCAAGTGGCTTGTTGTGGGTGATGAATGTAACTCCTCTAAGATTTGTGGTTTTAAGGTTGAAGCCCGGGCGAGAAAAATGTGGTCCTTATACCTCAAGCTATTTTAGTGTCATGGATACCCAAGTGGAGGGTTCAAGTCTTCTTGTATCCATTTAAGGAGGTGTTGAAGTTTGTCCTAGGCCATCCATTCATGAGGTGCTTCGTCGAGTCATCTTGAAATTGGTAAAGACCAGGCAAAGAGGGAACCCTCCTCTTCAAATTTCTACCACCACGTTGTCTCACCCCTTCGTATATATGATCTCATAATCCTGGCCCAATGTCTTACTGAGCCATTTATGTTGCTCTAGTGAGGAGAATTGTTGTTCCAAAAAATACTTAAGGTTGTGATGATTTGTCTTGATATGAAAACATAGGCCGATTAAATATGGTCACCATGTCTCAACTATGTGAAGAATAACCATCATTTCTTTTTCATAAATGGACTTTCCCAAGTTTCATTCATAGAGTTGCTTATTGGTGAAGGAAAATGGGTGTATGTCTTGTAGTGACACCACTCCCAAGACACGACTAGACGCATCACATTCTAAGGCGAATGACTTAGTGAAATCTGGCATGGCACAAACATAGTGCACATAGAATCCTTTAAGGCACAGAAGGCCTAATTTGTTGCCTCCTTCCATGATATGAAATTTACAAGATCTTTATAACCATTAACTTGCATGTGAAAATTTGAATGATTAAACTCATTAAAAGGCTTTAAATGGCAAAATTAGAGAGCATAATTGAAGCGCATAAATAAATAAAAGATATATACAAACCATAAAATTGTAGACAAGAACTGATAACGGAGTTCACCCTTGTCGGGCTACGTCTCCAGGCCACTTCCAATAGGAAGGTCAATTTTAGTAAGTCTCCAAAAGCTACATACAATGAGTTCTGAAACCACTTCAAAATTATGTCAATCAAACACAAAAACAGACTGCACCATTGCATTCCTCTCGAAATTCTGAGAAAATGAGTATAAACTTGACCTATATTGCCTGAGGTGTCCTCTAACATGCACTTCGAGGTCAACTCTACCTATGATGTACGGATTGAACCTCATGTACCTACCTCACCCTAAGATCAGTGCCAGTATTCAACGTTGGGATTTGCACCCGCACCTTTGTCCTCTCATGGTTCTACAATGGGGTTTAAAAAGTGCCAATGGGAACAACGAACCACATGTTTTTGGGATTTTGGATCCCAAGTAAATATTTAAAAATATTGTACCAAATCCATTCAAAATAACAGACAATAGCATATTGGTAAAATGTGGTGATATTGGAATGGAGGTCCCGTGGTGAAACCCGTGAGCCTCTCATTCCTCCCGTTTTGACATGGTAACGCTAATATATATATTATATGGTTACAACCATATGCAATTTGTGTTGGCTTATGGTTTAGCCCGTTGTTTCCGTGGATTGGTTCATATTACAAAATATAACATACACAAGGGGGTTGAAGGCTTAGCCATCAGCCTGCCACTTTTTCAAAACATACAACGCTTCAACTTCAAATAGGAGTGGAGTATAATATGGTTAAGAAACAAAGCGCGGAGATATTGGATAGTCAGATGTTGTGGAGACTTTAGTGGAGGTAGAATCCAAGGGTTTGAATCCCTTGGCATCCAAAATTTTTGGTAAGCCAACTTATACGTGGCCAATCAGATCGCCATGTGTCGCTCTCTGATTGGTCCACCTAGATGCTGAGATGCCACTTTAATGCCACTTGTCAACCATTTATTGGTCCACCTCATCTGCCAACTCAACCACTGCCAATTGAATTGCATCTTTCCACGTCAACTCCGTATATTCCATGGGTCACCCTCACAATGGTGCCACGTAGAATCCCTTTTTTTGCCCAATTTTACATGTTTCACCGAAACTTCAAAACTTAATAACTTTTGTGTTCGGAGTCCGTTTTGCGCAAAACAAACGTCACCGAAAATCCCTCCTTGATCCCTATGTAGATGAAATATTATGTTCATGTTTTGAAGACTTTAATCTTGATTGATCTCGAAGATCCTTCTAGATCAAACCTTCCCACTAAGAAGCTTTTGGACCACCAAAACCATGTTTTCATTCAGAATTCAAGTGAGTACATGTTTGTCTAACTTATCATGTATCAATTGTCCATCCTTCTTGGAACCTGTATATTTGACTCGTCATAATAACCATCAACACTGCACTGACATGGTTAAGTACATTAATCCCTTTTTCAACCAAATTTGCATTCAATATTGTCGGATCAAACCATATCTTGTTGATTAATAGGAAGTTGAATATCAAAATTGAACATATGAGAGATTGTACCCACACCATGCTTATGTTTTACCATAGAAACATTATCAACCATAATAGGTGTGTTGTAATGCAATGACACTTCGTTTTCATGCATAGGATTATTTTCTTCCTTAAATTGTACATACATAAGTGCCAAAATCTGACTTGCATTAACAACCCTTTTTAGTTGTTGTGTAGTTCACAATGATCTGCCATTTTTAAATGAATGTGAATGTACTATATACTCAATTCCTTCTTTAAACAAATGATACTAATTATGTTCTCAATAGAAAATTGTTTTCCGGTCATATAAGTATGGAATACCCAACACGATTCCACAAATATCCAGTGGGACCACATCAAATTCAACTTCATCTACAAACTTGGATGTTATTGCAAACCTTAGATTACATTGCTTTGTTACTTGTAACCTTTATCTTTGCATACCCAACCTAATGGATAAGGTCTCCTGTGTGGTTTTGTTGTTAATCCCAATTGCTTAACTACTTCTTTTGAAATGAGAATAGCTTAGGATCCATTATCTATGAGTATGTCAATCTTAGTTTGTTTCATAATTACCCTTATATGAAACAATGCATTCATTTTTCTATCCTTAAAACTGACATTATCTTTAGAACTAGAATCACATGAAGAACCAATGTTAGGATCATTACCAACAATAGCTTGAACTTTCACACATACGATTGTTATCTTTGTTTTGTCCTCATAATCCAATCCAAGGTCTTCATCGATAACCATGGCCTTTTGTTTTCCTTTTCGATCCTTAAACCATTTCGGTTTCAATTCTAGATGTAGTACCCAACATGTTTCTTCTTCGTGCCCTTGCTTTTGACAATGTGACCATGTAGGCCTCTCATCACCTTTCCTCACTGTAGTTGTATGCTTACCTTTCCCTTTTCCCTTACCTTCTTTCAACTCACTAGATTCAACTGAGGAAAAGTTATCATGAGAATTGTTCCCTTTGGATTCAATGTGTGTAGCTTGGACACATACCTCAACAAGGTTAGTAGGATTAAACATAAGTATTATATGATGCAAATAACTATGTAATCCTCCAATAAACTTGAGAAGAGTTTATTGAGTATAAAGAGGTATACCCAAAATCAAATTTATCTTCATGAATTTCTAAGTGTATTATTGGACATTCTGACCTTTACCTTGCCTTAAGTTTTGTCAATCCACCATGGCTTGCTACATGTATCCTAATGGGTAGAATTGCTTCTTTAATGCTACTGTAAATTCATACTACGAATAAATGATTTTACCTTTTGCAAGGAGGTATTCATGCGTCTTACTCTCCCATAATATGAGTGCGGTGCCTCCAAGACGGAGAGTAGCCAACTGGATCTTTGCACTATCATCTACAAGCTTCTGGATCTTGCAATACACCTCAATCTGTCTGATCCAATCATCTATCTTTTATGCATTAAGTTCACCATTATATGTAGGCAAATCAAACTTAATATCAAGTTTCAAATAAGGTAAATCGGACTTAGTATTCTAAGGTTGTTTCTTTGTATTTAAAGAAGTAGTACTTGAACTTTCAAAAGAGGAAGAAGAAGATGGAGAAGGAGGTTCAGAAGGGTCTCCTCCTTTTCCCTTATTAAATAAAGCATTATCATCTACTTTCTTCTTCTTCGTTTTCTTCTTTGTCAATCTCTCTTGATAATATACAAACAACTTTTCTACCTTTTATTCCATCTGATAGAAAGCCTTACGAAGAGCCTTCTCATCTTCTTCTCGATATTCTTCACCTGTCATTTTCTTTCTTTGATGTGCACGTCCAATCTCTGGATCAAAAGTCTCAAGTTGGCCTTCACCTTGCTTAAGGCTTGATCTAGTTAATATTCACAAACTAACAATGCAATGGTTAAGTTGCTCTGATACCAAACTTGATCTAAAATTTACAAGATCTTTATAACCAAACTTACATGTAAAAATTTGAATAATTAAAGTCAATAAAAGGCTTTAAATGGCAAAATTAGAGAGCATAATTGAAGTACATAAACACGTAAAAGAGATATGCAAACCACAAAAATGTAGACAAGTACTGATAACGGAGTTCACCCCTGTTGGGCTATGCCTATGGGCCACTTCCAATGGGAAGGCTGATCTTATTAAGTCTTCAAAAACTTGCATACAATGCGTTCTAGAACCTCTTCAAAATTTTGTCAGTCAAACATAGAAACATATTGCACCATTGCATTCCTCTCGAAATTCTAAGAAAAATGAGTATAAACTTGACATATATTTACTTAGGTGTCCTCTGGAATGCACTTTGAGGTCAATTCGGCCTGTGTTGTATGGATTGAACCTCCTGTACCTAACTCGCCTCGAGATCTGTGCCAGTCTTCGACATTGGGATTCGTGCCCACACTTATGTCCTCTCGTGGCTCTACAATGGGGTTTTAAAAGTGCCAATGGGAATAACGAACCACACGTTTTTGGGATTTTAGATCCTAAGAAAATATTTAAAAACATTATACCAAATCCATTCAAAATAATGGGCAATATCCCATTGGTAAAATGTGGTGATATTGGAACGGAGGTGTTGGGGTCAAACCGGAGGGCCTCTCGTTCCTCCCCTTTTGACATGGTAACGATAATATATATATATATATATGGTTACAACCATATGCAATGTGTTTTGTCTTATGGTTTAGCCTGTCGTTTCCATGGATTGGTTCATATTACAATATATAACATACACGTGGGGCCAAGAGCTTAACCCTCATCTCGACCCTTTTTCAAAACATACAACGCTTCAACTTCAAATATGAGTGGAGTACAATATGGATTATTAAACAAAGTGTGGAGATCCTAGATAGTGGAATGTCATGGAGACTTTGGCAAAGGTAGAAGTTGACGGTTTGAATCCCATGAACCTATACATGACCAATCATATCGCTATGTCGCGCTCTCCGATTGGTCCACCTTGATGTCGATATGCCACTTGGATGCCACTTTTCAACCATCTATTCGTCCACCTCGTCTGCCAACTCATCCACTAGAAACTGATCCCTTACAGTGGTGCCACGTGGCATCCCTTTTTTTCCCAATTTTATCTTTTTCACCGAAATTTCAAAACTCAATAACTTTTGCGACCGAAGTCCATTTTGCGCAAAATGAATGTCACTAGAAAGCTCTCATCAAGCCCTAGCTAGCTTCTAGATTTTGTTCATGTTTTGAAGACTTTAATTTTGATCGATCTTGGAGATCCTCCTAGATCAAACCTTCCCAATAAGAAGCTTTTGGACCACTAAGAAGATTTTGGACCACTAAAAGCATGTTTTCATTCAGAATTCAAGTGATTACATGTTCATTTCACTTGTCCTGTATCAATTGTCCATCCTTCTTGGAACCTGTACATTTGACTCATCATAATAGAAATCAACACTACACTAACATTGTTAAGTACATTAATCCCTGTTTCAACCAAATCTACATTCAATAATGTCAGAACAAATCATATACTACTGATCAGTAGGAAGCTGAATATAAAAATTGACATATGAAAAAGTTTGTGCCCACATCATGCTTATGTTTTACCATAGATACATTATCAACCATAGATAGGTGTGTTGTAATGCAATGACACTTCATTTTCATGCATAGGATTCTTTTCTTCCTTAAATTGCATAGACATAAGTGTGAAATTCCTATTTGCATTAACAACAATTTTCAATGTTGTGTAGTTCTCAATGATCTATCATTTTTAAATGAATGTGAATGCACTATATACTCAATTCCTTATTTAAGCAAATGATATTGATTATGTTCTCTATAGAAAATTTCTTTTCAATCATATAAGTATGGACTACCCAACACAATTCCATAGATATCCAGCGGGACCACATCAAATTCAACTTCATTTACAAACTTGAATTTTATTGCAAACTTTAGATCACATTGCTTTGTTACTTGTAATATTTTATCTCTCCATACCCAACCTAATGGATAAGGTCTCTTGTGTGGTTTTGTTGTTAATCCCATCTACTTAACTACTTCTTATAAAATGAGATTATCTTGGGATCCATTATCTAGGAGTGTGTCAATCTTAGTTTGTTTTGTAATTACACTTACATGAAACAATGCATTCATTTTTCTATCCTTATATATGACATGATTTTTAGAAGTAGAAGCACATGAAAAACCAATGTTAGAGTAATTACCAACAATAACTTTACCTTTCATACCTACGATTTTTATCTTTGTTTTGTCCTCATAATACAATCCAAGGTTTTCAAAGATAACCATGGCCTTCTACTTCCCTTTATGTTCCTTCAACCATTTCAGTTACAATTTTGGATGTAGTACCCAACACTTTGCTTCTTCGTGCCCTTGCTTTTGACAATGTGGCCAAGCAGGCCTCTCACCGCCTTTCCTCACTGTAGCTATATGCTTACCTTTCCCTTTTCCCTTACCTTCTTTCGACTGGCTGGATTCAACTGACCAAAACTTATGATGAGCAATTTTCCCTTTGGATTCAATGTGTGTAGCTTGCACACATACCTCATCAAGGTTAGTAGGATTAAACATAAGTATTGTATGACGCAAATAACTATGTAATCCTCCAATAAACTTGAGAAGAGTTTCTTGAGTATAAAGAGGTATACCCAAAATCAAAACTCGCTTTCTGAATTTCTACATGTATTCTTGGACATTTTGATGTTTACCTTTTCTTAAGTTTTTCCAATCCATCACGGCTTGTTGCATGCATCCTAATGGGTAGAATTGTTTCTTCAACGCAGTAGTAAATTCATACCTGGAAGAAATAATTTTACTTTTTGTAAGGAGGTCTTCATGTTTCTTACTCTCTCACTAGATGAGTGTGGTGCCTCCAAGATGGAGAGCATACAACTGGATCTTTACACTATCATCTACAAGCTTATGGATCTTGCAATACACCTCAATATACTTGATACAATCATCCATATTTTATGTGTTAAGTTCACCATGACATGTAGGCAAATCAAACTTATTATCAAGTTTCAAATAAGGTAAATCAGACTTAGGCTTCTAAGGTTGTTTCTTTGTATTTGAAGAAGCAGTACTTGAACTTTCAGAAAAGGAAGAAGAAGATGGAGAAGGAGGATCATAAGGGTCTCCGCCTTTTCCCTTGTTCAATAAAGCATTATCATCTGCTTTCTCCTTCTTCATTTTCTTCTTTGTCATCTCTCTTGGTAATATGCAAACACAGTTTCTACCCTGTCTGATATCTAATAGAAAGCCTTGCAGAAATCCTTCTCATCTTCTTCTCGGTATTTTTCATCTGCCATTTTTTCTTCTTCGATGTGTACATCCAATCTATGGATTAGAAGTCTCAAGTTGGCCTTCACCTTGCTTAAGCCTTGATATAGTTAATATTCATAAACTCACAATGCAATGGTTAAGCTGCTCTAATACCAAACTTAATCTGAAATCTACAGGATCTTTACAGCCATTAACTTGCATGTGAAAATTTGAATGAACAAACTCATTAAAAGACTTTAAATGGAAAAATTAGAGAGCATAATTGAAGCACATAAACACATAAAACATATATGCAAACCACAAAACTGTAGACAAGAACTAATAATGGAGTTCACCCCTGTTGGGCTACATCTCTGGGCAACTTCCAATGGGAAGGTCGGTCTAAATGTAATCATTACGCAGTAGAAGATTGAGTCATTACGCAGTAGAAGGTCGGTCTAAATGTAGTCATTACGCAGTCTAAAGGTCGGTCTTATTAAGTCTTCAAAAGCTTGCATAAAATGGGTGGAACCAATTTGGAATTCTATCAGTCAAAGACATAAATAGACTGCACCACTGCATTCCTCTCGAAATTCTAAGAAAAATGAGTATAAACTTGACCTATATTGCCCGAGCTTTCCTCTGACATGCACTTCAAGGTCAACTTTGCCTACATTGTACGGATTGAACCTCCTGTACCTACATCACCTCAAGATTTGTGCCAGTCTTTGGCATTTGGATTAGCGCCCGCACCTCTATTCTCTCATGGCTCTGCAATGGGGTTTAAAAAGTGGTAATGGGAACAATGAACCACTCGTTTTTGAGCTTTCGGATCCCAAGTAAATATTTAAAAATATTGTCCCCAAATCCATTAAAAAGAATGGGTAATAGCCCATTGGTAACAATAATATGTATATGGTTACAACCATATGCAATGTCTGTTCGCTTATGTTTTAGCCCGCCATTTATGTGGATTGTTTCATATTGCAATATACAACATACACATGGGGCCGAGGGCTTAGCCCTCAGCTCGCCCCTTTTTCAAAACATACAACTATTCAACTTCAAATAGGAGTGGAGTACAATATGGATAAGAAACAAAGCGCAAAAATCTCGGATAGCTAAATGTTGTGGAGACTTTGGCGGAGGTAGAGGTCAGGGGTTTGAATCTCTTAGCCTCCAAAAAATTTGGTAAACCAACTTATACGTGGCCAATTGGATCGCCACATGGTGCTCTTCGATTGGTCCACCTGGATGTTGAGATGCCACTTGTCAACCATCTATTGGACCACCTCATCTTCCAACTCTGCCACTTCCAAGTGAACTCCAAAATTCCATGTCAGCGTCATACACCTCATGTGAGATCAAGGGTTCGAATCCCTTCACCTCCAAAATTTTTGGTAAACCAACTTATATGTGGCCAATCAAATTTCCACATGACGCTCTCCTATTGGTCCACTTGGATGTTGAGATGCCACTTGTCAACCATCTATTGGTCTACATCATCTGTTAACTCCGCCACTGCCAAGTGTACTCCAAAATTCCACATCAGCGTCGTACACCCCATGTGTCACCCTTACAGTGATTCCATGTGGCATCCCCTTTTTTGCCCAATTTTACCTGTTTGGCCGAACTTTAGAACTCAATAAATTTCGTGTTCGAAGTCTATTTTGCGCAAAATGAACGTCACCAAAAATCTCTCCTCGTTCCCTACGCAATCACAAACTTATATTCACGTTTTGAATACTTTCATTTTGATCAATCTCTAAGATCCTCGTGGATCAAACCTTCCCACTAAGAATATTTTGGACCACCAAAAGCATGCTTTCATTCAGAATTCAAGTGAGTACATGTTCGTCACACTTGTCCCGTATCAATTGTCCTTCCTTATTGGAACCTATACATTTGACTCATCATAATAGCAATCAACACTGCACTAACATTGTTAGATCCATTTTAAACCTGAATCTATCAAGCACCGAGAGGGATCCAATTTCTTGAGGTGTATATTTTTTTACCATTTGGATCCCTCTCGGTACTTGATAGATCTGGGTTTAAAATGGATCTATGTTAGTTTAATTTTTATTTTTATTATTATTTAAGTTGATATGTAATTTAAAATTTTCATTTTTATTTTTTAATATTTTTTATTTATGTCGGCTAGCATAACATGACTAACATGACAGATCTCCCCCATACTAGATTGGAGAGCACCTCGATTCTCTCAGTGCAATTAATCATTTTTTCAATCAAATCTACATTCAATATTGTCGGGACAAACCATATATTGTAGATTAGTAGGAAGCTGAATATCAAAATTGAACATATGAAAGATATTGTACCCACATCATGCTCATGTTTTACCATAGAAACATTATCAACCATAATATCTGTGTTGTAATGCAATGACACTTCTTTTTCATGCATAAGATTCATTTCTTCCTTAAATTGCACAGACATAAGTGCCAATTTATGACTTGCATTAACAACGCTTTTGAGTTGTTGTGTAGTTCCCAATGATATGTCATTTTTAAATGAATGTGAATGTACTATATACTCAATTCCCTTTTTAAATAAATGATATTGATTATGTTCTTTATAGAAAATTGCTTTTCGATGATATAAGTATGGACTACCCAAAACAATTCCACAGATATTCAGCGGGGCCACATCAAATTCAATGTCATCTACAAGCTTGGATATTACTGCAAACTTTAGATCGCATTGCTTTGTTACTTGCAATATTTTATCTTTGCATACCTAGACTAATCCCAATTATCTCATGTGTGGTTTTGTTGTTAATCCCAACTGCTTAACTACTTCTTATAAAATGAGAATAGCTTGGGATGCACTATCTATGAGTGTGTAGATCTTAGTTTGTTTTGTAATTTCCCTTATTTGAAACAATGCATTCCTTTTTCTATACTTAGAACTGTGTTATCATGTAAAATGGCACTTCTCCATCTGAGTACTGACATCTAATATGTCAGAACACAAAAGGACAAACTGGATTGAAGTAGCCAAAACACTATAGATGGGCATGACTGTTGATACATCATCACCTGACCAGCTGAATATATTTTTATTTGGACATTAGGGTTGCACACGTGACTATTTGCACAATAAGCAGCATGTCAAACGCGAGTATGTGTATTGCAGCTAGCGCATACATTGCACACACATGTTTCCTTAAAGAAATCCACATATCATACACGACTTGCCTATATCAATTGTCACGTGTACCTTAATTCGAAGTTAAAAAATATAAAACACGATTAGTTGAGGACAGTTGAGCCCTTAACCATAACTATCTCAACTTCCTCAACCATCTCAACCTTTGAAACCTCTCTCTTTCCTCATGTATAAATAGAGGGTATGGGTTGGGGTTAATCAATCATTCTTAGAAGAGCAAAGTTATGCCGGTGGTATGCCTTCAGACATCTTGGAGCAGCAACACTCAGTGTCTTTGGTTTGTAGAGGAGCACTTGTCTCAAATGCTGGGTTGTAATCTCACCATCTCTGTTTATTAATAAAGAAAGTTATTCTTCCAATANATATATATATATATAAGATATTTGCAGGAAGAACTTGTTCTTTGCAGGTGATTGGAGACACCCTAGAAGGTGTGGAAGCAATTGGAAGAGGAGAAGAAAAGCTAGGATCAACCGTCATAAACCAGGTTTGCTCAGTTTTCTTCCTATTCCTATTTCAATTTCTACATGGTTGATTGTCTGCAAGTTTAGTCTAGTAAGTTGGTAACCCCATAAACCCTTGGTTATAAGGGTGTGTTTTCCGGAACAACATAACCGCGCGACTCCACTGGGGAGTCTAGCCTATTACAACTCCTATCTTTAGGCTCCCTGACCAGTCTTTGGCTCTTTTTTATTTTGTTTGTGAGTTGTTTTGTTTTTTCCTTTGATTTTTAGTTTGACATGTTGATAGCCTATCTGCTAGCACTTTTTCTTTTGAAAAACATTTAGCAACACACGTGGGTTGTCTTATTGACAGTCACGTGGTTCACTTTATATACCCGAGTTGCATTCTGGACAGTCGCTTGTCATACGCAAGTTGTCTTTATAACAGTCGCGTGTTCCTGTAGCTTTCTCTGAGTTCATAGGGTTCTTGCTTGTCTCTGTTTTGGTGACCTCTTAGAGGCTTGTGAGGGTTCTGTTTATGGTATGATTCTGTAAGTCTTAGGTCTATACATCTCACAGTTTACTTGATAGTCGAGTCCTTGAGTTTTTGTGTTTGACTTTCTTCATTGGTGAATGTTGTTGGTCCTCCTACTTGGCTCGTTGGGTTTGAGTGCTTGTCTTGTAGGTCATTGATCAGTCCTTTGAATATTGTATGCTCTGCACTGTTGTTTGTAGTATGAGTTTGTCATTCTCCCTTTTTGTGGATCTAGTGAGCTTTTGAGTTTGTTAGTTCCACTAAGGTCAGGGTTTGTTCCATTTTTTCCTTTTGGTTGAAGTGTGTTGCTTTGGGATCTGTTTTACATCATTCACTGCTATATGTTAATATTGTTCAAATTTACTCAAGTTTGCATTTAAAATTTTTGAATTTGTTTGAAAATAAAAGAAATTTTTTTATACTTTTTGCATTAGGTTGCATCTAGTGAGCTTTTCGTTATTTTTCAAGAAAAAATAAAAAATTTGAAGTCTTGTAGTTTCTCATGCTTTGTTTAAAAAATTCATTAGCTTTCATTTTACAAGAAAAAGAAAAGAAAAATGGGCATAGTAGTTGCAATTTGATTTGAAAATTTCATTTTTTACCTCATTTTTTGCTTTCTTTTGCCGAGTCTATAACACCATACAGTTTCATCCCGCTACCTCTGACTAATAACATCCAATTAAAAAAAATGAATTAATTAAAATGTACTAGTAAGTTTCTTTTTTTTAGGTTCATACTTCAACTAGTTCAGGCTAGGCTTGTGGACTAGGGAGTTTTAACTGTCCATAAGTATTTGTTGGCCTTTCACTAGGTAAATCCTCCTCTACATGAGACCATCTGGAAATATTTTCTCACACAGGAGTTAAGTATGAGGCCACGTAAGGAGCTGGACTGAGGAGATAACCCTCTGATTCCTTGTTCGAGCGTGGATCAGGATTTTTACGTGTTTGGGGATCTTGTCAAAACCACCTCTTGGCCCCCATGCGGTGGTGTTGTTGACAGGGGTTGGGGCTTTGCTACCCTACCCATGCATAAGGATCAGGCTTGCGACAGTTCCTCAAGACTCTCAGTGTAGTTGCGGTAGTCTTTAGTCTCTTGACACTAGGATCATACACAAGTAATACTGGAAGGCTATTTTTGGTTTACCTTAGACGGGCTTGGAAGGTAACTCCGGTAGACAGTTTGGGAGGGCGGTTGTGTGATTCCTCCACTTGTGCCTAAGAACATCTTCACGGGATGCCAAGTAACCATATATTAGTTCTTCACTGGTTGGACCTGGGCCTTAATCATCCCAGGATTTCCTTTGGAAGGCATATCTTATACCTGCTGTGTCTGTGTGGCTTTAGGAAATTTCTAGTGAGTGTTGTTTGGTCTGTCTGTACTTAGTTGGCCTTTAGGTGTGTGTGAGTCAAATTTTTAGCTATGGAGGACCAACCTCTCCATAGTTCAAGAAGGTTGCAAAACTTTCCTCCATCTGATACAGTGGAGCCTCCACCGCCCCCTCAAAGGCAGAGACTTGATATTGACGGTTCATTTGAACCAGTAGGAGTTAGCAAAGTTCCAAGTGAACTGGAACTTAGGAATAATTAGGAAGAGACAACTACAGTAGATATTGAAGACTTGTAAGCTGACGAGTTTGCAAGAAATTTTAACCCACCTCTGACTGACTTAAACGATCATGTGATCGTCCAAGTTCTTCCCTTTGATTCACCTGTTATTGGTGTTCCTATGAGAAGATTTATGGCTAGCTCTGGAGAGGGTATTTCTACCCCCACTTCAGTCGTTTTGGCTAGAGGAGTGCCACCTCGCCCGGTTGGTACTCCAATACCAATTGCACCTACTACACCTTTTTCACCAAGTAGTTGAGTGGTCTAACCACCGATTACCTCTAATGTAGCAGGTCCTTCTAGTGGGGTGGTCACTGGGATTCCCAGTGCACCTTTTGCTTCCCCCTCTTTCATGCATACTTCTCAGAGTGGTCCTAGTGGATCATCCTCATTTGTTTAGGGATTCCCGTGGAATGAGGGGCACATTCCCCCATCCACTCCTTATGTAGGTCCTACACCTGCATATGTGGGCATGCAGTTTGGAAACACAAATGATTTTGGTCAAGGTCTCCGGACTCTGGTTTTGACCCCATTCACAAACTCTCCTTTTTCAATTTTTAGCGGAGGGATACCTGCTCCTGTCTTTTAGACTCTAGTTTCATCTAGAGCGATTCGAACCACTTATATTGCACCACACACTAGTAATCCACTATCTTATGGGTGGAATATGTCTCAAAGTAATCCAATTACTTCACAACCAGCGGCTGGGGGCAACCCCGCCTTTTCGTTTGGGAGCCCAGGGGCAGGTCCTTCTACATCCCAGACTCATGCTTTTCAAGCTCCGGTTAGGCCTAAACTTCCTTTCCTGGCAACTTGAAACTTGCCAGATTTGTCTAAGTTAATGAATGACCCGGTGAGGCATAGTGCCACATGGCCACATGTTCCTAGCAAGTTACCCTTGGACATTCCCAAGTTTGAGGGAAAAGCTGGTGAAGATCTAGGTGCCCATATAACCACTTTTCACTTATGGTGCTCTTCAAACTTATTGAATGATGACACCGTTCGGTTGAGGCTTTTCCAAAGAAACTTGATTAGTGTTGCAGCAAAATGGTATATTGAATTGCCCTCTACTGCAGTTGACAGTTTTTTGGACTTAGAAAATGTGTTCCTTAATCACTTCTAGCTTCCTTTTCGGTAAGATGTCGGCACAGACCTACTGTCTACCTTTTGACAAGACAAAGCCACACATATCTCGAATCATATCCAAGAGCGGCGAAGACAGAAGAGGCTTATCAAAGCCACAATCCCCCCTAGTTCTTGTTAGATTGGTTCCTAAAATATTTACTGCCTTATATATCTAAGGACGTATCCACTTCGTCGGTAATCACTGAAGAAGAGGCTATCCTCAAGGCCCAACAGATGGACTTGATATATGCTCAGTCTGGAATATTATATGAAATTATACCTCAGGCACCGCGGTCTACCCATAGTGTCGAGAAAACCAAGCCTGGGCCGCATGCCGATGGTGTGGTCGGTTCAGTTAATTCTCCCACTGTAGAGTCATTGGACAAGCAACTCTACGAATTGTCAGTGAAACAATCTATAGTGGAGGAAATAAAGGATGCCCCCTCACCTCAAAATGTAATTTTTTTTGCACAATATTCTCAGAAGGGAAATCAGCAGCCCATTGGGAAAAAGAAGAAAGGGAAGAAGGGTGAGGGAAATCAAAACAAGCCGAAACCCACGAACAATGCTGATGGGGGTAAGAAAGATAAGAAGAAGGTGAAATTTCCCTGTAAGTTGTGCCAGGGAGATCACTTAACTCATCAATTCCCTCTTATTGACCAAGCTCAGAAGTTGCTTTAAAACCAACAACCGACTGTCCTGAAGGATCCATTTCTCCAAGGACAGAATACAACTTTTGTTTATAATGTATCCGGGGGCACTCCTAGTGCCCCTCCTGATCAGAACTATATCAGCATGGTACGATCGAACACCTTACTCCAGACGAGAAATAAGAATTATGAAGTGGAGTCTTCAAAGAAGGGTAAGATGACTATTGAAACTTCTCACCCTCTCATGAATGAGAAACTTGTTGATCCAATGCCTAAAATACTAAAAGGTGTCTTTAAGAAGGAATTTCACAATCCTAACTCTAGGGTCGCTTCCAACTACTCTGTAGCTGAATATTTGGCTCAAATCCCCATGTACGATGTTGGCGTTGGAAGTGCTACAGAGTTTTCCCGCTCAGTGGGATGCCCTCTTAGCAGCTTTAGGAAGTATGGATTCATCGAGCCGCATGGCGAAGTTTAATATTTCAAATGTTAAGATTCGCCTACCGTATCATGTGGCTTTGTTGGTAGACGTAGTTCATGGAAAAAAACCATTAGATGCACAGTCATTGACGAAGGTGCTTCCACATGTGTAATGCCAATTTCTTGTTGGAAGGCTTTAGGTTCCCTGGAGCTAGTTTTGTCAAACACCTTACTTACTGCTTTCAACGAGAGGCCTTTCCATTCGCAGGGTATCCTACCATATTTTGAGATTAAGCTAGCAGGGAAAGCAGTGGCTGTTGAAGTAGAGGTGATTGATGCTCCTTAGGACTATAACTTGCTTTTAGGGAGAAGTGGTACTTACGCCATGTGTGCGATTGCCTCGACTGTTCTGCGAATGGTGGTTTTTCCACATGAAGGGAAGTTGGTTACTGTTGACCAACTAAGCTTCACTCGGAAGGGCCATTTGGAAACTAATGAGTCCATTGTACCTTTGGTTGATCAGGTTAAACTGACTAATGAGATATTGGGGGTTGGAATGTATTCAACGTTAATGGGCACATTTGATATCCCAGCCCCTATAAATTATCTAGGTTCTACCAGCGTAGGGAAGTCTATCACGACGATTGCCGATATAATGGATCCTTGGATCCTTCCTTCCTGTTATGAACCTGAGGTTCCCTTATCGGCAGTGAAAGTGGCTTATCAAGATATTGTTGACACCACTATCGATTCCATCGTGGCTCCTTCTGAGGTCTCAGAGGAGTCGGAAGAAGCTTGTCGGCTTGCTTGGGCAGAGAACTCTTTATATTCGTATGAATGCTTAGACATGGTTTTGCCTTCAAATAAAACAATTTTGGAAGTCATGAGTGGGAGAGATAAGATATGTGAAGATATTCACCATAGGTCCTACTTTCTTCCAGAGCTGAGTAGAATCGAAAACCAAGAGTTCCATGTGAGACTGGTAGAAGATGTTGATGTACCGATTAATCCTTTGCCTAAGGAGGGAATATTTGATGAGGGGAATATGGAAAATATTTATGTTACCATTCCTATCAACATCTTTGTAAACCCTGATGTCATAAAAAATGTGCATATCGGTGCAAACTGCTCTTTGGAGGAGATTGCCATATATGCAGCCTTATTTAAGGAATTTTGTGACGTGTTTTCCTGGTCATATGAAAAGATGCCAGGCATTGATCCATCGATTATGGAACATGAAATCCGAACCTATTCTGACGCTAAACTGGTTCGATAAAAGCTTAGACCTGTTAACCCATGTAAAGCGATAGTCGTCAAGGCTAAAGTGGAAAAATTGATGAAAGCAGGGTTTATCTACCTGATTGCTCTAGCGGAATGGGTATCCAATCTCGTCCCTGTTGATAAGAAACAAGGGACAATATGCCTATGCACTGAATTTCATGACTTAAATAAAGCGTGTCCCAAGGACAATTACACCATGCCCTTTATAGATCAAATCATTGATGCTTGTGCAGGTAGTGAAGTTTTTTCATTTATGGATGGTTTTTCCGAATACAATTAATATTAAATCAAGCTAGAGGACCAACACAAAATGACTTTTATTTGTCCATGGGGTACCTTTGGGTACAAGAAAATGCCCTTTGGTTTGAATAATGCAAGGGCTACCTTTTAGCGGGAAATGAAATTTTCCTTCCACGACATTAAAAATATTGTTGAGTCACACCTTGATGATCTACCTGCCCATTCTCGCAAGAGGAGGGACCATCCATATCACCTTCGCTTAATTTTTGAACGATGCAGACATTACAAAATACGCTTGAATCCCCATAAGTGTGTTTTTTGCGTTGAGTCAGGGATGTTACTCAGGTTCATCGTATCAAACAAAGGAATTCAGGTGGATCCTTTGAAAGTAGAGGCCATTGTAAATCTGCCTCCTCCTCATTCTATCAGGCAACTTCAGAGCCTGCAAGGAAAAACTAATTTCCTTCGACGTTTTATCGTTAACTATGCCAAGATTACTAAGGGTTTCATGTGCTTGCTAAAGTAGTACACTCCATTTGTATGGGATGAAACCGCACAACTTGCATTCGAGGCATTGAAAAAAGCTTTGATGTTGGCTCCCTTGTTACGTCCACCAGATTGCTCTAAAGACTTTATATTGTATTTGGATGCGTTAGAGTCAACCATTGGGGTGGGATTGGTTCAAGAGGATGACAAGCTCCAAAAGCATGTTGTCTATTATCTTAGTCGTGCATTAGCTGGTCCTGAGCTTAGATACTCCCATGTCAAGAAGTTAGCATTAACAGCTGTTTATGTTATTTAGAGGATACGTCACTACATTTTACTAAGGACAACTATAGTGGTGGCAGATGTAAATCCTTTTCAATATGTTTTGTCCCGATGCTTAGTCAGGGGAAAATTCAACAAATGGATAGTCATTCTCCGAGATTTTGAATTGGATTTTCAATATACTAAATCTAAAAATTCCTTAGTTTTTGCGGAGCTTATCGCAGAATATAGTCATTCTCCGGGATTTTTACTTGGATTTTCAGTCTACTAAATCTAAAAAGTCCTTAGTTTTTGCGGAGCTTATCGCAGAATTTCCTACTGAAGAGAATGTAGTGGTTGAAGAGGACTCATTCCCAGATGAGTACATCTTCCTGATTTCCACCTCTGATCCCTGGTACAGACATATCCTTATATATCTCTAGACTTTGAAGTGTCTTGCATCCTTCTCGAGGGAAGAGTGACGTAAACTGTGTATACATGAGAAAGACTACCTAATCATCGGTTATACTTTGTACCGTAGAGGGGTAGATTCTATTTTGTGTTGTTGCCTCACCCACAAAGAGGTTGAGCGTGTCCTAAATGATTCCCATAGCGGAGCGTGTGGGGGTCATTTATCTAGGTTAGCAACGACCCAAAATATTTTACGTGCCGATTATTTTTGGCCCATGATCTTTCAAGATTGTGTGAAGGCTGTAAAGCGATGTCATCCTTGTCAGCTCTACACCATGAAAATGCAGTCACATCCTCCTTCATTGTTTCCCGTCATCTTGGTGGGACCCTTCACTAAGTGGGGGGTGGATTGCGTGACGTCCAACCCAGTTTCGACTAGGGGGCACAAATATATCATTGTCATTGTCGATTACTTCACTAAGTGGGCAGAGGCAATGCCTACCTTCAAAGATGACGGTGAAATGACAACTTACTTTGTGTTTAACCAGATCATTACTCGCTTCGGTATTCCAAAGGAGATCGTCACTGACCATGGCAGTCAATTTCAGAATAGTATGATGACCGAACTGACTACTATGCTAGGGGTCAAGTAAGATCACTCATATTCCTTCTACTTGCAAGCGAATGGTCAAGTAGAGGCAGTCAATAAGACCTCGAAGACCATTCTCAAGCGTACCATTAACGCAAGCCAGTCAAATTGACACATTATGATATATACTGCACTTTGGGAATACCAGACTAATGTCAATATTTCCACAAGATTTTCAACTCTCCAACTTGTTCACAGGGTGGAAGCAGTCACTCAGGTTGAATGTGAAATTCCGTCGCTTAAGATAGCCATTCATGTACTCCCTGACACCACAAAATTAGAAGAATGCTTGCTACATTTGTAAAATCTAGATGAACGACGCAGAGATGCGTTGACAACAAACAAAGCTCATAAGAATAGGGTTAAAAACCAATATGATAAAGCGGATAAGCTAAGAATTTTCTATGAAGGGGATCTTGTCTTGCTCTGGGATCAAGAAAAAGAACCCCTGGGGGTAGGGAAATTTAATTCCACGTGGTTAGGTGCCTACATTGTGTTAAAGGTCTTGAAAAAATGAGCATATGAATTAACTGGTTTTGATGGAAATAAGTTGTCTGAGCCTAGAAATGGGTTCTACTTGAAGAAGTACTACGCCTAGGATTAGTGCCTGTTCTTGTATTTTTATTGTATGCATGTTTATGTACAAAAGCTAGCTGGTTAGTGTTTCTTATACCATCTATTGGTTGTTACAGATGTCAGCTGAGTGGTTCATAGGTTTTGCAGATGGTGCTAGCCACCATACCTGTAACCTGGCTTCAGTCGCATGGGTCATTTATTCACCCTCGGGACAGCTAGTTGCCTTTGGAGGAGCTTGCTTATGTCCTGCTACTAATAATGTGGCCAAGTACAAGGTTGTTATTGAGTTGTTGAGGGATTCCTTGTCACGTGGCATCACCCGGTTAGAGGTTAGAATTGACTCTCAACTCGTGATTTGCCAGCTCAATGGAGCTTATGAGGTGTGAAACCCTACCTTGTTACGTAAGTTTTTGCAGGTTAGATTACTTGAAATAAATTTCGATTATATTTGATTTAATCACATTCCAAGAAATGAAAATACAATAATTGATGCATATGCGAACTACATTCTAGATTG
>LPNX011050644.1:818862-837117 GCA_001517045.1 Pseudotsuga menziesii | reverse complement strand
TTTCCATAGATAGATCGAGTCTTGATTCGAAGATCCTGTCACAACTGTATAAATATACAAAAAATAGGATCATAATCCATAAATATGCCTATAGATCTAGGCCTGCTCCTCACCCTCCTCGGCTGCAACTGCCTCCTGAGCCTCTTTGTAATGTAAAACAACCCTGGATACCCCCCTCAGTAGGCGTATCTAGGTGGTCGGAATCCCTACTACGAACTCCTGCATCATAACAGGAATATGCTAAATCCGCATAGTAGGGACCCTTGGGTTAGCCTGGCCAACTTCCCCTCAAGAACTCGAATGATACTCTGGTCCCCACCCTGTGTAGGCCATACAAAAGATCCAGGGTTCCCATCGGGGCGTATAGGTCCAATATCTGCATTTTAAAACATTAAAACAGATTAAAACTCTTATACACATATATATAACTTTATGATTAAAATTCATAAAAATCAAATAACAAAAAAAGATAAAAATACCTAGCTCTCCCCATGCCTCCCATGGCGGGAGGACTAGCTCATTGTCTCCTCAGAAGTCCAGTCTGATGCATAGAAACTACTTGAGAGTTGGTACTTTCCACTCCCACCATAGATAAAAGTCATCATCATAGACATTGTGCACAGATCCTCCAGCACCCTGATGGAGGAATACCTTTCACCATCTGGTCAGTCTAGGCTGGCAAGGAGAAGGTGGTGGTAGTGCCACTGTAGGGCTGATAGTAGGCACTCTCTCAAAGAAGAATGCTACTAGTATGCTTGAGTATCCAAAGTTCTTTATGCGTCCTCTCTTGCAGTTAGAGAGCTACTTCCTCATAATTGGGATTATACCCAAGCACCAGTCAAATACTAACCCCTGCAGACACTCCATTACAATCCTCATCTGTCTTCGAGTAGCTAGATGCAATGAAGAAGATGCAACAATTTTCACCACAGTGCTTACCACTACCTGCAATGTAAAGTTGTTTATGTGAACAATAGGAATGCATTATCCCTTCTTCCGTGTGCCTGGTGGGCAGTAAGTGTCAACATAGTCATGGACACTCACAGGGTCACCACCCCTACCTGTACTCCTCAAGGTTCACGGGCATGAGGGACAGTCCTGTAATAAAGTACATGTCTTCTAATGTTACCTCCAAAATCTCCCCTTGAAGATAAAAAACACCAAGGTCATGATCCCAGTAACTAATCAGATGTTCCAGTAAACGGACATTGGCCTGCATATTGGAAGTACAAAAGAACTTCAATAAACCACTTTCCGTAAAGCTTGCAAAGTTGGGGCATCTTGTAGAGCATCTCAATCCATGTCTTTGTGCTCTCGTTCCCTCCACTCTAGCACCATCTTGTACCTGCCCATTGACCATTATTGATCATTAGAACCCATTGATTTCTTTCAATTTTGGCCATGTTGCAAGCTTTGCTAGGTCGCGTAGTACACGTGATTGTGTTTTAAGCATGTCGCGTCTCACACGTGGGTTTCCTTTGAGCAAGTTGCGTATAAAACATGTGCACGCGACTGTCATAGTGGCATACTTGTGTGTACTACGTGACCCTTTTTGGGCTGACTCAAAATCATAAAAATTTTCACAAAAATGAAAATTGGAATGGATGAAAATAAGGAGAAGAGAGAGTAGATTAACTTGCAACTGACGGAAGTTGATTTGGTCTACTGGTTTATCCTCGACGAACAATTGAATCCAGAGCTAAAAACTTGCCAAATTGGGTAAAATGTCAAATGGTATGTTTTATTTTTAGTTTTTGAACTATAGATAGAAAAAAATTAATTTTTTGGACCTATAGTCTATAGTTTAAAAATTATTTTTTATAAATGAACTAATACCATGACTTTTCCTAAGTGAAATAGGTTTGAGACCTTTAAGAAGTTGTTATCAGCTCATATAGGGTAGGATTTGGTCTCCCATATGTACTTTTGCATCTATACCTTATCCGTTTTTAACCCTAGGATTACCTCTTTGACCATGAACTATGGTGTTAAACCATTTTTTACCTCGTCTGCATCATTGTTCATATGTGGATAGGGCCTCTTTTTCATGGGTACCCTAGTTTAGAGTAGTTTACTATGTTTTGGTACCCATGCCGCAGTTGTGGTAGGTTTGCAGGAGCCTTCTTAGTACTTTTTCATGACAAAATGAGCCTTCATTTTGCATCTTTTTGCGAGCTATCCCTGTTTATAAGGCTCCTTGCCCTTATGGAGTTTTTTTTAGGCCCAGGTCTGACTCCTCAAAATAGACTTGACTACCGAGTAAACTTGTCTGTTCAGACTCGTTAAGAATAGGTGAACGGGCATCCACATTGGTGGTAGTTTATCGCTTTTTCAGACCATGTGGAATAGTTACAAAAAAGGAGCACTGTTTTTTCTTCAGAATTGAGAAGAGTATTCTCAGGACCCGAGGGACTAAACTTACAAAAAGGAACACCCAGTATGAGCTTAGTTTTCTCTTTTTCATGCTCTGGACCCAAACATGAAAAAGATTCTCAACGTACTTTATGTCTTTGTCATGCTGGTTAAAACCTAAAGAACAAAGCATCGAGTTTACTGTTGTAAGCCCCATTTCTCGTAATCAAATGGATCTTTCCAAGTGATCTTGCCTTCCTTCACACTTGTTAAACTCAGGCTATTTTTCGCTCTTGAAGGTGCGTCGGTCTGGTGATAGTTTACCCCTTTTTTGGACCTTGCCAACTAAATACGAAAAAGGTATACCTTAGTCTTTCGGGAGCTAAGAGAGTTCTTATGTGGATTGTTTTATACTTTTCCGACCTCGAGAGACTAAATTGTATGAAAAAGCAACCCCTAGAGTCTTCTTTGGAGCTTTCAGACTCTCAAAATATGAAAACACCAATGAGCATGTACTAGTTCGGGCTCGTAAAATCCATGAATCAGTGACCTTATCAAGCATTATTCTCTCTCCTCTTCAAGCTTGTAAAAAATGAAGAGAGACCTGAGTTGACTTTCCTAGACTCATTAAAATTTAACAGGAAAGAGAAGGAAGAATTACTCTCTTTGGGTTATAAACAATGGCAACATGTCCTCCTTGAACATAGCACTCTCTAAACTTTCTGATACTCATGTCTCATTTTACACTTTCAGCTCAGCTATTACTTTGAGTTTTTACTCCTCCACTTGTCCTTTATACATGGGGAATCTGATCATGTCTCCTACATGACAGGTAAGTCTAGCTGTTCTATCTGCAAGTTAAAAGCTGCCTTGGGTCATCTCTATGTTGTGCTCACTGTTCAAGGATCTATCCATTCATTTGATTAATATCCTAATTCCATCATTATCCTATCTGCATTTACTTGTGTCTACCTTCCTGTATCCAGTTCCTAGTCACTCTTGTGATATGTTGGAGGATTCATTTCATTCCTCATCACAATACAGTTTCTCATCAGCATTTCCTGAAGACGAATACCTAGAGTTTTGACGGTGGTACCTTACAATTCACTACCATTATTGGTGAAATCCTTTGCTTCAGTTGTCAATTTCACTCATTGTCTCGCATCATGTTGAGTTCCTTCCATGTTTGACTTCAACACATCTATTCACATGGTAGGGATTGTACTAGTTCAATTGGATTTCGATGAAGACCTTAGGTTCACCTCTATAGCCTAGGTTGCATAAGATTACGTTATGTTCAATGACACTGCTTCCAGATTTTGAAGACTCATCATTGTATATTGTGGCTTCGATCCACCTTTGTAATATATGTAGTCTTGTTACCCGTATCATATGATGTAATCAAATATTGTAAAGGATCTAGTGTTCCATTATATTGAACATGGCATACTCATACATGATTTTGTATAGGACTTTGATATGTATATGTTTCAGGTACCTCTTTTGCTGCCCTGGTCACTTGAGTTATCCAAGATTAAAGACTGTAATGTATTTCGGCCATCACTTCCCTCTAACCTCACACATTAGGGGGCATCTTTTATAATGTAAAATGGCACTTCTTTATCCAAGTATTGACATCCAATATGTCGGAACACAAAAGGACAAACTGGATTGAAGTAGCCAAAACACTATAGATGGGCATGGCTATTGATACATCATCACCTAACTGCTGAGTATATTTTTATTTGGACATTAGGGTTGCGCATGCGACTATTTGCACATCAACCATCGTGTCACACACGAGTATGTGTATTGCAACTTGCGTATACATTGCACATGAATTTCCTTAAAGCAAGTCGTGTATCATACATTACTTGCCTATATCAATAGTCGTGTGTACCTTAATTCGAAGTTGAATAATATAAAACACAATTAGTCATGGATAGTTGAGCCCTTAATCATAACTATCTCAACTTCCTTAACCATCTCATCCTTTGAAACCTCTCTGTTTCCTCATGAATAAATATAGGGTATGGGTTGGGGCTAATCAATCATTCTTAGAAGACCAAAGTTATGCTGGTGGTATGCCTTCAGACAATTTGGAGCAGCAGAACTCAGTGTCCTTGGTTTGAAGAGGAGCACTTGTCTCAAACGTTGGGTTGTAATCTCACCATCTCTGTTTATTAATAAAGAAAGTTCTTCTTCCAATATTGTGTACTCTTGTATATGTTGATTTCTAAATTATATTATAGTTTCATTATGAATATGTTATTTAATTAACCATTGATATATATATATATATATATATATATATATATATATTTGCAGGAAGAACTTGTTCTTGCAGGTGATTGGAGACACCTTGGAAGCTGTGGAAGCAACTAGAAGAGGAGAAGAAAATCTAGGATTAACTATCATAAACCAGGTTTGCTCAGTTTTCTTCCTATTCCTATTTCAATTTCTATATGGTTGATTGTCTACAAGTTTAGTCTAGTAAGTTGGTAACCCCAGAGACCCTCGGTTATAAGGGTGTGTTTTCCTGAACAACAAACTGACGTGGTCTTCAGAAGTAGAAGCACATGAAGAACCGATGTTAGAATAATTACCAACAATAGTTTTACCTTTCACACCTACAATTGTTATCTTTGTTTCGTCCTCTGAATTCAATCCAAGGTCTTTAACGATAACCGTGGCCTTTTTCTTCCCTTTCTTATCCTTAAAACAATTTTTGTTTCAATTATGGAATTAGTACCCAACGCTTTGCTTCTTCGTGCCCTTGCTTTTGATAACGTGACCATGTAGGTCTCTCATAACCTTTCCTCACTGTAGTTGTATGCTTAGATTTCCCTTTTCCATTACCTTCTTTCGACTAATTGGATTCGACTAAGAAAACGTTATCATGAGCATTCTTCCCTTTGGATTCAATTTGTATAGCTTACACACATACCTCATCAAGGTTAGTAGGATTAAACATAAGCATTATATGACACAAATAAATATGCAATCCTCCAATAAAGTTTAGAAGAGTTTCTTCAGTATAAAGAGGTATACCCAAAATCAAAGCTCTCTTTCTGAATTCCTGAGTGTATTCTTAGACATTTTAACCTTTACCTTCCCTTAAGTTTTTCCAATCCATCATGGCTTGTTGCATGTAGCATAATGGGTAGAACTGCTTCTTTAACGCAACAGTAAATTCATACCAGGAAGAAATAATTTTACCTTTTGTAAGGAGGCCTTCATGTGTCTTACTCTCCCACCAGATGAGTGCAGTGCCTCCAAGATGGAGAGTAGCCAACTGGATCTTTGCACTATCATGTGCAAGCTTGTTGATCCTTCAATACACCTCAATCTTCCTGATCTAATCATCTAAATGTTATGCATTAAGTTCACCATTATATGTAGGAAAATCAAACTTAATATCAAGTTTCAAATAAGGTAAATCAGACTTAGTCTTCTAAGTTTGTTTCTTTGGATTTGAAGAAGCAATACTTGAACTTTCATAAGAGGAAGAAGAATATGGAGAAGGAGTCTCAGAAGGGTCTCCTCCTTTTCCCTTGTTCAATAAAGCATTATCACCTAGTTTCTCCTTCTTCGTTTTCTTATTTTCCTATCTCTCTTGATAATTTGCAAACAACTTTTCTACCAATTTTTCCATCTGATAGAAAGCCTTGCAGAAATCCTTCTCATCTTCTTCTCGGTATTCTTCATCTTCCATTTTCTTTTTTCAATGTACACGTCCAATATCTAGATTGAAAGTCTCAAGTTGGTCTTCACCTCACTTAAGCCTTGATCTAGTTAATATTCACAAACTCACAATGCAATGGATAAGCTACTCTGATACTAAACTTGATCTGAAATTTACAAGATCTTTATAACATTTAAATTTCATGTGAAAATTTGAATGATTAAACTCATTAAAAGGCTTTAAATGGAAAATTTAGAGAGCATAATTGAAGCACATAAACACATAAAAGAGATATGCAAACCACAAAATTGTAGACCAGAACTGATAACAAATTTCACCCCTATTGGGATACGTCTCCAGTCCAATTCAATGGGAAGGCCAATCCTATTAATTATTAAAAAGCATGCATACAATGACTTCAGGAACCAGTTTGGAATTATGTCAGTAAAAAAAATGAAACAGACTGCACCACTGCATTCCTCTAAAAATTCTGAGAAAAATGAGTATAAACTTGATCGATATTGCTTGAGGTGTCCTCTAGCACACACTTCGAGGTCAACTATGCCTGTATTGTACAAATTTAACCTCTTATACCTACCTCGTATCGGGATCTGTGCCATTCTTTGGTGTTGGGATTCACACCTGCACCTCTATCCTATTGTGGCTTTGCAATGGACTTTAAAAAGTGCTAATGGGAACAAATAAGCATTATTTTTTGGGCTTTTCGATTCCAAGTAAATATTTAAAAACATTGCACCAACTCCATTTAAAAGAATGGTCAATATCCCATTGGTAAAACATGGTGATATTGGAGAGGAGGTCCTAGGGTCAAACATGCGAGCCTCTCATTCCTCCCTTTTGACATGATATCGATAATATATATATTATATGGTTACAACAATATGCAACCTATGTTGGCTTATGGTTTATCCCACTGTTTCCGTGAATTGGTTCATATTACAATATATAACATACAGATGGGGTCGAGGGTTTAGCTCTCGGCCCACCCCTTTTTCAAAACATACAATGCTTCAATTTCAAATAGGAGTGAATTACAATATGGTTAAGAAACAAAGCATGAAGATCATGGATAATCAAGTGATGTGTAGGATTTGGTGGGGGTATAGTTCAGGGGTTCGAATCCCTTGGCCTCCAAAATTTTTGGTAAACCAACTTATACATGGAAAATCAGCTCTCCACATGGTTCTCTCTAATTGGTCCACTTGTTAAACATTTATTGGTCCACCTCATCTGCCAACTCAACCACTTCCAACTGAACTGCAACCTTCCATGTTTCGCCATACACGCCATGTATCACCCTTACAATGGTGCCATGTGGAATCCTTGTTTTTTAACCCAATTTTACATGTTTCACCGAAACTTATGAACTCTATAACTTTCACGTCCGGAGTCCGTTTTCGCAAAACGAACGTCACCGAAAATCTCTCCTCGAGCCCTACGCAACTATAATCTTTTGTTCATGTTTTGAAGACTTTCATTTTGTTCGATCTTAGATATTCTCCTCGATCAAACGTTCCCACTAAGAAGCTTTTGGAACACCTAGAGCTTGTTTTCATTCAAAATTCAAGTGATTACATGTTCATCTCACTTATCCCATATCAATTGTCCATCCTTCTTGGAACTTGTACATTTGACTCATCATAATAACAATCAACACTACACTGACATTGTTAAGTACATTAATCCCCTTTTCAACCAAATATACATTCAATATTGTTGAAACAAACCATATACTAATGATCAATAGGAAGTTGAATATCAAAATTGAACATATGAAAGAGATTATACCCACATCATGCTTATGTTTTACCATAGATACATTATCAACCATAATAGGTGTGTTGGAATGCAATGCCAATTCCTCTTCACGCATAGGATTCTTTTCTTCCTTAAATTGCACATACATAAGTGCCAAATTCCGACTTGCATTAACAACACTTTTCAGTTGTTGTGTAGTTCCCAATGATCTGCCATTTTAAATGAATGTGAATGTCTATATACTCAATTTCTTCTTTAAACAAATGATATTGATTATGTTCTATATAGAAAATTGTTTTTCGATCATATAAGTATGGACTACCCAACACAACTCCACATATATCCAGCGGGACCACATCAAATTCAACTTCATCTCCAAACTTGGATGTTATTGCAAACTTTAGATCACATTGCATTGTTACTTGTAATATTTTATCTTTGCATACCCAACCTAATGGATAAGGTCTCCTGTGTGGTTTTGTTGTTAATCCCAACTGCTTAACTACTTCTGAAATGAGATTAGCTTGGGATCCACTATCTATGAGTGTGTCGATCTTAGTTTGTTTTGTAATTACCCTGATATGAAACAATGCATTCTTTTTTATATCCTTAGAACTGACATGATATTTAGAAGTAGAAGCACATGAATAACAAATGTTAGAATCATTACCAACAATAGCTTTACCTTTCACACCTTAGATTGTTATCTTTGTTTCATCCTCAGAATCTGATCCAAGATCTTCAACGATAATTGTGGCATTTTGCTTCCCTTTCCAACCCTTAATCCATTTCAGTTTCAATTATGGATGTAGTACCCAACGCTTTTCTTCTTCGTTCCCTTGATTTTGACAATGTGACCATGTAGGCGTCTCATCACCTTTCCTCACTGTAGATGTATGATTACCTTTCCCTTTTCCCTTACCTTCTTTCGACCAACTGGATTCAACTAAGGAAAAGTTATCATGGGTATTCTTCTCTTTGGATTCAATGTGTGTAGCTTGCACAAATACACCATCAAGGTTAGTAGGAGAAAACATAAGTACTGTATGACAGAAATAACTATGTAATCCTCCAATAAACTTGAGAAGAGTTTATTGGGTATAAATAGGTATACCCAAAATCAAATCTCTCTTTCTGAATTTCTGAGTGTATTCTTGTACATTTTGACCGTTACCTTGTGTTGGGGAAAATCTTAAACAAATTATAACATATATATCCAACGATTCAATTGTCAACCCAGAGAGAGCGTAAACTTGTGAGGTACATACAAAATACATGCAGAGGCAGAGTGTCGCTGAATTTAATCTATAACTGAAATTGAAAATACATTACTGAAATTGAAAATACATGACCGAAATTGAATTAAACTTACAAAAGCAGAAAATGACATGAAATAAACTGGTATAAAGCAATCGACATTAGCTTGTGAGCTCACATTAAATCAATACTGAAAATTCATAAGAAAGAAATAACTGAAATTCTATACTAACAACTCATAAGAAAGAAATTGCTGGAAATCTATATTAACATAAGAGAGTCAAAGGAGGTGCAATAAGCATCATATCCATTACATAACACTCAACATCTATTCTATGACTAACTTTGAACTATTCTCTACTTCCAAACCACTAGAGAGGCCTCTAACCAAAATGAGGAGAGAGCCCTCCTATTTATACATAAATTCAAGATAATTGATCATAATTACAGATCCATAATTATCTCAACTTATGCCTCAAAATCCTCAACAAATCTACAACTCATCCCTCAAAATTCTCCAACAAATATTAGATGGGATATTCTCTCCACACCTCCATGATCTTCTCCTTGAAGTTAGCTCACATCTAGAAGATGAAATTCGAATTTGAGGCTAGGTGGTCACTTTTGAGCTTGTTAAAGTCTTCAAATACACCTGTAAGCATCACCAAACTCACCCAACTTTAAAGTATAATGAAAATATGTTATTTTTCTCAATAATTAACCACAAATTCACTCAAAATACTAAAAAATAAATGATTTGGAAAATGGTAATATAAACCCATATTTATTATGAATGTGGCGAATATTAATGGTTTTATGGAAGGATAAGATAGGAATAAAGTGTCAAATGGTATAGGAAAGAGGAATAAAATGTGGTCTTTTTGCTGCTCAACATTCCCCCCAACTTGACTGTTTGCATGTCCTTATGCAACTATGCATTGATTCTCTTTTGAAAACTTTTTGGATTTGTAGCTGAGGCTTTACATGATGATGGTATGTAACAGTAAATCATTCCATGATTTTGAAATGCATGAGTGGCAACAATTTTTCTTTTATGGTTGGTTCTTGTGTGACAACCATAAGTATAACAAATGTTGGTTCTTGTGTTTACAACATTCGCTTGTTTTACTTGTATTTTTGCTGCAATACATAATATTTATGCACTAGAAATGATGAACCATCAATGTATATTAGAAAGCCTTTTTCTTCATATTATGAATCATGCCAATATATATAGCATAGTTTGGGAAAGACATGTTGATTAAGGGTAAATGAGACAATGAATATGTAAAATGGTAATGAATAGTCCCCCCCCCCCTCCCCCAACTTAAGATGTATTAGGTTTATGAAAAGGGGAAAGGGAATGTAGTGAGGGAATTTTTCCAAATTCATTCATTTTCTAGCATTTAAGGAATTACATGGTTAAATATCAGAAAACAACATACCTCCACTTACCCAAAAAATTGATGAACTTTGCAATAGGAATGTGGCTACTGCTGCTGAATAATAGAATGTGAAGTGAAGGATTTGAACTGCTGCTTGGTTGGATGAAGTAAAAGATGAGAGCTGAAAACAGAACTATGGTACTCTCATATGGCTGAAGTATGCTTCTATAGAACTTCTGATGGAGTCATGAAAGGTATATAGTCTTCATCTGCTACAAAACTCGATGGTACAATTCTTACCATGCGAATAAATGTGTCGATGTCGAATATGGAAAGAATTCATTGGATTACCGATCATTAATGAATGTCGTTAACCATGCGAGGCAATCTCACCATTACTGTCAATGAGTGCCAAGGTACCTAAGTACATCTTGCGAAGTGCGAATAGATGAGCTGATGTCGAGCCACTTGCAAGATCTAATGATCAAGGGACATTGATGTATTCCCATGATTGTCATCGAGAGAACTTGCCATTAAGGCATGCAAGCCTCAAGGTACTAAAAATGAACTCTAGTCTCTGTCCCAGATAAGGTGCTGAGGTCGATAGGGCAAGACTTGTTGAAAGATGGGCCTTAAGGAATCCCACATCAGTCAACATGAATTATACAAAATGAGTGGTAGGACTATAGATGAAAGATCTCACGGTCAAACAGTTTTTATGGCAGGGATAACAAAGCAATGTAGTCATGGAAAGGAAACTGAATGGTTTTATTCATAAGGAAAAAGAGAAATTGAAAATGGGGAAATTGTGTGCAACTCAGAAAGATAGACATGCGGGAACTCATGATGTATAAGGCAGTGAAAATGTAGACTCTGACATGGATGACGAATAAGCTTGGAAGTAAAAAGGATAAGTAATCATGAAACGACGTAATTGGTTTTTGAAAGGCTTCTTTGTGGCAGCAAAATGTCACGACATACATAGTGGAAATTCAGCTTCTTCAAGATTTTAATGAAGCATTTTTTATTTTTTATTTTTATTTTTATTTTTATTTTTATTTTTTATTTTTTCTGAAAAGTTTCTGCAAAGGATAAGTAATCATGAAACGACGTAATTGGTTTTTGAAAGGCTTCTTTGTGGCAGCAAAATGTCACGACATACATAGTGGAAACTCAGCTTCTTCAAGATTTTAATGAAGCATTTTTTATTTTTTATTTTTATTTTTATTTTTTATTTATTTATTTTTCTGAAAAGTTTCTGCAATTCTAGAAATCAATTCTGCACGCCATTCGTTCGTCTTTAGATCTACAAAAAAAAAGTTAGTATTTCCCTGCAACAAACTCGTGAGCATATTGAAAATACATGAAAACATGTGCTTAACAAAAGTTAAAGAGAATAAATAAAATGCTCTTATACTTGAAAGTAGCAACCCTTCTTGTCGAAACCTGTTTCTGAGTGACTTGCAAAAACAAGTTAGCACAACAATCATAAAATTTTGAGAAGATTCCAAGTTCATTTAAAATTTAAAATTTTATGATTTTATTTATTACCTAATACTTTTTATTTATTTACATGCTTTTTGTTTTTAATTTTTTTTAATGTTATTATTGCACTGTTTTTGTATATTTTTATGTGTTTATTTTAATATTATGTCGATGTGTTTTTTTCTAATGTTTCCAATTGTTTTGTAATAAAAGCAAAAATCAAAGTTTTTACATCTTGATGCGTCTTTATGTAATGATTGCGCAATAGGGAGAGAGAGAGTCGACCCCTCTAAAAACATACTATCTTAGAATAGAGAAGAGTGTGCAAACAAGCGATCTCTATGAACAGTTTCAAACAAACGCCTATCTGCCTACCTCCCCCAAACGAAAGATGTGTTAGGTCCCACTGTGCAAAAATAAAAATCAAGGAGAAGGCTTGGCTGCTAAGCCTTCTATTTCAAAGACACATATTAATAATATTAATTTATGTTTGACTTAAAATTTTATTTTTAATTGTTTTTGTATATTTTAATTATTTATTGTTATATACATATTAACCTAAAATTAAATTATACTAATCTAATTTCATGGAAAAGTGGGATGATGTATTAAAAATGGATCTATTTATTTTATTTTTAGTTTTTAGTTTTGATAAGTTATTTTTTTTATTTTTTTATCTATATATATAAAATATAAAGTTTTATTATGTGAATTTTTTTATTATATATATTAAAAATTTTAATTGTTTTATACTTTTCTTCTTTTACAATAAAAACAAATAAATCAAAGTATTATTACTTTAGGTTTTAGTATTATATATATATATATATTTTAATTTGTATGTTTTTATTATAATAAAGAGAGCAAATTTTTAAGTATTTATAATAATGTTTTTTTTTTAATTTTTAAATTGTTTTATAACTGAAACCAAATAAAAGAAAATAAAGACAACTTAAAAGAAATACCTTATTATTTATTTACACTAACCCTAAGCTGTAAAACATTTTCAAAGCACCCATAATGCATATTTGAGAGTGTTGAAGCAATGCACCAATTGGCCAAATATAATCTTGAGCCAACTGATAGCGTGAAAACATGACTAACTGCCCGAGCACCAACATCAGTAGTTTGCACTTAAATAATTCTTCTCGGAGAGAAGCAAACAACTGTTTTGCCACCTATAGATCCATCACCCTTTAGATGTAGGAACAAAACACAGTTAATTCGCCAGAAGAAGAAGCAGAGATCGTGGGCATAGGAACCTAAGATTGCAACAAAAGCTTCAATGTTGTTATTCACATCTCATTTCAGATTTTTTTTTTCTATTCGATTGAATAGTTTTGATTACATGCCATCGATAATACAAGTAATCACGCTGACCAAGAGGAATAACCGAGGAGGGGTAATAATCCTAATTAAAATATGTTTGCTCCTCACATTTTTATACTCCAAAAGCTAGCCAACGGCTTTATCACACGATCCCTGACATGACCCATCCATTGACCATAATCTTTATTCCCGTCATACTACCTACTTCTATGATGTGCAATAATCTATGCACAGATAGCTCTCATCCCAACTCCTTTATAATCTCGAGATATGTTGAACTAACATCTTCGGAATGAGGGAATATCTGGTCAACTAAACTGCAAAAAACAACAACACTTTTCATGTGATATTTTACTTAGGCAGGGGAAGAGCGATGGCCACCTGTCTGGTGCAGTTGTGATAATGTTGTTATTTTTTTATAGGAGATATTGTAGGATACATGGGATTAAGAATTAGAAATATGTATTTCATTTCATGGATGTTTTAATATGCAATATAATATTTTGTATCTTTCCTGAGTAGTGTTATGCTATGCAATTATGTCATTTACTCAAAACTTCTATATTGTCATATTTATATTTTATTTCACAGTGTGCTAAAAACTATTATTTTTGTGTTTGTGTTTTGTATGACAACTATGCCAAAGCCTCATCATTAATCGAGTAATCCCCTTTAGCTTATTCCCATGAAGAGATAATGCCAGAGAATGGCAAATGGAAAATAGAAAGGAGGAGTGTAGTTTAATGGATATGAGGCTGCCCGTTCCTTCGAGATTGGAAGGGAAGTTCCATCTCATCTCCCCACTTTAGTGTAGTATTATGTGCCCCATTCCCTCCTCTTTCACTTTATAGGTTTGGTTAGTCAGATTGAACAAACAGAAGCGAAAACGTAAAAGGTTATTTATATATTCAAAAGTATTTTTGTATAAATATCTAGATTTGATTTTTGTGTAGGTTAATAACGAGAAATTGAAAGGAGATTCAGAATTTAATCAATTGTTTTTTTTGGGATGGTTTTCAGCGTTTACAGTTTCTGTTGTTGTTTTTACACTCTCCAACATAATCATCTGTAGATTCATCATAATGAATTAGAGGAATGTAATTTTACTGAAAATATACAGCACTCCAATCTGTCCATAAGACTTCCAAATTGCCAAATACGAGGCCATCGTGATAAGAGTTCATGCCTGCCTGCCTTATCTCTTTACTATTTTATAGAGGAACACAACCTTATGGTTATTGGTATCGTAAGGTCAGAGTGTTAAGTCTGTAAGGTCTGAGTTAGGTCAGAATTATTGAAGTTGTTCGTTTATCTATTTCAAAGAAGCAACCGAAATGAGATGAGTACCTAGTTTTCTCATGGGTGATATGCTCAACGCGGATGCTAAACTCGGTTATATGATCCAGCGATGACAACAAACACAAAATAATTTCTGGCAAATCTCTGTTGTTGCTACAATTTGGGAATTACTGGGTTAGGTAAAAACAGGCAAAAATAAATGAGTTGGAGCTAAAAAGCTTGTTCCAACATCAGATCCAATTCGACGGAGCTCCCAGTAGAGCCTGCGACGTGGGACAGAGGGGAACCCTCCTCGTCTCTCCCCCCTTTGTTCTCGACATGTTACTGAGAAGACTATATTCACGTTTAACACCGGCACCCGTAGTGTGCATAACATTATTGCCATTGTTGTCGGAATGACCCATTAACTGCAGCTAAGGGCCTGATTGAGGCAAGTGGTTTTGGAGAAGGTTATTCACACTGTCATGGTGAATAGAGCCGAGCTGTGGAGTGTTATGGTCTGTAGTTGAGGTATGGGGGGAGCTGGATCTATTATCACCATTATAGGTAGTCAAAACATAGACATGAACATTAACAATTGCGCCAATCCTCCACAGGAGCCATAGGCAATTAATAACAATTGGTCAACAGCATGTGGTCCACGGTCACCTCTGCAAATCGAATTTGTCCACCATTAATCAGGTAACCCTAAATTCTCATTGAAACTTATCAGTTTATAGGCTCTTGAGAGCCAGGTCCAAGCCATAGCATGCATTGGGATTCTCGCAGCCATACAAAAAGACTTCTAAATTAGTCATCACTATCATTTAAAAGATTAGTAAATACTGAATTGAATTGACCTCCTTCAAAATGTCCAACTGCTACGGCTTACTGAAAAGGAGGACATAATGCAAACAAATTGTACAAATAAACTGCTAATAAATAATAGCATAATGCAAAGCCGTTCTCCACCAGTGCAAACGATTGTAATAACACAATGCAAAGATTTAATAATTTTGAATGTTTCATTCGACATTTTGAATTAACGAGTGGTAATTGTTTAAAGGTCGTAATATGAGCGGGTGACATAAAGCATCTAGTAGAAGCCCAACGGAAATTTTGGAGGATCTATAGGAAATCACTTGGGAAAGATGGAAAAATCATTCAAATAGATAAGGTTAGTGGAAGTGATGTGCCCATAATATTCTCCATTATGGCGACTCAATCATCATGAAAATCTCGTATAACAGTTCTTTAAGTAAAAATAGCTAACAACCAGACACAATATCAAATCATGAGAATTTCTAAGCCTATGGTTATTGTATAATAGATCAAGTCTGGTCTCTTAAATTGATCATGGGAATCTCAAGAGTGAATACGAGAAGATATCGTTTATCTCCTATATTACGAGCAAGATAATCCTTCAATGCCAATTATGTTTTGAAGACCAACGCCCGGCGATTTCATGGAATTGGCATCTCAAGAACCTCGCGTGCTGATTTGCACGAGCTGTGATTGCTGCAAAGGGTAGGTCATCATAAGTAACTGCCTCCATCTCTCATGGATTATCCGTTAAATCATATGTGTCTGCGATGGTTGATGAGCAATTGTGATATGAAGATAGCTGGGAAATGGCGGCGAGTTTTTGTTTTACTTTTTCTTAGCCTGAGCCAAATGATGAACCTCAAGATCGAATTGTTTCAGATCTAAGTGTTTTTGTAGGGATCGGTGGAAGGACGGAAAACATACAGGAAGCTAAGGTTTTAGGAAGTATTTTTTAAGTTTTATTTTATTTCATTTTTTATTTATTAGTTTTTTCTAAATTTTTCTCTTTTTGCAGGTTTCAACCTGTACAGATCGAAAGATAGACTGAAAGAAATGGCGAAAGACAGGCTAAAAGAATTGGCGAAAGATAGGCTGAAAGAATTGGCTGAAGGATAGGCTAAAAGAATAGGCTGTTTGATCTGCTATTTCGATTTTTTGATTTATTATATTAAAATTGACAGGTTTTGTTTAATGTTAATTAAATATATCTATATAAGTGCATTATATAGATATATACATTAAAAAAAATCATTATGTAGATATATTAATATTTTAATTTTAATATTTTAATGTTTAAATTTTAAAATGTTTTAATGTTTATAGGTCTAATTTCAAATTAAAAAAAAAAAAACTAAAAACTAACATTTAAAATGAATAAACATTGCTTTTTGATTCAATGCAAAGTGATATGTATGTTTATTGATTTCTTTATTAATTTATTATACCTGCCTCAGCAGGTATATAGTAATCGGTTGCTAGTCAACCCACCCTTTGACCTTCTATTAGTTGCTGCCACTAAAAAATTAAAATCTGTTTTCTAAAGTTAAAGTTTAAAGTTTGCAAAAAAATATTTTAAATTTTAATAAAAATATTTTTATTTGCTATTTTGTAAAGTTCTGATTGGCCAATCAGGAATGATGTCATTCTTGGAGTTTGATATCTGGTTTTCACTTGACAATGATGACATAAGCGTTTATTTTATTATAGTTCGTTGAGTTTTGCGGCAGTCAACTTTCATTCGGGATATCTATATAAATTTTAAAGCATTTTCGCCTGTATACGAGGGGCGTTTAGTACAGCTGACGGTAGTGAAGACGATGCAGGGCAGAGGGAACATCGATAATGATCTGCCAAACGATGCGAATGGCATAACCAGAAGGTTCTCGCCAAGAATAGCCGGTATGATAATTTACCATTTCTATAATTAGGTTTAGGTCAAATAGGATAGTTATAATAAGGATGGTGATAATGAGTCCAAATATGGAGCGATCAAGCGGCGCGAAGAGAATAGTAATAACGAGGGAGGTTCTGATACGACAACGGCGCCGCTGGTAAAGAAGAAATGCATTAAAATGGCAGCAGCCAATGATGAAGGTCCCTATATTACTACTGGTACAAGATCCATTTCCAGTTCCTTGTTGATGCAACAAACTGCAGGAACTCAAAATCCAGGCTCTGTATTGCAACAAATTGTAGAAACTCAAAATACAGACTCTGTATTGCAACAAGCTGCACGAATTCCAAATCCAAATCAAAATTCTGTGGATGTCGAGATGGAGGTAGAGCAAACTATGAATCCAAATTATGTGGATCTAGACATGGAGGTAGCGCAAACTATGAATCCAAAATCTATGGATGTCGACATGGAGGTAGAGGAAACTCGCAATCGAAATTCTGTAGATGTCAAGATGCAGGTAGAGGAGGATGATGATATTGCATTGATCGAATATCCAGTACTTAGGTACTCACCGGCGTGTGTACTGCTCATACCCGTGCCCGGGGCTAACACTCACCCAGATTATATCTTGAAATATTAGCAGGGGCCATGTGAACCATCCATCGATTCTCCGCTCCAAACATTCAGCTGCTTGGAAATCTAAGACATTATTAATACATGAAGGTATTTGTTATATTTTTAAAACATGTATTTGTTTTATTTTTAAAACAACTACAGTTGGTTCATTGAATGCATATCTTATTATACCTGCGGTGAGAAATGATAAGGAAAGAAAACATTAAAATGTAAGATGAATCAATTAACTAGTCCAAACCACATTACATTAATTAAATCTTGCACAGGTTTAAATTTTTTTTGGCAAATCGCTTATTCACTCACAAATGGTACATCACCGATCGGACAATCAATTCGGGCGAGGAGGT
>LPNX011050644.1:759817-810154 GCA_001517045.1 Pseudotsuga menziesii | reverse complement strand
ATTTGTGGTATTATTACAAAAGGATTGAATCTCTAACTTCCCCCATTGTTACTTCATGTAGTAAATATGCCATGTATAGGTCCACTAAGTCTTCTAAGCATTTAAAATCTTACATTTTTGAGGAGACTCACTCTAAGGGGTCTTTGTTGTATCACATCGAATTATTTAGAGATTATGTAGGATTATAGGGTTCAAGGTTCTTCCCATGTTTTCTAAAGTGGATATACAAATTCATATGATGTTCTCAAGAAGGTTAAGGTCCTATTGCACCTATGATAGAATTCCNAGGTTAGTTTTCAAAAATTTGTAAAAGGTTTAAAAGGGTAGAGGGAAGATGTGCTCGACATTGATAAACATTTCGGGATAGGGATCCCATTAATTGTATAACTACAAGGAATTGTTCCAAAATTTTGGGTCAAGTTCCTTGAAACGACGAAATGTGAGTGTAGGAGAAGATCAATCACCTTGAGTCGTCCACACTTCTTTGGTTAGTATCATAATACACCGACTCCATGTAGGTTGGTTGGACTCTTGTTTNAGAAAGGATATGATGATGTATAGATGAGCCGATGGGGTTAGCATTGTTTAACATACCACAAAACTAATAGGTTATGGTAAGGTGTAGGTTGTAACTTTATTGGTGTGGAGTAATAATGGTAATCAATCTCGAATGAAGGTATAATGAGTAAACCTATACTCGCTGAGCATAAACAGTATTATAAATTATTAACACATTAAGATATTAAGAGGTAAGACCTAATAAATAGATTAAATAGATGAGAAACAATAAATGTGAAAGACAAGGTGTCGAGAAGAAGTTTTATAAGGAATGCTATGTCTATATAAATAAAAGATTTAGGGGTACTAATATTGAGCGATAAGTGTGCTAATGTAACCTCGTAAATTAAAACGGATTGTAAATATACTTGTACTCATGCAACCTAAATAACTAAAGTAATAGATCAAGTAGACTTAATATCTATTGATACCTATATATGGAGAGAGAGAGAGAGAGAGAGCGAGTTTAAGCAAGGATAAAGAAGATATAAAAATGTAATTGTATCAAGAAGAGTGCTCTACCAGTTAGGTAGAGCACTACAGATAAGAAAACCTATAATGGTTAAAAGGGATAAAATAATGGCAAGGAGAGTAATGGGTAAATAATATATATATATATATATATATTGCACCTAACTAAGTATGAAATGAATAAGGTGCAATATAATATATTAAGTGATTTGAACATTAAAAGTACTAAAGATACATTTTGATGTGTATTAAACGGAGTGGTACAAAGAATGTTAGCGATAAATGACTGGTACAAAATGGCCAATTGTTGGAGGACTAATAATAGGAATTAGTATAGAAGGAGATGAACGTATAAATGGAATTCAGATATTGTCGTAGAAAACGATATGACAAGCATGCAAACTAACAATTAAACTTCATATTATAGAAGTGTATCGTGTTATTAAAATTACCAAGAAATAAGTAGTGCAATTGTAAGTATTCTATGTATAATGCGCCACTCATGGTGTAAGAAGATAATTTATTGATAAATGAGAGTTGATTAATAAACATAGTGGACTTCATGTTATTAAGACACTAGACCACTCTCAATATGGATCCCAAAAAGTCGTAAGCCGTATAAATTTATGAGATCATAAGTCGTATAAATTAGAGAGAGAGAGTCAACAAATAATTCAATTCCTAAACAAGCCCTATATAAAAAGAAAAATAATTTAATAATAATAAAATGAAGAATCAAAATAAATGACATTTGGGCGATAACATATTCTTATTAATCATAACAAGAACAAGACTATAGAACACTGTATAAATTATTGTTGATAAGAATCTAGTAGGGTATAATAAACCTTGATGCATGTTACAATTGATATCCCAGAGGAGCACATAGCAGTTACTAGTACCATGATATAAAATACGGTATAAAACACATCAAATGTAATAAAATAAGTAAAACTTGAATAACATCTTCATATGTATGAAGGTAAAGGTCCAAGTGGGACCCCATCACCAATGACTTCTAATTGCAAGCTACATATATTTGCATAATAATACGTTCTTGTATTCATGCATAACACACATATATTTTCATAATAATATGTTCTTATAATCATGCATAATAGTAACTTCGTATTCATGCATAACACACATATATTTGCATCCCATATTTGACTAGACATATCAACATGTTGCATTTTATTTTCTTAGTAAATATTGGGCCTGGTTTGACTGAGTAAACCATATTTATGATAAATGTTGCTACTATGTCTAAGATGTTACTATTGATACATTGATTGTGATGTTATGATTATGTTTATGAGGTCACTATGTTATAGTTATCATGATAGTCCTTTGTTCATAAAGACAGTGTATGTTTAATTGTCATCATTAATAAATGTAATATATATGATGTGGTACATGGATATCGACCCATGATGTGATCAATTTAATGAAGTTCGACAATGAAAGAAAATATTGTTGATAATATGCACCAACTGATGATTGAATGGAGATATTATTATGAATGTATGTTTTCAAAGTACTAATCTGCAGGACACACGGACTATGTAATGAATGGATACTTTATATGAAGTGTGGTATAGTACCTATTTCTGCAGAAGAGCCTTGATTACCAAAATTGATGATACGATGACACAGACCAATAATCTCGATAGCAGCAAAGTATGTTTTTGATAGGGTATATAGACCACCAGGATGTTGAGAGGGATGGATGTGTTCCACCCTATGTTTTTATGATACCCGAGGTCATGGGAGGGTAGTGCTGAGACATGCTCCCCATGTTGTTGTGATGACGACGGTCGGGTACCCGAGGTCGTGGGAGGGCCGTGCTGAGACACGCTCCCCATGTTGTTGTGATGACGACGGTCGGATGCCTGCTAGGAGAGGCTAGGTCCGCTAGATAGCCGACGCTACCGCTCTCAGGTTCTATTTGGAAAGGTCAGTACAGCTGACATCCACTTTGTACTAGCAGAGGAAGGATAGGGAGGATGCGGACGTAGGTTAGGATGGGTGGACATCTTAGTTATTAGAGTTGAATGTTGGACAAATATGATACTGGAAGTAGTGATGGTAGGTACCAATCTTAACTGACTAAATAATAAAAACATAATTGTTAAATAACTCCGAATGTCACAAGAAATCATATTATATCTATGTGTGGGTCATGTTGCGTGAAACATTAATTGTATCAGTTAGAATTTAGATATTTTTGCTATAGTACATGTGTAGCCTATGCATGTACTGGACATGCATGCACACCTCACACATGCACGCTATTATGAAATATTTAAATAGTTGGATAGGTTAACTAAGTAATTGCGAATTGCTTTAAACCTTAAAATGTACCTTGAATTGTTTTAAACCTATAAAAGTACCTTGTATCACTATTTTGACCATAACTTCGGGACGAAGTTTCCTGAAGGGTGGGTGTATGTAATGCCCATATTAAGGTTAATTAAAGTTTATTAGTAAATACTTTTATTAAACTAAACTTATACCATATTAATGTTAATTTAAGGTTTATTAGTAAATACTTTTATTAAACTAAACTTATACCATATTAATGTTAATTTAAGGTTTATTAGTAAATACTTTTATTAAATTAAAAGTTATACTAATTATTTTACAGTCTTTACCAATTGCATAAAGAATTAAATAAATAATATTCAATAAGGTGTGACATTTGGTTAGGTTTTGCAAACACATACACTTGAAGATTTATTAATACATTACACCTGTTAGACCTATCGGAACGACACTACCCATGATAAAATAAAATAATAACGAAAGAGGCGGTGGAAGGAGGTATAAGGAGGGGGATTTTGGGGATTTCAGGGGAGGCCAGGAGAGGTTGGATTTATTTTGGGGGAAATTGGACTCTGTATGAGGAAAACGAAGAGGAAAAATACTTGAGGAGGGGGACAAATCAAGGATGAGAGTATCTGTAAATGACTGAGACTGAGAAGATAAAGAATGGAGAGGAAGCTGCTCTCGGTATTATTGGTCTGTGGGCTCGGGGACTAGGAAACCCGTGGGTTTCCTAGGGCCAGCACATGATGAGAGCTGGTCGGCAGGGTGGCACATCATTTTGTTAATCAAGGCTTGGATGTTTGGACGGAAAGCTCAGAGAGGAAGGAGCCTACAAGGTCTACAACAAACAAACTCTGGGATCTACTACGACCGCTGGTCCCAGCTCCTATTCCTAAGTTAATATGCTGGTCCCAGGTATTTCAATTCGAGATAAGTATATTTTAAATTTCTGTATGGTATTATTGTCTAGTTTACAAAAACAAAATTTATGAAGTTTATCAAACCTGCTCCTATTTCTAAGTTAATATGTTTACAGTTCATGATTGTACATTTATGTGTTTACAAAACTAATAGTAAATACACAGATATAAACCTGTATTATGATTTTAATTGTCTTGATAGAGAACATCACAGAGAGAGATGGACAGAGTGCTCTACCGGTTAGGTAGAGCACTACAATGAACATATACAAAGTTAGAAACAAGTTAGTATGAAATAAATGCACCCAAAGAATGAAAGCAATCAAAACTTTACACTACAAACTGTAAAAGAAAAACTTACATAATTTTTTTTTTGCATTTGTAGAAAAATGAACACACTTGTGAAAACAAAGGAACAACAAGGCTTTGGGGCACCCCACTACAGTGGATGCGTCTGGCTGTTACACCACGAAGATCTCGAAAATTCCGTAGTGAAGTCATCCTTGCTTCTTACTGTTTTCCCCTGCCCCTTGCTGTGTAATGTAAAATTAATCTATCTATCTATCTAAACTCAGATCCCTTTTAGCACGTCCCGCAACGACACCAATGGTAAGTATAGTGGTAAGTATTCCCGCCTGTCACACGGATGACCCGGGTTCGATCCCCGGTAACGGCGCCAAAATGTCGGGGAAAATATTAAACAAATTATAACATATATATCCAATGATTTAATTTTCAACCCGGAGAGAGCGTAAACTTGTAAGGTACATACAAAATATATGCAGAGGTAGAGTGTCGTTGAATTTAATCTATAACTGAAATTGAAAATACATGACTGAAATTGAATTAAACTTACAAAAGTAGGAAATGACATGAAATAAATTGGTATAAAGCAATCGACATTAGCTTGTGAGCTCACATAAAATCAATACTGAAAATGCATAAGAAAGAAATAACTAAAATTCTATACTAACAACTCATAAGAAAGAAATTGCTGGAAATCTATATTAACATAAGAGAGTCAAAGGAGGTGCAATAAGCATCATCTCCATTACACAATACTCAACATCTATTCTATGACTAGCTCTTAACTATTCTCTACTTCCAAACCACTAGAGAGGCCTCTAACCAAAATGAGGAGAGAGCCCTCCTATTTATACATAAATTCAAGATAACTGATCATAATTACATATCCACAATTCTCTCAACTTATCCCTCAAAATCCTCAACAAATCTACAACTCATCCCTCAAAATTCTCCAACAAATATTAGATGAGATATTCTCTCCACACCTCCATGATGTTCTCCTTAAATTTAGCTCACATCTAGAAGATGAAATTCGAATTGGAGGCTAGGTGGTCACTTTTGAGCTTGTTAAAGTCTTCAAATACACCTGTAAGCATCACCAAACTCACCCAACTTTAAAGTATAATGAAAATATGTTATTTTTCTCAATAATTAACCACAAATTCACTCAAAATACTAAAAAATAAATGATTTGGAAAATGGTAATATAAACCCATATTTATTATGAATGTGGTGAATATTAATGGTTTTATAGAAGGATAAGATAGGAATAAAGTGTCAAATGATATAGAAAAGAGGAATAAAATGTGGTCTTTTTGTGGCTCAACACCTTGCCTTAAGTTTTTTCAATCCATCATATCTTGCTACATGTAGCCTAATGGGTAGGATTACTTCTTTAAAGAAACAATAAATTCATACCCGAAAGAAATAATTTTACCTTTTGTAAGGAGGTCTTCCTATGTCTTACTCTCCCAACATATGGGCGCGGTGCCTTCGAGACAGAAAGTAGCCTACTGGATATTTGCACTATCATATGCAAGCTTCTGGATCTTGCAATACACCCCAATCTACCTGATCCGATCATCCAATTTTTTTGAGTTAGGTTCACCATTATATGTAGGAAAATCAAACTTAATATCAAGTTTCAAATAAGGTAAATCAGACTTAGTCTTCTCATGTTGTTTCTTTGGATTTGAAGAAGCAATACTTGAAATTTTAGGAGAGGAAGACGAAGATGGAGAAGGAGACTCAAAATGGTCTCCTCCTTTTCCCTTGTTTAATAAAGCATTAGCCTATTCTTTCTCCTTCTTCATTTCCATCATTGCCAATCTCTCTTGATAATCTGGAAACAAATGTTTTACCTTGTTTGTCATCTGATAGAAATCCTTGCATAAAGCCTTCTCATCTTCTTCTCGGTATTCTTCATTTTCCATTTTATTTCTTGTATGTGCACATCCAATATCTGGATTGAAAGTCTCAAGTTAGCCTCCACCTCACTTAACCCTTGATCTAGTTAATATTCACAAACTGACAATGTAATGGTTAAGCTGTTGTGATACCAAACTTCATCTGAATTTTACAGGATCTTTATAACCATTAACTTGCATGTGAAAACTTGAATGATTAAACTCATTAAAAGGTGTTAGAGCAATAATCCACATTATTACCATGATCATACACCTAGGACACATTTCATTAACTTCTATGCTATATTCCATGGTCCCAGACCAGACTTAGGAAAATCGATCATTTATTGATAGTTGAGGCACTCCACTTTGATCATTTTGACAGTTGATTCGCTCCACGTTGACCATTCTAACAACCTAGAAACCCTAATTAATGACAACTTTATTGGTGCACTCCCCCATCCCCATATTTAGGTATTGTGTTTGACTTGAGGTGCTAGTGCATGTTTGTGGTGGTTTTTGGCCTTCCTTGGGCATTTATTGCCTCCTTGGGCCACTCCCACACACCCATGTGATCACCCATGCCTATCATGCCTCCATTTATGTTCCAGAATGCCTCACACTATTCACACTTGCATTCGTGACCGTTAGGGATGATTAGGAAGCTGATTGGTCCACCTAGGGGGGGTTTGAGGGTCAAATCATGAGCTGACACTTGTATGCATCCAGATGGCCTCCAAGGCCTCACAGGTTTTCCCTATTATATTATAAACATGTTCTAGACATATTTACATGTTGGAAAATCATAATAATATCTGTTATGACTTCATTTATGTATGTTATTTTCACTCTTTAAGCTATTTTGTGCATATTATGTGAGTAATATCAAATTGTGAGAATCTCCTTGGCTCCTAGATCCTAATGTGAATCAATTCTCACATGGTATCAGATCTCTTTAGAGCTGTAAATAAAATCCAAAGTGTTTGAGTTGTTGTTTGAGGGATTTTCTAGATAGATTTGAGTGTTTGCTTTGTAGGTACAATCAACAGTTTGTCACCCAGTGTGCAAGCAGAAATGGAGCAGACCGATGTTTTGTTGATCCCATTCAACTATTTCAAATGGAAGGCTGAAATGGTGATCCAGCTGAGGTTTAAATGCTTGTATAGGGTCACCATGGAGACATAAGTCGAACCCAACTCTATTGTGGAGAAATTGAAGTTCTTCAACAGGATTAATGGAGCATTTGAAATGGTTTGTCTCATTATTTCAAGAGAATTTCTCTTCCATGTAGATAGTCTATCAACTCCCAACAAAGTATGGCTCAAGCTTGAGGAATTTTTTGGGAAGATTGATGAGATGAGAGGTCACCATCTAAAAAATGAGCTAATCTCACCGAGTCTAGCTCACTTTGAGACAATCCAAGACTTCTTCACTAAGTTCAAATTTGTGGTGCTTCAACTTTAGCAATGTGTCAAAGAGAAGAAGGAGGAACAACTCATATTGTCCATACTTTTGAAGATAGGGATAAAGTACTCAGTTTTTCTTTCTACATTCCACTCCAGCAAGCTCACAACTCAAAACTGTCGCATGCCTTCACTGGCTGACTTCATGGAGTCATTGACTCAAGAGCAAGACAAGATAGTGCAAATGGGCACCATCAAATCTAGTAAGGAGCAAGCCCTTGCTGTAAGTGTTTCGAATCTAGCCAAAGGTAAGAAGAAATCCAAGGATTCAAAGTAGCAAGAGAAGAAGAAGCTGGACAAAACGAAATCTTCATATGGGGGTTCAAATCCTTGCAAGGACAAGGACAAGAAGAAGCAAGAGAAGACCAAATGCACTTACTATCACAAGGGGTGGCATAAGTGCATGCATGAAGAATACCATAGACATGATGGCACAACTGCTTTAGAAGAACGACATCCCACTACTGGAGAGCACAAAGAAGAAGAATGGAGGTTCAGGCTCAGACAACAAAGAAAGGTGCCATGCTTTGGTTGTTGGTTCTTTAGATCATTTTTCCTTCATCATAGATTCAAGAGCTTCCAAGCATATGGAATCCATAAAACAATACTTCTCGACCATATATTCTCATAGTGGTCCATCAGTTCGAATTGGTGATGATTCATAAATCCAAGCCAAGGGGATTGACAGGATTGATCAAGAAGATGGGTACTTCAATAAAGTTTTGTTTGTACCAGATATAGAAGTGAACCTACTCTTGGTCTATCAAATTACACACACTGGAGAAGCGAAGAGAGTAACATTTACTCCAAATGTAGTGGATATAGTAGAGATCTCTACATGCAAGGTTGTGGCTTTAGATTTTGCTGACCATGAAGCTAGAATGTACAATTTCTCTCATTTACCCCCCTACTCTCAAGGGAATGTGCTCTTGAATCATGCCAATGAGACAAGCAAGTTGTGGCATGAGAGATATGGACATCTAAACTATAGGTACCTTCAGGAATTGAGCATAGAAGGCATGGTGGAAGGGCTTCCTTCTATCAAGATCTCAAATGGCACATGCATAGGATGTGTAGTGGGAAAGCATTCAAAGCGCAACTATGAGAAAGGGAAAGTAAGGAGAGCTATCCAAGCACTTGATTTGATTCATTCAGAACTCATTGGGACTCTTCCCACATCCTCTTATGGAGGATCCAGGTATGTGTTGACCTTCATAGATGATTTCTCAAGGTTCTGCTCGGTATACTTTCTCAAACTCAAATCTGAAGTTTTTGAGACTCTCAAAGTTTGGAAAGCCCTGGTTGAGAATGCATGTGGGAACAATATCAAGGTCCTTAGGACTGAAAATGGAAAGGAGAATGTGAACAAGAGTTTGCAACAGATTTATGAATAAAGTGGCATTCAAATGCAGCATTCGGTTCCCTACACACCACAACAAAATGGTGTGGCAGAGCGCAAGAACATGGCTCTCAAGGCGATGGAAATCTGTTTGTTGGAAGCAAAGGATTTGAATCGTAAGATATGGGATGAAGCCATTAAATATTTTGCATACATCTAAAATAGATCTCCTCACAAATATTTGGATGGAAAAACACCATATGAGGCTAGGATGGGTCGCAAGCCAAGTGTTTCTCATTTCAGAGTCTTTGGCTTAAAGGACTGGGCTAGGATTCCTCTAGATAAGATAAAGGCCTTGAAACCTCAAATAAAGGAGTCCATCATGGTTGGATATATTGAATATGCAAAGGGATACAATCTCTTTGATCCCTCATCTTATAATACCTTCATTGAAAGGACTGTGCAATTCAAAGAAGAAGACAAGGAGGAGACTAAATTTGCTCAAGGGGAATGCTCACATCCTCCACTCCAAGAAGATGTAATTGATTGAAATCTTTATTATTTTTGTGATTCTGATATTTTTGAAGATTATGATGACATAAATTCATATCATGGCTCACCCATTATCCAAAATGGGATGAGAAAACCATGGAAGCAACTGGGGATTTAGTTGGCAATCCACTAGATCCTAGAAAGACTAGATCTCACTTTCACAATGATTTCTCTGCATGTGAATTGAATCTTGCTAAGAGATGCTTCATGATGGTTGGATATGATCCTCAAATATATCAGGAGGCATCACTTGACCCAAGATGGCAAACAACCATGCAAGAAGGGTTCAACTCATTGCAAGAAAATGAGACTTGGGAATTGGTTCCCTTGCCCTCCAAGACGAAACTAGTGCAATGCAATGGGTCTATAGGACCAAAGTGGATGTTGATGGTTCATATATCAAGTATAAGTCTAGGTTGGTTTCCAAAGGCTTCTCTCAAGTCCAAGGAGGGGACTATACAGAGACATTTGCATCGGTTGCAAAGATGGACTCTATCAAGCTAGTTTTAGCCGTTGTTGCATCTAAGCGATGTGAGGTTCACAACATGGATGTGAAGAGTGCATTTATTCATGGTGAACTTCAAGAGAATATTTATATGCAGAAAAATGAAGTTTTCATTTAGGATCCTTCACTTGTATCCAAGTTAAATAAGTCTCTCTATGGCCTCAAGCAAGCCCCCAGGACTTGGTATGCCAAGATGGACAATTTTTTGATCTCGCTTGGTTTTGAAATATGTAAATCTGATCCTAATGTGTATTTGCAGCATGTTGGTGATGTATTGTAGGTCATAATGTTGCATGTTGATGATATTTTGATGGTATTTTGGTTTCTGGTTCTTGAGATCCTTCTTCCTTCTTCATAGATTCAAGAGATTCCAAACATATGGCCTCCATAGAAGACTACTTCTCGACCATGCATTCTCACAGTGGTCCATCAGTTTAAATGGGTGATGATTCATAAATCCAAGCCAAGGGGATTGGTAGGATTGATCAAGAATATGGGTACTTCAATAATGTTTTGTTTGTACCAAATCTAGAAATGAACGTACTCTCAGTGTATCAAATGACACACACTAGAGAATCGAAGAGAGTAACATTTACTCCAAACGCAGTAGAGATAGCAGATATCTCTACATGAAAGGTTGTGGCTTTGGGTGTTGATGACCATGAAGCTAGAATGTACAAATTCTCTCATTTCCTCCCCTACTCTCAAGGGAATGTGCTCCTGGCTCATGCCAGAGAGACAAGAAAGTTATGGCATGAGAGATATGGCCATCTAAAGTACATATACCTCCAGGAATTGAGCAAAGAAGTCATGGTGGAAAGGCTTCCTTCTATCAAGATCTCAAATGGTACATGCATAGGATGTGTAGTGGGTAAGCATTCAGAGCATAACTATGAGAAAAGGGAAAGAAAGGAGAGCTACCCAAGTGCTTGATTTGGTTGATTCATACCTCATTGGTCCTCTTCCCACAACCTCTTATGGAGGATCCAGGTATGTATTGACCTTCATAGATGATTTTTCAAGGTTCTGGTGGGTATACTTTCTCAAACTGAAATCTGAAGTTTTTGAGACTCTCAAAGTTTGGAAAGCCCTGGTTGAGAATGCATGTGGGGATAAGATCAAGGTCCTTAGGACTGACAATGGCAAGGCGTATGTGAACAAGATTTTGCAGCATCTTTGTGAATAATGTGGCATCCAAATGTAGCATTTGGTGCCCTACACACCACAACAAAATGGTGTGGTAGAGCGCAAGAACAGGGCTCTCAAGGAGATGGAAAACTGCATGTTGGAAGCAAAGGATTTGAATCCTAAGATATGGGATGAATTCATTAATTGTGTTTCATACATCCAAAATAGAGATTCTCACAAATATTTGGATGGAAAAACATCATATGAGGCTTGAATGGGTCACAAGCCAAGTGTTTCTCATTTCAGGGTCTTTGGCTCAAAGGCCCGGGCTAGGATTCTTATAAAGAAGAGAAAGGTCTTGAAGCCTCAAACCAAGGAGTCCATTATGGTTGGATATGTTGAATATGAAAAGGGCTACAAGCTTTTGATCCCTCATCTCAGAATACCTTCATTGAAATGAGTGTGCAATTCGAAGAAGAACACATGGAGGATACCCAATTTGCTCAAGGGGAATGCTCACATCCTCCACTCCAAGATGATGTGAATGATGAAAATATTTCTGTTTTTTCTGATTCTAATATTTTTGAAGATGATGATGACATACATTTACATCATGTCTCACCCATTTGTCCAAAATGGGTTGAGAAAACCATTGAAGCATCTGGGGATTTAGTTGACAATCCACCAGATCCTAGAAAGACTAGATTTCACTTTCACGATTATTTATTTGAATGTGAATTGAATCTTGATGAGAGATGCTTCATGATGGTTGGATCTGATCCTAAAACATATCATAAGGCATCACTTGAACCAATATGGAAAATAATCATGCAATAAGAGTTCAACTCCTTGCAAGAAAATGAGACTTGGGAATTGGTTCCCTTGCCCTCCAAGAGGAAACCAATGCAATGCAAATGGGTCTATAGGACCAAAGTGGCTGTTTATGGTTCAAATATCAAGTATAAGGCTAGGTTTGTTTCCAAAGGCTTCTCTCAATCCAAATGAGGGGACTATACAAAGACATTTGCACTGGTTGCAAAGATGGACTCTATCAGGCTAGTTTTAGCCATTGCTGCATCTAAGTGCTGGGAGGTTCAACACATGGATGTGAAGAGTGCATCTATTCATGGTGACATTCAAGAGGAGATTTATATGTAGAAACATGAAGGTTTCATTGAGGATCCTTCACTTGTATGCAGGTTAAAGAAGTATCTTTATGGCCTCAAGCAAGCCCCCAGGGCTTTGTATGCCAAGATGGACAATTTCTGCTCTCGCTTGGCTTTGAAATATGTAAATATGATCCTAATATGTACTTGAAACATGTTGGTGATGTACTGCAGGTCATAGTGTTTTATGTTTATGATATTTTGATTACAGGTAGTTTCACTAAAGAGAATGGATCGATTAAGTCTTCTTTGCACAATGAATACTCCATGACTGATCTTGGATTGGAAATTGAGCAATATGTAGTAGGGATCAAGGTTATACAAAAAAATTATGTTGAAAACCTGTTATTGAAGTTTAAAATGACTGAATGTAAGGCATCCAAGTTCCCATTCCTTTTTGGTATCAAACTAAGTGAATTTGGTGCATCTCCATTGGTGGACAACTCATTGTATAAACAACTTGTTAGGAGTCTACTGTATCTTACACACTCTCAACCAGATTTGGAATATGTTGTAGGTTCTATAGCAAGGTATATGTATCTTCCTCATGAGATCCATTGGAAGGCATCCAAAAGGATCCTTCAATATGTGCAAGGAACTAGACACTTCGGGGTATACCATGTTGTTGGTTCTCCACTAGAACTAGTTGGATTTACTGATTTTGATTGGGATGACAATACCATTGATAAGAAATACACTTCAGGTTATGTCTTAATTCTTGCACATGGTCCCATATTCTGGTCAAGCAAGAAACAACACACTATATCCCTCTCTTCATTTGGGGCCGAGTACAGAGGATCAGTGAACACAACTACATAACGTGTGTGGTTGCAAGGTATTATTCATGAACTTGGAGCTGCATTTGATTCACCCACAGTCATTTGGTGTGATAATCAAATTGAAATCAATATTTCCACTTATCTAGTGCAGAGACAGAGGACCAAACACATGGAGATACACATGCACTACATCTGGATCTTAGTGCATGATCAGGTGATAACCTTGCAGTATTACCCATCTGTAGAGAAAACTACTAACATTTTCACCAAGAGGTTCACATAGAAGACATTCACCAATTTGAGATCCCTTCTTGGAGTGGGTGACACATGGTGATGGATAATATTCACTTTCATAATTTTGGCTCCATGTCCATTTTTGAGGGGAGGTTTTGTTCCCATGTGGTTTTCCTCCTTACCTTGTTTTTTATGGACAAATAAAATTTTTGTTGTATGAGGTGACTTGAGCCTTAGGTTACAAGGCCTCAATAATATTTTGGATAAGATGTACTAATTTAGGCTTAAGGGGGGGTTTTAGAGCAATAATCCACCTTAGCACCATGATCATACACCTAAGACACATTTCATTAGCTTCTATGCTATATTCCATGGTCCAGACTTAGGCATATTGATCATTTATTGATAGTTGAGGCGCTCCACTTCTATCATTCTGATAGTTGAGGCACTCCAGGTTGATCATTCTGACAACCTAGGCACCCTCACTGATGAAAAAATGTCTTGGTACGCTCCCCCATCCCTAGATTCATGGATTGTGTTTGACTTAAGGCGCTAGTGCATGTCTGTGGTGGTTTTTGGCCTTCCTTGGCCATTTATTGCCTCCTTGGGCCAATCCCACTCACTCATGTGCTCACCCACACCTAGCATGCCTCCATTTATGTTCCATCATGCCTCACCCTCATTCACACTTTCATTCATGACCGTTTAGGATGATTAGGAGGCTGATTAGTCCATCTAGGGGGGTTTGAGGGTCAAATCATGAGTTGACACTTGTATGCATCCAGATGGCCTGCAAGGCCTCATGATTTTTCCCTATTGTATTATAAACATGTTCCAGACATATTTACATGTTGGACAGTCATAATAATATATGTTATTGACTTCATTTGTGTATGTTATTTTCACTCTTTTAGTTGTTTTGTGCATATTCTGTGAGTAATATCAAACTGTGAGAATCTCCTTGGCTCCTAGATCCTATTGTGAATCAATTCTCACAAAAGGATTTAAATGGAAAAATTAGAGAGCATTATTGAAGCACATAAACACATAAAAGAGGTAGGCAAACAACAAAACTCTAGACAATAGTTGACATCGGATTTCACCCCTACTAGGATATGTATCCAAGCCATTTCCAATGGGAAGACCGATCTTATAAAGTACTCAAAATATTGCATACAATGAGTTTTGGAACCACTTCAGAATTCTATCAGTCAAACACATAAACAGACTACACCACTGCATTCCTCTTGAAACTATGAGAAAAATGAGTATCAAATTGACCTATATTGCATGAGGTATCCTCTGGAATGCACTTCAAGGTCATCTCTGCATGCATTGTATGGATTGAACCTCTTGTACCTAGCTCAACTTGGGATATTTTCCAGTCTTTAGTGTTGGGAATCATGCCTGCACCTCTGTCCTCTCTTGGCTCTATAATGTGTTTTAAAAACTTCCAATGGGAACAATGAACGACGCGTTTTTGTCTTTCTGATCCTAAGTAAATATTTAAAAATATTGTACCAAACTGATTAAAAAGAATGGGAAATATCCCATCGGTAAAACATGGTTAAATTGGAACGGAGGTCCCGGGGTCAAACCTGCGGGCCTCTAGTTCCTCCCCTTTTGATGTGTCAATGATAATATATATATTATATGGTCACAACCATATGCAATGTGTGTTGGATTATGGTTTAGCCCGTGATTTCCATGGATTGGTTCATATTACAATATGTAACATACACATGGGGTCGAGGGATAAGTCCTCGACTTGCCCCTTTTTCAAAACATACAATGCTTCAACTTCAAATAGGAGTGGAGTAAAGTATGGTTAAGAAACAATGCATAAAGATCTTGGATAATTGGATGATGTGGAGACTGTGACAGAGGTAGAGGTCAAGGGTTCATATTCCTTAGCCTTCAAATTTTTTGGTAAACCAACTTATATATGGCCAATTGGCTTGCTACATGGCACTTTCCCATTGGTCCACCTAGATGTCGAGATCCCACCTGGATGCAACTTGTTAATCATTTATTGGTCCACCTCATCTACCAACTTAGCCACTTCCAACTAAACTACAACCTTCCATGTCAGCGTCGTACATGCAACATGTCACCCTTATAGTGGTGCCAAGTTGCATACATTTTTTTGCCTAATTTTACATGTTTCACCCAAACTTCAAAACTTAATAACGTTCGGGTCCGAAGTTCATTTTGCGCAAAAATAATGTCATTGGAAAGCTCTCCTTGAGCCATACACAGCTGCAAGATTTTGTTCGCATTTAGAATAAATTTGTTTTGATCAATATCAGAGATCCTCCTGGATCAAACGTTCCCACTGATAAGCTTTTGGACAATAAAAAACATGTTTCCATTCAGATTCAAGTGAGTACATGTTCATCTCACTTGTCTTGTATCAATTGTCCATCCTTTTTGGAACCTGTACATTTGACTCGTCATAATAACAATCAATAGTGCATTTACATTGCTAAGTACATTAATCCTTTTTTTCTTCTTCTGTTGATGGAGTTGTCGTTGATGTTAAAGGAGTTCAGTAATGACAAAGGAATAACCAAGGACATGATGGCATGGAAAAATGAGTGTAAGACAAAGGAATAACAAGGGAACCGATGACATGGAATGCATAATGATGTGGCATGTGTGATGAGGCTGGAAAGACACATGAGGTGCTATCATGAAGTTAGTGTAGCAACCTCACATCATTATGTTTGAAATTGAAAAGGACTATTTATGTGTAAATGAATAATTGACTCCTTGTGTGTCCAAATCATGAATCGATTGATGGTTTGAATGCATGTAGAAATGAATCCACAAAGATAATGTGTAGATCCAATTATGCGATCAAGTTTGATGAAGTTCGTTCGAGCTTAATTGATCCTTTAATCAATCAACACATAATCATGGAGTTGCTGTCAACTTATTTAACAGAGGTTGGATGGCTCAGATTGTATCAAGAAAATAGACCGACGTCAGGGAAAGGATCCACAAAGTAAATGTATGTGGAAGATAACATTCTGGAGCACCAAAGTGAATTTTTCATGTTTGATAGCTGATCAACGGACGAGGAGGATTCCACAAAGAGATTGAGGGTTAACAAGAGTTTCAGAAAGATATTTGTGGAATCCCATTTCAAAAAAATTTGGAGGCACATCCGTAATCGACAATCCACAATCCGTAATGAAGAAGGCAGCTGCAATCTGCAATCCACAAATTGCGGAAGAAGTCTTGCGAAAGACGAATTACAAACCTGCAACTCACAACCCACAATTGTAGAAAGATCATTGCAGAAAGGTAATTGTTTGCAAATCCACAATCCACAATTTCAAAAAGGTAATTACGGAAAGGTGATTGTAGAGAGGTGATTACAGAAAGGGAAATACAGAAAGGACAATGCGGAAAGGTATGTTGCAGAGAGATTGTTGTGGAAAGGTCGTTGCGGAAAGGCAATTGTGGAAGGTCGTGACTGATAAATTTAACAGAGATAAAAATAATTAAACGGAGAAGTAGGAAACGCGTTTGTTGAATAAGCACGTGTTATGAAGTGATGCGTGTGATGAACATGCACTAATTTAGATTGCAAGGGTGCAACTGTGAAAATATAGAGTGAAGAGATACGTTGGTAAAGAAAGGTGAATGATTGTAAAGGTATTTATAAGCAAAGATTTCAATTTTAGTAAGGTGTCTATGTCGTCCAGTTCCATGAAGCAGACATAGACCAAGGAAGTAATGAGAATCCAGTGACAGTATTAAAGATATAAGGAGATATGGAAGTCTGATAAAATCATGCTAGGGTGGTATGGTGCTGCTAGGGGAGGATATATTCATGCAAGGGGGTCATAGCCTCCTTCTAGTGGTAGCTGGTAAATAGGGTGTAGAATCATCCTTTCAGTAAGAGATGATAAACTAGGGGGTCGTAGCCTCCTTCTAGTATTTGTTGGTAAATAGGGTGTAGTAGCATCCTCTTATGTAGTAGAAGGCATAGACCATTTGTAAAATATAAGTTTGCAGTAATAGAAAGTGTTGGTGGTTTTCCCAATTGGGATTCCACGATAAAAGTTGTGTTCTTTGTATCATGTTGTCTCTGTGTGTTAATAAATAACTTAAAAGTGGTTTTATTAAAAGTTATCAATACTGATTCACCCCACCCCCCCTCTTAGTATCTCCCAATATTCCAACAATTGGTATTAGAGCAAGGTTCCTTCCGCAGTTTAATCACTAGAAGGAAGATCCTATAAAATACCACTATGGATCAACAAAAAGGGTTAGCCACCAATAGACCTACATTATTGACAGAAGTTAATTATGCATCTTGGAGTGTAAGAATGAAGTGCCATCTAATGTCTCTTGGATACAAAGTCTGGAGGTCTGTTACGAGAAGAGTACGCAGTACCAGGTGACTTACCTGTAGCCAAAGATGAACTCGACCGATATGAGGCCAATGCAAAATCCTTGAATGCAATCTTGAGTGGGTTAACAAATTCAGTGTTTGTAAAAGTCATGCAATGCAAGACAACCAAACATGCCTTGGTAAAATTAAAAATTGTCTACGAAGGAGTATCCAAAGTCAAACAATCCAAACTTCAGACATACAAAGGACAATTTGAAAGTCTAAAAATGAAAGAGGAAGAAAATATTGCAGAATATATTTTGAGAGTAGATGAAATTGTCAATGCTATTAGAGGCCTTGGAGGAGTAATAAATGAGAGAGAAGTCGTTGAAAAATTACTAAGAACCGTGACCATGAAGTATGACTCAAAAGTATCTACTATAGAAGAACGAGATGATATTGACCTCATAACAGTGGATGAACTACATGGGATCTTTACTGCATATGAGATGAGAACATGACAAGATGGACTGTTAAAAAAAGAAGCAACATTTAAAGCTTTATCCAAGAACCAATCAAAATAATATGATGATGAAGAAGCACTTCTTATTAAAAATATTAAGAGAGGTATTGGTAAGTACAAAGGGAAATTACCTTTAAAATGTTTTAACTGTGGGGAAATGGGTCACTATGCTTCCAAATGCCCTTATCCCAAAGGTGATGATGAGTTCCCTAAAGAATCAAAGAAGAACAAAAGGATTTTTAAGAAGAAAAACAAAAAGAATACCTTTTATTCCATGGATGATAACTGCTCAAATCAGTTTAGTGAAGGTGAAGATGCTGAAGTCCTATTCATGGGATTATAGAGTGAAATATTTGAAGAAGAAGTAGAAGGTGTGGTGGATATTGAAGCAGAACTTGTAAGTGCTCTTGAAGAGTTAGGGAAGTATAAAAGGATGTACAAAAAAATAAAAAACTCAAATGACAGAATTTGAAGAGAAAAACAATGAAGCATAAAGAATTATTGCTGACTTAAAATATTAGTTTCAAGAAGCCAAAAAGGATGAAAACAATCTTGAACAACAACTCAAGAAAAGAGAGCAAGAATTACAAAAGTTCGAAGCTGAATTGATATTGTTTAGAAAGAAGACAAACGAAGAATCCCTTCGATCAAAGTTTGAGAGCAACTCAAAAACTCTTGATGACATCCTAAGTTGTCAAAGATCATCTAGTAATAAAACTGGATTAGGTTATGGCAAAGAAAAGAAGACAAAAAATCCTCCTTCATAAGTAAAGAAGGAATTAAAATAAGTTATACTGATGCACTTATGAGACCAATTGTAAAGGAATACAGTAAAAAATTCTCTCTCTCTCAAAATAAAAGCAGGACCGATAATGTAGCAAACATACATGAACAACTCTTTTTGGGAAATTGTTATACCTATAACAATTTTGGACATATAGCTAGAAATTGTAAACTAATGGTTCATATTGGGAAAGGCATTACATCACAAAATTCTTTCTATAAGAAAAATGTTACTAGAAGTAATCCAAAAGGAAGAAACTATAATTATTTTCCTCCTCTACAGAGTTATAGTATAGAATGCTACAAATGTGGTAATCAAGGATACATTGCTAGAAATTGTAAACTAGTGATTCCATTGGAGAATGACACCACAAAATCTCAAGGCAAAGAGAGAGGAAGGCTTGGAAGAATAAGGATGATGAGGAATGTTCACTAGCTCTATGTGCTAAAGAAAAAACAATTTATGGCATGTGGATAGTGGATGCTCAAAACACATGACATGAGACCCAAATAAGTTTATAAGCCTAAAAAGAAATAAAAAAGAAAAAGTCACTTTTGGAGATAATCTATCCTCTAAAATATTTGGGAAAGGTAGAGTGGCTCTTAGAGACAAAATGAAAGCTGAATTTTTTTTGTTGGTAAAGAACTTAAAACCAAATCTTTTGAGTGTGAGCCAAACATGTCATCAAGGACACATATGTATATTCGATTTCGAGAAGTGTGAAATTAGAATAAAAGATTCAAGAAAACTTGTTGGGTATGCTATGAGAACTCTAAGCAATGTGTATATTCTAGAGAATGAAGAACAATGTTATAAAGTCAAACCGATGAAAGTTTTCTATGGCATAGTAGGATGGGGCACTTGAACTTTGACAATCTTGTAAAAGCGAAGGGAGCTGTAAGAAATCTTCCAAAGATCATAAAACCACCAAACAATGTTTGTAGACACTAGCTTCATGGGAAGAAAACAAGAACAAGATTCAAGGTCAAAGAACATACAACCTCTCGGTCATTAGAAATAATTCATACTAATCTCTTTGTATCAAAAAGGACTAAAAACATTCAAGGTGAATATTACTTTATGTTATTAATCAATGATTATACAAGGATGACTTGGGTGACATTTATTAAAGAAAAATTAGAAGCCTCTATGAAGTTCAAAGCCTTCAAAGCACTTGTTGAAAATGAAGCAAATCACAAAATTAAATATCTAAGATCAGATAATGGTGGAGAGTTCACCTCAAATGAATTCAATGAGTTTTGTGAAATTCATGGAATTAAGAGGCAATTTTGAGCAACAAAATCTCCTCAGCAAAATGGAGTAGTTGAGAGAAAGAACATGATAGTCCAAGAAGCAGCTAGAACTATGCTTAATGGAGTAATACTTCTTGATGGATATTAGAGAGAAGCAGTATATACAACTGTTTATGTACAAAACAGAGGACATCTCAGAGTGAATAGTGACAATACTCCTTATGAGCTATGGTTTGGAAGGCCAACTTTAGTTAAATATTTTAGAGTTTTTGGAATTAAATTATACATAAAAAGAGATGATGATAATCTAGGGAAGTTTGAATCTAGAATCGATGAAGGCATATTTCTTGGATATTCTTCCACCAAAAAGGCATACAAATGTTATAATATAAGGTTGCACAAGATCATAGAAAGTGCAAATGTAACTATTGATGATACTAAACCAAAAAGAATACAAATCCAAGAGAGTGTGGATGTTGAAGAAATTGATGATTAAGAGATAGATGATAAAGAAAAAGAAGAAAGTTCACAAGAAGAGGATGTTTTTGAAGAAGAACAAGAAGAAGGAAAAGTAGAGAAAGAAGAATCATAAGAAAATGAGAATGAAGACTCTCCAAGATCAGATACAAAGACACCATCTAGGCGGGTTCAGAAGAATCATCATGAAAATCAAATAATTGGTGATAAAGATTCAGAAGTTGAAACAAGAATAAAATTACTTTATAATGAAGAACAAGCACTACTTTTGATAGTAGAACCCAAAATATTTAAAAAAGCTTGAAAAAGTGAGGTTTGGATCAATGCTATGAATGATGAACACTATCAAATAGAGAATAACCAAACTTGGGAAATAGTCCCAAGAATTAAGGGCATGGATGTTATTGGAACCAAATGGATTTTTAAAAACATGTTCAATGAAGATGGCAAAGTGATAAAAAAAAAGCAATATTAGTGTGTAAAGGATATGCTCAAGTGGAGGGTATCGGTTTTGAAGAAACATTTGAACTTGTAGCAAGACTTGAGGCAATCACAATGGTTTTGGAATTTTCATGTTATAAGAACTTCAAAGGATATCAAATGGATGTCAAGTCTGGATTTTTGAACAGGAAACTAGAAGAGGAAGCTTATATTGAATAACCTAAAAGTTTCCTTTTGTTAGAAAATGGAGACTATGTTTGCAAAGTGAAAAAGGCACTCTATGGTCTCAAGCAAGCCCCAAGAGCGTGGTTTTCAAGGCTAGATAACTACTTGAAGCAACACAGATATAAAAGAGGAGACACTGGTAGTAATCTCTACATAAAGATCGAAGATAAGGATATGATCATTGTTGTTGTTTATGTAGATGATATCATATTTGGAAGCAATCTACAAATCCTAAGTGTGAACTTTGCTTCTGAAATGAAGAAGGAATTTGAAATGTCAATGTTGGGTGAATTAACATTCTTCTTGGGATTACAAGTTTATCAATCAGACAAAGGAATCTTCATTTCTCAAACTAAGTACATCAAAGACATGCTTAAGAATTTTAAGATGGAAGATTTCAAGTCCGTTAGTACTCCTATGATAACTGGTTGTAAGTTAAGAAAGAATGACGAGTCCTTGGAAGTAGATCATACCATGTATATATCTATGATAGGAAAACTGTTATATGTGATAGCTACAAGACTAGATGTGGTGCAAGCTATAGGATTGGTTGCTAGGTTTCAATAAACTCCCAAAGAAACACATGTGGTTGCAGTAAAAAGAATTCTAAGATATCTAAAAGGTACTATGGATTTTGGTTTATGGTACCCAAAAGGTCAAGACTTCACCTTAAGAGCATTCACTGATGCAGATTGGGTAGGAAGTGTTGACGACCGAAACATTACTAATGGAGCAACATTCTTTTTGTGAAAGTGTTTGGTATCATGGTTAAGCAAGATACAATCCTCCATAGCACTATCTACAACAAAGGCTGAATATATTGTTGCTGCATCATGTTGTACTCAAAGTCATTTGGATGAAGCAAACATTGGAAGGCTTACTTGTGAAGTATGAGCATTCAATACTGATAAATTGTGACAATACAAGTGCCATAAACATATTAAAAAATCATGTCATGCACTCCAAGAAAAACCACATACCAATCAAATATCACTTTCCAAAAGATCAAGTTTCTCAAAAAGTGGTCAAATTGGAATATATTGATACTAAAGATCAGATTGTTGATATATTCACTAATACACTACCCAAAGAAGCATTTGAGAATCATAGACACAAGTTGGGAGTAATCTCCTTACAGTGAATAAAAAGGAGAAAAGGAAGCATGTTAGGTGGAGATATGTTGATAGGGGGAGTTGTCAATAGGAAACCTTTTTCATTATTATCAAAGGGGGAGAATGTTTTGATGTTGCCATCAATGCCAACAGGGGATAATGTTGAATGTAGTTGTCATTGATGTCAAAGGAGTTCAATAATGACAAAGGAATAACCTAGGACACGATGACAGGGAAAACTCAGAGTAAGACAAAGGCATAACAAAGGAAGCAATGACATGGCATGCATAATGATGTGTCATGTGTGATGAGGCTAGAAGGCCACATGATGTGCTATCATGAAGTCAGTGTAGCAACCTGACATTATTATGTTTGAAATTGAGAAGGACTATTTATGTGTAAATGAATAATTGACTCCTTGTGTGTCTAAATCATGAATCGATTGATAGTTTGAATGCATGTACAAATGAATCCACCAAAAATAATGTGTAGATCTAGCTAGGGGATCAAGTCCAGTGAAGTTCAATTGATATTTATCGATCCTCTAATAAATCAACACAAAATCATGGAGTTGCTGTCAGCTTATTTAGCAGAGGTTGGATGACTTAGATCATATCAAGAAAATAGATTGAAGGTAGGGAAAGGATCCACAAATTAAATGTGCATGGAAGATAATATTCCAGAGTGCCAATGTGAAGTTTCATGTTTGATAACTGATCAACGGACAAGGATGATTCCACAAAGAGATCGACAATTCACAGGAGTTGCAGAATGCCATTTCAAAAAAGTTGGGAGGCACATCCGTAATGTGGAAGGAAGTCGCATGTCACATGCCCCAATTTTGCAAAAAACAATTTTATATTATTTGATATTATTTGAAGATAATATGTTAAATTTTATGCTAAGTTGAAATTGATGACTCATCAGAGTCAAGGATATTTAATGTAATTCTGAATATTTTTATTATAAATAAATAAAGGTGGAGACAATAGCTTAGGAGAGCTGTTAAAATAGTGTTTACTAGTCAAATTGGTGGAGGAGGCGGGGTGGAGAGAAAAGATAAATGTGGCAGCATCCTCAAACCACTTCCAACTGTTGCAGGTGGTAACCTCCCTACAATTGGGGTCATGATTCCCCAAGAAAGTGGAATAAGAGCAGGTGGCTCAATTAATGACAACTGACCCAAAAGACCTGGAAATATTTATAAAAATGCCCATTGAAGAGAGCTGAGGTTGCTCATTATAGAGAAGTGGTCATTTAGGTGAATGTACTTCAGAGAAATTCAATGGAGGGGAATTGTGGAAAGAGTTTGAGGGGGATAACTGTTGAGTGATCTAGTGCAGCTTTTAAGCTGAAGGATCTTACTGCTGAGTGCAGGGTGTTTTACTAAGTCATTGGACTAGTCTACTATTTGCATTCTCCACCAGTTCTCAGCTAAGAAGACCAGGAACAGGCTCTGGGGTCTCGAGGAAGCGTTGTTTGAGCGCTCTCTATGAGTTTGGTAGGGAGGAACGACCTCCTAATGCTATTGTTGTCTATCCTAATCAGGTTCTACATTATTTTGTTTTATAGTGTTAGATAGTTAAATCTGAATCTGACAGTTAAATGAATGTTAAATATTTAGTTTTAAAATGTTAGAGTTATTAATCTTTTAGATTATTGAAGAAATGAATTTGAAATAGTAATGAGTTAAGATGGGAATTAATTCTAGTCTGTGTTTTTCCACACTTGGAAGGACCAGGCCGTACTCTAGCACAAATAGAGTATTTATAGTAGATGAAAGAAGATGTTAAGAGATTGAATAGAATAGATATGATCCTGTATTATGTAGTTAGCAGAGTAACTTATTTCAATATGTAGATATTTATTAAAAATAATAATGATATGTTTATCTATGTTTATTGTTTTAACAAGCTTATTTACTTAAATATATTGGAAAATAAATAGCAGTAATCTAGAACATGTAGAAGGATTAAGATAATAAGAAAAGATCTTAGCAAATAAGATGTTGTGCTTACAGACATTAGCTTATTCTTTTTATTCAAGTTAAAAATACTATGGAAGTTAAACTGGGTTATGATAGGTTATATTTCTCTATGTTTACTTAGTAACTAGTTGTAATGCAGTAGAAAAATTCACTATCAAGCTACATTGTTACATACAGTTCCATAAAGAAGTAAACTACTAATCATATGGTTTATTCTCTAATAATATCAACCAAACTAAGACTATCAATTACTATAACCAAGTAGGGTTATATTAAATGTATTTAAATTATAAAAATAAACAAACTAAGTTACAGAATCTATGCTTATCTTTGGAAAGAAATCTGAATAAATTATTTCTATCATTTTAGTAAATAAAAACAATAAGAATATGATAATAACTAATATAAAAATAAATATATATCTATGTAAGGAACTATTCTATAATTATCAACAGGTTTATACCTGCAAAAGTAAACTATAGGTTCAAAACCCTAAACTAAATTTATTGTTTCAAATAAAAAAATTTAAGCTATAATCCATTTATTTGGATCATTATATCAATAAACAATTAAACTATTATAGACTGGTTACAGTCCTTACTGTAAATATATGTACAAATACAATTTAAATATATTACAATACAAACCTATATTAATATTAAATTAAAACAAATTTAACAAGTAACAAAACCTATTAAAATAAATTAAAAGAGTTATTTAAACAAGGGTTTCATTCAGGAAAAGCCTAGCTCACATTTCCTGAGCAAACAAGTAAAATTTATAAATTACACCATGACTGAGTTACAGTCTTAAAATATTAACAATAATCTATTACAAAATATATTAGACACTAATAATCTTGATTCACAGTCGATTAGGGTAAAACCCTAACTTATACACAGAGTCACTCATACAGTAAACTGCAAAACGAGTCTGAGCTCGAAGAAAATCTATTTAAAAACCAATGTATTTCATTGACAGGCCAATAGTTCACCTGCGTTTCAACCATCCCAATTATTTAAAACAATGATTTCTAACAAACTTTGCATGAACTATGATGCATGCAATTATATTTTCCATTGTTAATCATATATGCTTTGTATCATAATGTATGATAGCTCATTTGTGACATTTGGTTAAACAATAATTCATCAACGTTGACCCTAGTGAAATGTGGCAACCATTTGATATATGAAAAGTCCAAAGTCGATTTGCTTAGCACCTTTCAAACTACAAGTAGATTTATATGCTTGTAAAACATTGTTAATATGTATGTATTATAATTCGAACTTATCATTATTAAACCAACAACTTGAATGACGATAAATTATAGAGTTGAATAGCATAGAAAAAGATTATAAACATGACTTTTACCAAGTTTGATGTTGATTTAAACTTTCATAAACTCTAGTTGCTTCTCAACTTGTCAATGCTAGTAATTTTACCATAATTGTTATGTTGAACAAGATAGATTGTGATTGCTCAAGATAACCTATACTTAGCATAGGAAAGAATTTTGATCATAGTAGAACAATCTACCACGATAGTTACTATAAACATTAACTTAATGTAAGAGAGACATTATGGAAATAATAAAATTTCAGTGGAATAACCATGCTCAAGTCTTTAATCATTAAAACGACATTGATTGACTTAGAATTAGGAAGTAAGGGCAAATAATATTCCATGTGAAACGATGCAGTTATGTTTACATTAAATAAGCCTATAATATTAAGGAGATTTACAAGCAGTAAGTTTTCCCTATAGAATGTAAATGGCAATTAGTTTGGTACTTAAGTAATGACTACAATACATGTAGTACAACGTTGATGAAGAAGCTGATAACCTATTAGTGAGCAACTGGTTTGTACACATAAGTAATAGGTTGATACTTACCATAACTAGTAAGTTAAAGATAAAATCGAATCGTATATTCTACTAAGAATCTTTACTATCAGTATTGATAGAATCTCTTCCATGTATAAAAACAAATAATACGAATAAGTGTAACATTTCAAGTTAAGCATGTTGAAATAGAAATGAATATACGACAAAGATTACAGGTTTAGAGTTCATAGTAAGTGTCTTTAGTGTCACTAAGCTTGATAAAGAAAGGAACTTGTTTATCTGAACTTTTCTTACAAGAAAAACTAGAGATGATAAACTACTTTACCTCTTTGAAGTTGCTTGAAAAATTATCAGCTTATTATACTAGCATATTATTTTGCAAACAGAAACACTTCTTGATACTTTATGATTTTAAACATCTACTTGTTCGATCGTACCTGTAAACCTATAAGAACCAACAATATGTCTGCATTAGCATAAATGCTAAGTAAGCCTAGGATTCAAACTTAGATTCCACCTACTTGCCATAAAGTAGACTCATTAGTAAAACTGAAAGAAAACAGTATGCAAGTAAATCTTATTTTACGTTACCGAAAAGAAGTTGCTTTAGTTAACATAATTTGAAAACGTGTAATACTAATCATTAGACTGTTTCATTTTATGCTGACCATTAGCTGTTAGTAAACCGCATATTAAGCATTTTATGTTATCTCAAAATTTTAAATTTTTGTGAAAATTTGGGGTTTTGACATGTGGTATCAGAGCACAAGGTTCAAACACTAGGCCTCGATGAAGCCCAACTAGCTTTTATGAAACAATGATTTCGAATTATTATGCTGATGTATTTTCTTTTAAGTGTTATTCAACAGAGAAATTGTTTTTGAAGTTTAACAAACAGGTATGGAAAGGCTGGAGGAATATGCAAAGGAGGAATCTCCATTTATTGAACCAGAAAATTTACCAAGAGATCCTATACCAGAAGATTTAACCACTAATTCCTCAGAACTGTTACAAACAGTAAAATACTTAAAATATGAAATGGAATCTGTTAAACGAGAGAATGAAAGGATTCTGAGGGCTCAAGAGGAGCTGAATCAGATCCTAACAGAAAGATTTCAAACTGAGGGAAAAGGAAAAAGAGCTGATTCAGAAGATACAAGTCATCAACATAAATTTAAAAAGATGAAACATACTAAAAATGAAAGCAGTTCATCTTCAGAGGTGTTTGGTGAACAACGTAATTTGCATTCTACTAGTGATAGTAGTGATGACAATCATTATACTAAAAAGAGTAAATATAAACCTTATGAGGAGATTTCTGGGGAGTTAAAAAATATTAAACCAACAACATTCAATGGAGAGACTAAGAAGGGGGAGGAAGCGAAATCTTGGTTATCTGGGATGAAGAAGTACTTCCAGATATATAACTATTCTAACCAATTGAAGGCTAGAATGGCTATCTACAATCTCTCAGGAAAGGCTGATATTTGGTGGCAGGACTTGAAGAGAGTGAAGGGAATAAAAGAGAAGAACCTAAATTGGAGTACCTTCAAGAGGTACTTTAAAAAGAAATTTCTGTCTGAGCAATACTATGAAGAGAGAGAAAAAGAATTTTATGAGCTTAAATTAGGATCCATGACTATGAAAGATCTAAACAACAAGTTTTTAAGTCTGCTTAGGTATGTGCCATACCTTGTAGATGAAAAACTGAAGGTACATCGATTCCTTAGTTGTCTACCTTATCATATTAAGGACAGGATTGAGTATGACAATCCAAAGACTTTGGAAGAAGCCATGAGGAAATATAACTTTTGTTATGAATAGAATTGGAAGAAGAAAAGCATGGCCAACTGGAAGGCCAAGAAGAATAATAATCAATATAATCAAAAGAAGAAAGATTTTGTGCCTAACAGGAATTCTAAAAACAATAAGGCCAAAAATTTTCCTAACAAGAATTTCCAAGGGAATAAGAATAATTCACCAAGCAATCAGAATAATTCCAAGGGTAAAGAATTTGCTAATAACCATGGTAATTACACCAAGAAATTTGAACGCAAAGAGCCTAGAAAGTGTTGGGAGTGTAATGGCCCACACTATGCCTCAGTCTGTCCTAATCAGAAAAAGACTGTCAGTAATATTCATACCATACAGGAGGAGATGACTGTTGGAGAATTAGCGAGAACTATGCCTAGAATCAATGCAGCCTTGGATAATCAACAAGCAGAATATCAAACTTCCATGGTGGAAGTAGAAGGTATGATAAACCGAACCCCTATAACTATTTTAGTTGATCCAGGAGCTAGTCTCAGTTATATTTCACCTAAAATGGTAGAAAAATGTAAGTTACCTGTTGAAAAATTTGAAAATTCTTGGTTGGTTCAGTTAGCCACTGGTGCTAAAAGGAAGGTAACTTGTTTTGTAAAAGAATGTGCAGTAGTTATGGATCAATTTGAAACTGTTGTAAAGCTTAATGTATTACCTCTTGGTTCTTATGAGTTACTTATCAGTATGGATTGGTTAGAACAACATAGGGTAATTTTAAATTGTTATGATAAAACCTTTACATGTATAAACAGTGATGGAAAACCAGTAAGTGTAAAAGGAATCCCTAGAGAAACCACCATAAGGCAGGTTTCTGCTCTGCAGCTTAAGAGAGCTGTTAGGAAGGGTTGTAAAGCTTATGCAGTAACAATAACTGATGAGGAGAATTTAAATAAGACAGATAAATTAAAATTGGAGGACATACTAGTTTTAAGAGAGTATGCTGATGTGTTTCCGAAAGAAATTCCGGGACTACCTCCGAAAAGGGAATTGGATTTTACCATTGAGCTAGTACTTTGTGCAGTACCTAGCTCAAAGGCCCCTTATCGAATGAACATACTTGAACTTAATGAATTGAAGTCACAATTAAAAGAACTTATTGATAAAAAATATATTCGACCTAGTGTGTCTCCCTGGGGGGCATCTGTCATATTCGTTAAGAAAAATGACGGAACCATGTGACTTTGCATAGATTACTGTCAGTTGAATAAGATGACCATTAAAAATCTATACTCGTTGCCTCGCATAGATGATCTATTTGATCAACTACGTGGAGCCACGGTGTTTTCAAAAATAGATTTAAGGTCTGGATATCATCAAGTTAGGATTAAAGATGAAGACATCTTTAAAACAACTTTTATAACTCGAGATGGCCATTACGAGTTTGTCGTCATGCCATTTGGGTCTACTAATGCCCTAGCTATTTTTATGTGTTTAATGAACAACGTTATGCATAAGTATCTAGATAAGTTTGTAGTCGTGTTCATCGATGATATATTAATCTATTCAAAAAATAAAGAAGAACATAAAGAACATTTAAAAATTGTTTTGCAAGAGTTACGAGATCATCAACTCTTTGCAAAGTTTAGTAAATGCGGTTTCTTCAAAGATAAGAATCAGTACTTAGGTCATGTAGTGACCAAGGAAAGGATTTCGGTAGATCCCAAAAGATAAAGGCGATCAAAGATTGGCTGGTTCCTAAGGATGTAACCGATGTTCGATCCTTCATGGGAATTACCGGTTACTACCTGAGGTTCATTGAAGGTTTTTCGAGAATCACGAATCCAATAACTTCTTTACAGAATAAAGGAAAGAAATTTGTTTGTAACCAGAAATGCGAGGAAAGCTTTAAAAAGTTAAAAAATTTATTAACCAAGGCACCTATTTTAAGAATAGTTGATCCAAATAAAGAATTTGTAGTGTGCACTGACGCCTGCAATGATGGTTTAGGTGGTGTTCTGACGCAAGAAGGGCATGTTATTGCCTATGAGTCTAGGAAATTAAAAATTCATGAAAATAATTATGCAACTTATGATCTGGAATTAGCTGCTGTTACACATGCTCTAAAGATGTGGCGACATCACCTAATTGGCAAAAAAATTATTTTAATGACTGATAATAAAGGACTAAAGCATCTGTTAGATCAGCCTAATCTAAATGCCAGACAAGCTAGGTGGCTATCTTTTCTAAGTGAGTATGATTTCGAAATTCAACACATTAAAGGTAAAGAAAATAAAGTTGCTGATGCATTAAGTAGGAATGCAAGGCTGAATTTTGCAGCAATTATCAACACTTATACAACAGATCTAGAGGAACAACTTAAAGCAAGAATAGAACAAGACGAAATTGACCAAAATTTACAAGCTAAAATGAAAGAAAATCCAACAGAAAGCTTAAGTAAAGGGTATAGTTTGAATGCAAAAGAATTTTTACTGTATAAAGACAGAATGTATGTACCTAACGTACCTAAAGTTAAATTGTTAATTTTGGATGAAATCCATAAAAAATCATACTCAGGTCATCCAGGCTATCAAAAGACTATAACTATGTTAAGAAAATAATATTTTTGGCTAAATATGAAGACTGAATTAGCAGAATATATCGCTAGGGGTTTTGAATGTCAGCAGGTGAAAACTGAACATCAACACCCAGCTGGATTACTTCAGCCATTACCCATTCCTAGCTAGAAATGGGAGATAATCAGTCTCGATTTTGTTACTAGACTGCCTAGAAATCAGAATTTGAATGATTCTATCATGGTAGTGGTCGATAAGTTAAGTAAAGCAGCTCACTTTATACCTGTTAAAACTACGTATAAAGCTGCAAACATAGCTGATATCTTTCTAAAACAGATTTTTCGACTGCATGGAATATCGAAAGTCATAATCTCAGACAGAGATCCCAAATTTACAGGTAACTTTTGGAAATCTCTGTTTAAAGGATTAAACACTACATTAAATTTTAGTACTTCGTTCCATCCTCAAATAGATGGACAAAATGAAAGATTAAACCAAGTACTGGAAGATTTATTAAGAATGTATGTGAAAGACCAGCCAAGTAAATGGGAGGATTATTTGCATCTAGTAGAATTTGCTTATAATAATAATTATCAGGCATTAGCCAGATTTAGTCCTTTTGAAATTTTGAATGGAAGGAAGTGTAATAATCCTATCTCTTGGAGTAATCTAGTGGATAGATTAGTATTAGGTCCTAAACTATTAAAGGAAATGGAAGAAATTGTAAAGCAGGTACAAGGTAATCTGAAAGTTGCGCAGGATCGACAAAAAAGTCAAGCAGACCTTAAAAGAACTCCAAAGGAGTTTCAGGTAGGTGAACATGTGTTCATCAAGGTGAGGCCCAAAAAGAGCTCTCTGAGATTGGGAATTTGTACAAAAATAGCACCTCGTTACTGTGGTCCATTTGAAATACTGTCCATGATTGGACAAGTAGCTTATCAATTAGCACTACCACCATATTTAAGAGTACATAATGTTTTTCACATTTATGTATTAAAGAAATATGTTCATGATGCTACTCATGTTGTTAACTGGAATGATGTACAGGTGGAACCAGAAGGATATTTTCTGGTGGAACCGGACTATATCCTCGGATGGACGGAGATCACACTTTGAAACCGCACCATTGGACAGGTGAAGGTGCAATGGAAGCTTCTTAGTCCAGAGGAAGCCACCTGGGAATTGGAAAGTAATATGCGAGATGCATATCCAATTATATTACAGGGGAATTTTGAGGATGGAGAATAAATAACATCGAGGATGATGTTATGTTCTAAGGGGGTGTGTATGTCACATGCCCCAATTTTGCAAAAAGAAAATTATATTATTTGATATTATTTGAAGACAATATGTTAAATTTTATGCTAAGTTGAAATTGATGACTCATCAGAGTCAAGGATATTTAATGTAATTATGAATATTTTTATTATAAATAAATAAAGATGGAGACAACAACTTAGGAGAGTTGTTAAAAGAGTGTTTACTGGTCAAATTGGTGGAGAAGACTGGGTGGAGAGCAAACGGACATGTGGCAGCATCCTCAAACCACTTCCACCATTTGCAGGTGGCAACCTCCCTACAATTGGGGTCATGATTCCCCAAGATAGTGGAATCAGAGTAGGTGGCTCAATTAATGACAACTAACCCAAAAGACCTAGGCAATCTTTATAAAAATTCCCATTGAAGAGAGCTGAGGTTGTTCATTCTAGAGAAGTGATCATTCAGGTGAATGTACTTCAGATAAATTCAATGGAAGGGAATTGTGGAAAGAGTTTGAGGGGGATAATTGCTGAGTGATCTAGTGCAACTTTTAAGCTGGAGGATCTTACTGCCGAGTGCAGGGTGTTTTACTGAGTCATTGGACTAGTCTACTGTTTGCATGCTCCACTAGTTCTCAGCCAAGAAGACCAGGAATAGGCTCGGGAGTCCTAAGGAAGCGTTATTTGAGCGCTCTCTAGGAGTTTGGTAGGGAGGAACGACCTCCTAACGCTGTTGTTGTCAATCCTAATCAGGTTCTACATTATTTTGTTTTATAGTGTTAGATAGTTAAATCTGAATCTGACAGTTAAATGAATGTTAAATATTCAGTTGTAAAATGTTAGAGTTACTAATCTTTTAGATTATTGAAGAAATGAATTTGAAATAGTAATGAGTTAAGATGGGAATTAATCCTAGTCTGTGTTTTTCCACACCTGGAAGGACCGGGCCGTACTCCAGCACAGATAGAGTATTTACAGTAGATGAAAGAAGATGTTAAGAGACTGAATAGAATAGATATGATTCTGTATTCTGTAGTTACGAGAGTGACTTATTTCAGTATGTAGATATTTATTAAAAAGAATAATGATCTATTTATCTATGTTTATTGTTTTAACAAGCTTATTTACTAAAATATATTGGAAAAGAAATAGCAGTAATCTAGTACAGGTAGAAGGATTAAGATAATAATAAAAGATCTTAGCAGATAATATGTTGTGCTTACAGACAGTAGCTTATTATTTTTATTCAAGTTAAAAATACTATGAAAGTTAAACTGGGTTATGATAGGTTATATTTCTCTGTGTTTACTTAGTAACTAGTTGCAATGCAGTAGAAAAATTCACTGTCAAGCTACATTGTTACATACAGTTCCATAAAGAAGTAAACTACTAATCATATAGTTTATTCTCTAATAATATCAACCAAACTAAGACTATCAATTACTATAACCAAGTAGGGTTATATTAAATGTATTTAAATTATAAAAAGAAACAAACTAAGTTACAAAATCTATGCTTATCTTTGCAAAGAACTCTAAATAAATTATTTCTATCATTTTAGTAAATAAAAAGAATAAGAATACGATAATAACTAATATAAAAATAAATATATATCTATGTAAAGAACTGTTCTATAATTATCAACAGGTTTATACCTGCAAAAGTAAACTACAGGGTCGAAACCCTAAACTAAATTTATTGTTTCAAATAAAAACATTTAAGCTATAATCCATTTATTTGGATCATTATATCAATAAACAATTAAACTATTATAGACTGGTTACAGTCCTTACTGTAAATATATGTATAGATACAATTTAAAGATATTACAATACACACCTGTATTAATATTAACTTAAAACAAATTTAACAAGTAACAGAACCTATTAAAATAAATTATTAAAAGAGTTATTTAAACAAGGGTTTCATTCAGGAAAACCCTAGCTCGTATTTCCTGAGCAAACAAGTACAATTTATAAATTACACCATGACTGAGTTACAGTCTTAAAATATTAACAATAATCTATTACAAAATACATTAGATAGTAATAATCTTTGTTCATAGTCGATTAGGGTAAAACCCTAACTTATACACAGAGTCACTCATACAGTATACTGCAAAACGAGTCTGAGCTCGAAGAAAATCTATTTAAAAACCAATGTATTTCATTGACAGGCCATAAGGCTAGAAATTAAAACTAATTACAACACCTAGCTCATGGCTGGAACTACCCATCGACTTAGCGAGGGTTTGTAGACATAATAGAACCAACAACAACCTTTAAAAAGAAACTGCATAGCTAATGGCGAAACTGGACAAGCTTCCAAGCTCGGGGTTTCACCACTGAACAACTCTGTTGCAAGCAAGGTAAAAATCCAATCGTCAAACCCAGGGCTTACCGAATTGAAGCCACGGGCCTTTGAAGACAGCCAACTTTTACCTTCGCCACAGGTTGCAAGAGTAGTTCCAAGTTCCTGCAAAGAAAGCACAATACGGTGCGTTAAATTCAAAATTCTTTAACTAATGAAAACCTACTGTAAACACGGTTTTAATATTAGTATTCTATTCTGAAAACAAAACTAAATATTTACCTTAATAAAGAGAACGAATAGTCTAGCGACGGGACTATCACCAACAAGAAAGTGTGCTTACAAATCTCCAAACCCTAGGACGATGGTGAAGCACAACTAACAGCAATGGAAGCTTAGTTTCTCACTACCGTGATAGGCCATGGGGAAGGCAAGACAAAGCTAAGGATAGCCTATGAGCCAAGTGCAACAACCAGTGAACTCTCGCATGATAAAACCCATAGCTATGAAGGATGGAAACAAGACCGAGCACCGAAGAATATAGCAACATTAACCTAAGACTCGGAGCAAGCTGGAACAGGAAGAACACTCACGGCTGCCATGAAAACCTTGCAGAGCAGCCTGAAGGCCAGCGTGAACTGCGGAGGGAGAATGACAAATTCTTAGGTTTCAATGGTTGTATATCTCCAATACACGGCCAAGAGATGGTCACGTGCCCTTCAATATTTCAAACCATGCATGGGTCGATTCCAATAGTTCACCTGCGTTTCAATCATCCCAATTATTTAAAACAATGATTTCTAACAAACTTTGCATGAACTATGATGTATGCAATTATATTTTCCATCGTTAATCATATATTCTTTGTATCATAATGTATGATAGCTCGTTTGCGACATTTGGTTAAACAATAATTCATCAACGTTGACCCTAGTGAAATGTGGTAACCATTTGATATATGAAAAGTTCACAGTCGATTTGCTTAGCACCTTTCAAACTACAAGTAGATTTATATGTTTGTAAAACATTTTTAACATGTATGTATTATAATCCAAACTTATCATTATTGAACCAACAACTCAGATGGCGATAAATTATAGAGTTGAATAGCATAGAAAAAGATTATAAACATGAATTTTACCAAGTTTGATGTTGATTTAAACTTTCATAAACTCTAGTTGCTTCTCAACTTGTCAATGCTAGTAATTTTACTATAATTGTTATGTTGAACAAGATAGATTGTGATTGCTCAAGATAACCTATACTTAGCATAGGATAGAATTTTGATCATAGTAGAACAATCTACCATGATAGCCACTATAAACATTAACTTAATGTAAGAGAGACATTATGGAAATAATAAAATTTCAGTGGAATAACCATGCTCAAGTCTTTAATCATTAAAACGACACTGATTGACTTAGACTTAGGAAGTAAGGGAAAATAGTATTCCATGTGAAATGATGCAGTTATGTTTACATTAAATAAGCCTATAACATCAAGGAGATTTACAAGCAGTAATTTTTCCCTACATAATGTAAATGACAATTAGTTTGGTGCTTAAGTAACGACTACAATACATGTAGTACAACGTTGATGAAGAAGCTGATAACCTATTAATGAGCAACTGGTTTGTACATATAAGTAACAGATTGATACTTACCATAACTAGTAAGTTAAAGATAAAATCGAATCGTATATTCTACTAAGAATCTTTACTATCAGTATTGATAGAAGCTCTTCCATGTATAAAAACAAATAATATGAATAAGTGTAACATTTCAAGTTAAGCATGTTGAAATAGAAATGAATATATGACAAAGATTACAGGTTTAGAGTTCACAGTAAGTGTCTTTAGTGTCACTAAGCTTGATAAAGAAAGGAACTCGTTTATCTGAACTTTTCTTACAAGAAAAACTAGAGATGATAAACTACTTTACCTCTTTGAAGATGCTTGAAAAATTATCACCTTATTATCCTAGCATATTATTTTGCAAACATAAACACTTCTTGATACTTTATGATTTTAAACATCTACTTGTTTGATCGTACCTGTAACCCTGTAAGAACCAACAATCTCTCTGCATTAGCATAAATGCTAAGTAAGCCCAGGATTCAAAGTTAGATTCCACCTACTTGCCATAAAGCAGACTCATTAGTAAAACTGAAAGAAAACAGTATGCAAGTTAATCTTATTTTACGTTACGAAAAAGAAGTTGCTTTAGTTAACATAATTTGAAAATGTGTAATACTAATTGTTAGACTCTTTCATTTTACGTTGACCATTAGTGGTTAGTAAACCGCATATTCAACATTTTATGTTATCTCAAAATTTTAAATTTTTGTGAAAATTTTGGAGTTTTGACATTGCAACCCGCAATCCACAAATTACGAAAGAAGCCTTGCGGAAGATGAATTACAAACAAGCAACTCACAATTGTGGAAAGATCATTGCAGAAATATAGTTGCGGAAATATAATCGCGGAAAGATAATTGGGGAAAGGTAATTGTCCACAAATCCGTAATCTGCGATTTTGGAAAGGTAATTACGGAAATGTGATTGCGAAAATGTAAATACAGAAAGTACAATACAGAAAGGTTTGTTGTGGAGAGATTGTTGTGGAAAGGTCGTTGCAGAAAGGAAATTGTGGAGGGTCATGATTGATAAATTTAACATAGTTAAAAATAATTAAATAGAGAAGTAGGAAACACGTTAGATGAAGAGGCACACGTTATGAAGTGATGTGTGTGATGAACATTCACAACTCTAGATTGAAAGGGATCAACTGTGAAAATCCAAAGTGAATAGATATGTTGGTAAAGAAAGATGAATGATTGTAAATGTATTTATAAGAAAATATTTCTGTTTTAGTAAGGTGTCTCTGTCATCTAGTTCCATAAACAATATAGAGACCAAGGAAGTAATGAGAATCCAATGACAATATTAAAGATATAAGGAGATCTAGAAGTCTGATAAAATCATACTAGGGTGGTAGGGTGGTGCTAGGGAAGGCTATGTGCCTACAAGGGGGCCGTAGCCTCCTTCAAGTTGTAGCTGGTAAATAGTGTGTAGAAGCACCCTTTCAGTAGTAGCTGATAAACCAGGGTGTCATAGTCTCCTTCTAGTAGTTGATAGTAAATAGGGTGTAGTAGAATCCTTGTATGTAGTAGCAAGAATAAACCATTTGTAAAATATAATTTTGCAATAATAGAAAGTGTTGGTGGTTTTCCCAAATGGGATTCCATGACAAAATTTGTGTTCTTTGTATCCTGTTGTCTCTATGTGTTAATGGATAACTTAAAATTGGTTTTTAATTGTTAAAAGTTATCAATAGATATCCCCCCTCTAAGTATCATCCAATATTCCAACATTTTCAACCAAATCTACATTCAATATTATCGGAACAAACCATATACTGTTGATGAGTAGGAAGCTGAATATCAAAATTGAACATATGAAAGATATTTTACCCACATCATGCTTATATTTTACAATATAAACATTATCAGCCATAATAGATGTGTTGTAATGCAATGCCATTTCCTTTCAGGCATAGGATTCTTGTCTTCTTTAAATTGCACAGACATAAGTGGCAAATTCCGATTTGCATTAACAACCCTTTTCAGTTGTTGTGTAGTTTCCAATGATCTGTCATTTTTAAATTAATGCAAATACACTATATACTCAATTCCTTATTTAAACAAATGATATTTATAATGTTCTCTATAGAAAATTTCTTTTCGATCATATAAGTATGGACTACCCAATACAATTCCACATATATCCAATGAGACCACATCAAATTCAACTTCATCTACAAACTTGGATGTTATTGCAAACTTTAGATCACACTGCTTTGTTACTTGTAATATTTTATCTTTGCATGCCCATCCTAATGGATAAGGTCTCCAATGTGGTTTTGTGTTAATCCCAACTCCTTAACTACTTCTTCTGAAAAGGGATTAGCTTGGGATCCACTATTTACGAGTGTGTCGATCTTATTTTGTTTCGTAATTACCCTTATATGAAACAATGCATTCCTTTTTCTATCCTTAGAACTGACATGATATTTATAAGTAGAAGCACATGAAGAACCAATATTAAAATCATTACCTACAATATTTTTACCTTTCACACCTACAATTGTTATTGTTTCGTCCTCAAAATCCGATCCAAGTTCATCAACGATAACCATGGCTTTTTGCTTTCCTTTCCAAACCTTGAACCATTTTAGTTTCAATTCTGGATGTAGTACCCAACACTTCGCTTCTTCTTGACCTTAATTTTGACAATGTGCGAATGTGGGCCTCTCATCACCTTTCCTCACTGTACCTGCATGTTTACCTTTCCCTTTTCCCTTACCTTCTTTCGAATTGTTGGATTCAACTGAGGAAATGTTATCATGAGCATTCTTACCTTTGGATTCAATGTGTGTATATTACACACATACCTCATCAAGGTTAGTAGGATTAAACATAAGTATTGTATGACGCAAATAAATATGTAATCCTCCAATAAACTTAAGAAGAGTTTCTTGAGTATAAAGAGGTATACCCAATATTAAATCCCTCTTTTTAAATTCTCAAGTGTATACTTGGACATTCTAACCTTTACCTTGCCTTAAGTTTTCACAATCCATCATGGCTTGTTGCATGTATCCTAATGGGTAGAATTTCTTCTTTAATGCAGTAGTAAATTCATACAAGGAATAAGTTATTTTACCTTTTGTAAGGAGGTATTCCTATGTCTTACTTTCCCACAAGATGAGCATGGTGCCTCCAAGACGGAGAGTAGCCAACTAGATTTTTGCACTATCATCTGCAAGCTTCTAGAACTTGCAATACACATCAATATTCCTAATGCAATCATCCAAATTTTATGTGCTAAGTTCACCATTATATGTAGGAAATCAAACTTAATATCAACTTTCAAATAAGGTAAATATGACTTAGTATTCTCAGGTTGTTTCTTTGGATTTGAAGAAGCAGTACTTGAACTTTTAGAAGAGGAAGAAGGAGACAGAGAAGGAGTCTCAGAAGGGTCTCCTCCCTTTCCCTTGATCAATAAAGCACTATCCTTTGCTTTCTCCTTCTTCATTTTCTTCGTTGCCAATCTCTCTTGAAATCTACAAACTACTTTTCTACACTGTATTCCATTTGATAGAAAGCCTTGTGGAAAGCCTTCTGATCTTCTGATCTATATTCTTCATCTGCCATTTTATTTGTTCAATGCACATGTCCAATCTCTGGATTACAAGTCTCAAGTTGGCCTTCACTTCACTTAAGCCTTGATCTAGTAATTTTTCACAAACTCACAATGCAATGGTTAAGCTGTTCTTGACCTGAAATTTACATGATCTTTATAACCATTATCTTCCATGTGAAAATTTCAATGATTAAACTCATTAAAGGGTTTAAATGTAAAAATTGGAGAGCATAATTAAAGCACATAAACACATAAAAGAGATATGCAAACCACAAAACTGTAGATGAGAACTGATAACAGAGTTCACCTCTGCTAGGCTACGTCCCCGGGCCACTTCAATTGGGAATGACGATCTTATTAAGTCTTCAAAAGTTTACATACAATGAGTTCTAGACCCACTTTGGAATTCCATGAGTCAAACACAAAAATAGACTGCACAACTACATTCGTCCATAAATTTTGGGAAAAATGAATATAAACTTGACATATATTGCCTAAGGTGTCCTTTGGCATGCACTTCGAGGTCAAATATACATGTGATGTATGGATTGAACCTCATGTACCTACATCATCCCGGATTTTGTGCCACTCTTCTCCTTTGGGATTCCTGCCTACACCTCTTTCCTCTCGTGTCTCTGCAATGGGGTTTAAAAAGTTCCAATGAGAACAACAAACCACGTGTTTTTGTTCCTTTGTATCCCAAGTAAATATTTAAGAATATTATACCAAATCCATTTACAAAAATGGGGAATAGCCCACTAGTAAAACATGTTGATATTGGAATGAACGTCCACAGGGTCAAACCCATCGTCTTGTTGTTCCTCCCCTTTTGATGTGGTTGTTAGATTTTCTTAAGATCCAATTAGATTATCTAGGATCTTTATCTGAAAGAATAACAAGTACAACAAAATTCATAAGATATAAAAGATACACAAGACACAAATATTTTCATCGGGGAAACCATAAGGAATAAAACCCGCAAACTTCTTCAGAATAGTAAGATGATCAAAAGTAGTAATAAGAAATGTTCAATAGCTATCTTTCTCTCCTCCTCTGACTGTCTCTCTCTCATGCACCTTAGAGAGAGTGTGTGGTGTGTATAAATGAGGGAGAGCACCTCCCTATTTATACCCTTTCAAGTCACTGACCAAATATAAGATTCAAGCCTACATGTTATCTCACATGGGGCCCACTTCTCCTAGAGAGACCATAATTACATATTACATGATGTTACACTTGGGACTATTGCCCTGACTTACAACGGAGGTTGTACCTCAAGGTCTAGACATAATTTAGACATCCTGTAAAGGGGTAACACACATCCCCAATGGGGGTACAACAATATATGATGATAATATACATCAGAATATCTTCTAAAGTTACAAATACATCAATACTCCCTCTTAACTAAGAAGGTATTCTCTCTCTACACAATCATCAACACATATGGTCAGGTCTTCATTGCATTGTCATCATCAAGGAGTCATAGAGTCTTCATCATAGCTGCTGCCATCATCTTCTTATAATTTGATCATCATTCCATACTATCTGTCTTGAGAAGTTTCTACAATTCCAACCCTTTTTCATGGTGGATGTAGGCCTAGCCTCCATGTAGGTCTTCATCATCTCTGTGAGCAAGTTGTAACACCCTAGATTTGACCCCGTTTGCATTAAAATGTATATGATGTATATATTGTAATTAATCGTGGTATGGAGCTAAAGGAAAAATCCCCACCATCAATTTGGTTGTTTTATGTTTCGGCGATTGAAGTTGTTGTCGATGGTATATCGTGCTATCTGACACATATTAATTTTGGCATCATGTAAACATGCATTTTAATTAAAAATACCCGCAACCAGCTATGTCAATGCAACCATAATGAAAAGGGCATGATTTTCCTAAGGATAGGGAGGGAAATTATTTAACCCTTGGGGCCAATGGGGAAAATTCAAGTGTCAGTTGTTAAACCCATTTAGTTGTCACTCACGCTTTTGACTTACTCACCTTTCCTTATCTCAATCACTCAAATACCAAATTAAAAGCCTTTGATGTTAGTTGGGCAGTGGTGTGTGGTAGGAATGTCAGTCCTTGCCCACACGCACACTCCACCAGGAGACTCGTTCACCCTCACGTGGGATGGAGGAGACCACGACCCATTATCCATTTTTCCTTCATGTAGAGAACGGGGGAAGAGCTGCCTTACCTTCACGAATTGGCTATGTGGGTTCTCATCCTCATGATTTTGGGTCTGGGATGTTTTCTTCATCACCAGACATCCATGCTTGGCTCTCTATAAAATGGATGGAAGTTTCCTGTGTGTGAATCTTGTTGTTGGATTTTTCCGTTCGTAGCTACCTTACCGGTTTTGTGGTTCTATGTATACAAATCCATCTGCATGCTGAGAGTTTGTTGAGTCTGATTTCCTCCCCAACCGGGCTGTGTCTTTCCCGTTGTTTTCAGTGGTGAGATTGTGGCTGTTGTTTCCCCATGAGTGTGGGTTGTTGCTGAGTTGTTTTGGCCACGTTAGGGCCAAGAACAAATCTAAGATCGTTTTGCTCAGTTGGAGCTGTGTATCACCATTTTGGCTACCGTAATGTTTCCTTTCTCTTCCCCAGAGCTGTGAATTGCTCGATTTTGCTGTGTGTATGCAGTGGTTGGTCTTTGGACTGTATTAGAGTGGGAATGAAAGCTTGGTCTGCTTAATAAACCTAGTGTGTTTGGGAGCCTCATAGACAGAGCTAGAGGGTTGGATTTCTTCTCCATACCCCCTGAATATCAATAGAAGGGAAGTCAGGGCCTAAGGGACTGTGTGGCAGAGAAGGGATTGATTCCTTATGTTGGGTGTGTGTGGGTGTTCCAGAAGTCAGGCTAGTTCTAGTGTAGGTGTCCTTAGATCTTCAGTGAGCCCACCAGCTTAGCATTTAGCTTTTCCCAGCTCCTTGATGGCATGATAAACCCAACTACGTTGGCTTGGCTATGTACTGTTGTGTATATTTGGCTATGTGTGAGCCTGCTTAGTTCCTTATTCCTTGGGGAATCATGCCCAGCTCGGGGGTGGCAGTGTTGCTGAGAGATTAAGGAGCACGCTGGCCTATGGTTGGGTGGAACATTGCAGCGATGTAGCTGGTTGCGGGACAAATTCTTCATAAGATAAGTATTCTCATCTATTTCATCCCTGCAATTACATTTTATATTGAATCACAATGAACATGCTGAATGCTTGAGTGTATGGTTTTGCTTCCACTGTATGGTAATAATGTATGCATGTTTTAGTTCAAAGCATTTCAATTTTTATGTGTATGTTCATGGGGCTAGTTGCTGGATAGATAATGTTATGGTAGTGTCCTCTTCATCGGTCGGAGGGTCAGGGATGTTACACAAGCCATCAAGTAGGTACATCCCAAGACTTATTATATGCTTCTTGTAAAACCTGTAATATCTCACAGGACTGATTATATTCCATTGCAAAACCTGAAGGAGCATCCCATAACTGATTACATACCTTACAACACCTATGTAGCCTACTGTTACCTCATCATATTTATATCATCTCATCGTCACACAGAGCACAACCCAGATACACATAACACAACACTTACATCCACAGGAATTGTAGGAAAAACCTACCACCATTCGGGAAAGGATCATACATCAATGACCATGGGAGGACCAACCTACCACCATGTCAGAAAATATCCAACACTTACATCAACGAACATGGGAGGACCTAGACTATCACCCTGTTGGAAAGGCTCCATCACTTATATCAATGACCATGGGAGGACCTAGCCTGCCACCATGTCGGAAAGGATCCAACACTTACATCAACAACCATGGGACGAACTAGCCTGCTACCATGTTTGAAAGGCTCATGTGTATCTACGTCTTCCAGACTCATCACTTCCCCTTGGAAGGAACCTTGATCTGAAGTACACCAAGCTTCTCTCTGAAGTATTCAAACTTCACTTTGGCCATTTCTAGCATAGAATCACATAAGGACTTAGTATGTCCAAGGATAACCTGCGAGCTTCGCCAAGACTGATTACATTCAAGGACAACCTACAGGACTGATTACATATGAGAAACCTACAAGATTCACTAAGATTTTATGCTCAGAAAACCTGTCTCACCGACTATGCTAGAACTCATCACTCCCTCTTTCGAGAGATCTTGATCTGGATCACATACTGGAGCGCCTTCACTGCTCCTCTCTAGATCATACAAAAATGCAATTCAGATCAATCAAATCAAATAATATATTTCAAAAGAAACATACTACCTTACAAATAACCGAGCAAATGGCAACATATTTTTCCTCAGCTGTACTCAACGCCATGCAGGACTGCATCCTGCTAAACCAGTAGCTCATACTGGATCTCAAGCTGAAGAAGCAACCCAAGGTTCTCTTCTTGTCAGTGGCACTACCAATATGAATCAACATAACCATGCAAGTTAGTCTTCTGATTCATATCATACTTGAGCCCATACTCAAATGTACCCTTCAGGTACCTCATTGCATGCTTTGCAACCAGGTGAGCATGTCTCAGATCCGTCAGGAACTGAATCCAGTTGTTCACAGCAAAGCATATGTCTGGTCTTGTATTCGTCAGGCACATCAATGAATAAATCATTTGATGATACATCGTGGCATCAACCGTATCTAATGAAGCATCACACAAAATATTCAAGTTTGATGGCATAGGTGTGGTTATCCCCTTGCAATCTAGTATTCTAAATATCTTTAGAATCTCCACTGCATACTTTCCTTGACCAAGGAAAATCTCATTCGCATTATTCCACATCTAAGAAGTAGTGCATTATCCCTAGGTCTTTCATCTTGAACTTTGTAGCAAGTCTCCTTCTTGCATATTTAAAGAGTTCCTCTTTTCGTGTCAGGAACAGGTCATTGACATATAACATGGGCATCATTGGTCTTCTGCCTTCAACCTTGAAGTAAAGGTTGGAATCCACTTTACTCTCAGTAAATCCTAGAGCCATCAGTAAGTTTTCCATCCTGTCATACCATGTAGAACCTGAGGATCTTCTGCAGTCAATCCCTTTGAAGTGGAGCATCATTCTCCCTTTGCCTTTCGTACTCTATGTATTGAAACATTCTATAATGGAGTGAGGAGCAGCTTCCTTTGCTACTAATATTCCATGTATCAATTTAGGGTCACTGGATACCAAGATCCTCTATCTTGAACTTTGTTGAAAAGTTCTTCTCGCACCGAGTCTGTGAGCTTGTCATCTTCTATAGGCTTTCATATTAAATCTTGTAGCAAAGGTTAAGATCTTTATCACTCTAGGTGATCTTCAAGCTCCTTATGTAAGTGTATGTTCTTTCCCATGGGTCCCTTATGAGATCGTACAAGGACTTATTTAATTTGAGCACATGAGTCTTCCTGTCATGTGTCTCAACTCTAAGTGGATGCTCTACGTATACTTGACTTGTCATTGGTACAAATGTCTCTTCATATTCTGTGCCTTCTTTTTGTGAGAAGCCTCGTGCTACGAATCTTGCCTTGTATCCCACGATGCTGCCATCTATTGCGTGCTAGATCTAGTAGATCCATATGGAAGACACTACGGACTTCCCTTCAGGTCTCGACACTGCATCCTAGACATCATTCTTCTTGAAATGGTACTCTTTTATCATAGTCTCCTTCCCTTTATTCTTGGCTACTTCTTCATAGCTGGAAGGCTTTGCATCAATGATGTCGCTCAATAGTGTCACATAAAGAGGCCTCTTGCTTTCTTTGGAAGTCTTTTCATACTATTCTTCATCTTGGATTATTTCTTGTGCTCAATGTGGTCTTCATATCTCGAGGTGGATCTAGTGTTCTCTTTATATTCTTCTGAAGCTCTTTCTTTCACCATGATGTCTTTGACCAGGGAAGCTTCAGGTTCCTCTTCTAAACTGTCATTACTTGTTCTTTGGAATTATATACAAGTCAAGTTCAGTTGCATGATTAGAAACATATCATAATTTCCAAAACATATTAATAGTGACAAATATATGTCACATAGCCATGCGACTATTTTAGCCAATGCTACAATATTCATCCATATCATGTATACATACAATAATTTCTAGATGCATTCTACCCCAATGTTATTAAGAGTGTGTATTACTCCTAATATGCCAACAAAGAGGTTTTAATCTAGATAAGTAGTAATGGAATGTTGTACAACATCATTGAATTCTTACCCATCATGTGCAATTCAGTAGTATAAATGCAAATACTCAAACATGCACAACAAATCAACTGCATATAAACAAATGCATAACCAAACAATAGCATGAAATGACAATTGAATACTTATCTTTATTTGTTTCATGGGTAGACTCTTTCTTGAGCCTTCAACTTGATCATCTTCTTCATTCATAACAACATCATTTCTTATCCAAATGCTAAGATGGATAATAGCTTCTTCAAGAATTGAGTCCTTCATATTCCTCATTGCTTAAGGGATCTTCTTTGAATCATGAGAGCTTCAACTTCAGTTGATCCCATATTCTCTTCTCTTATTATGAGTCTAGCTTCTTCTTTTGTGCACTCTTCCCAGAGTCCGCTGGAGCTAATCACTTCTTTCTGGCACACATTCTTCGAATGAATCCCATGATCTTGGGAGGCCATTCAAGGTGGTTATAACAATATCTTATTCTTCTTCGATTGCTTCATCATAACATTGAACAATTCCTTTTGGTGTCTTTACGGATGACACATGAGGGATGATATGATGTTTAATAGAATCTATAATGACTCTCTTAGCTTAGCCTCATGTCCCTCTGGCTCTTAGAACTTCCTTACTGAAATACTGATCCAAGTCAATTTCTTCAAGAATCACAGAGGTCCTATACTTCCATACTTGGAAGTTTTCAGCTTCACCAAGATTGTCATCAAGCTGGGTGTGATTAGTCATTTTGAAATGAGAACCTCCAATGTAAATAGCAAAAAATTAGATCTTACTGATTTGAGGTGTCTGACCTGGTTCCGGAGCTGGTTGATCTAGGGTTTTGTCAGAGAAACCATAATTCCAAACTTCTAATTGGACAAAAATTTTGGCCTCTTCAAGGCAAGTTGTCCAATGTACTTCTTTTCTGAAAACAATGGCGGGAAGCTCTCGGAACATTAAGCCCTAGTTTTTCAATTTATTTTGCAAAAATGTCTAAAATTGATTCTGCTGTATCTCTGAAGTTTTAGATCCTTACAGTCTAAAATTTTTCACTGAGATATATTGATATGTCTTCTTTCCAACCCCATAGGTTATAACAGAAATGAATTCTCCAAGTGGGACTTATTATGATTTTCCCAAGGTGACTGTTTTGGGGACTATTCAGAATAGCAAACTTGTACGGACTACCACGTGTCACTATTTCACATTCTTGGCATAAAATGTGAACCACCAAAACTATAATCCATTCCTTACTTACAACATCTTGCAAAATTTCGTTTGGACCTTCCTAGACCGAGATATAGCAAATATCCCTAGGTTACCTATTTATGACTGTATTTTGGAGGAGTCTGGAACCCTGCTTTGGAGGAACCATATCTCCTGAAGTATAGTGAATATGGGGCTGAAAATTTTATACAAGGTACAACAAGAATTTATCTTCGGCCTATAAAAGTTTCAACTTTAGATCCTTCTCCAATCTCACGTTATAGCGAAATATCTAGAATGACTAAATTTGGTCTTCTAGGGTTTTCAGGCATGAAACCCTAATGTCCATTAGTTGCCATTGTAGCTGTATTTCGAATACACAGTGAAACTTATCTGATTCAAAAAATGCTACCACCAACAGATGCACCCTAGTGAGGCAAGTTATCCTATCCATCACTTGATGATCTGTGGAGAGAACACCTTCAATTAGGAAGCCCTAGTTCTCGCAGTTGCAAAGTGCCTCCTTTCAGAGAGGCTTTGATACCATGTTAGATTTTCTTAAGATATGATTAGATTATCTAAGATATTTATCAAAAAGAATAACAAGTACAAAAAAATGCATAAGATATAAAATATACACAAGACACAGATTTTGATTGGGGAAACCATAAAGGAGAAAACCCTACAAACTTCTTCAGAATAGTAAGATGATCAAAAGCAGTAATAAGAAATGTTCTATAGCTATATTTTTCTTCTCCTTTGACTATCTCTCTCTCTCATGCACCTTATAGAGTGTGTGTGGTGTGTATAAATGAGGGATATCACCTCCCTATTTATACCCTTTCAAGTCACTAAACAAATATAAGACTCGAGCCTACATGTCATCTCACATGGGGCCCACTTCTCCTAGAGAGACCAAAATCACATATTACATGATGTTACACTAGGGACTATTGCCCCGACTTACAATGGAGGTTGTACCTCAAGGTCTAGACATAATTTAGACATCCCGTAAAGGGGTAACACACATCCCCAATGGGGGCACAACAACATACAATGATAATATACCTTAGAATATCTTCCGAAGTTTCAAATACATCAACAATGGTAATCATAATATACATATTATATGGTTACAACCATATGAAATGTGCGTTGGATTATGGTTCAGCCCGTCTTTTCCATGGATGGTTCATATTACAATATATAACATACGCATGGAAATATCTCCTCGATCCCTACGCAACTGCAAGCTTCTGTTCGCATTTTGAATAATTTCATTTTAAATGACTTTGGAGATCCTCCTAGATTAAACCTTCCCATTGAGAAGCTTTTGGAAGACCAAAAGCATGTTTTCATTCAGAATTCAAGTGAGTACATGTTCTTCTAACTTGTCCTGTATCAATTGTCCATCCTTCTTGGAAACTGTACATTTGACTCATCATAATAACAATCAACATTATATTGACATTGTTAAGTACATTAATCCATTCCAACCAAATCTACATTCAATATTGTTGGAACAAACCATATAATGTTGATCAATAGGAAGCTAAATATCAAAATTGAACATATGAATGAGATTGTACCCACATCATGCTTATGTTTTACCATAAATACATTACCAACCATAATAGGTGTAACACACCGGTTTTGACCCCATGGTATTAAATTGCATATGATAAAAATATTTTATTTGATCATGGTGTGGAGCTCAAGGCAAAGGCCCCACCATGGATTTAGTATTTTATGTATCGGCAAATAAAAATCGATGTCGATGGTTTATGTGCTAGCCTGGAACAATATGTTTGAGACATCATGTAAAATGCAAATTAATAAAAATACCACAACTATCTATGCGTCGCAACATTAAAGAGACGGGGGCATGATTTCACAAGGAATGGGGAGGGCGAAATATTCAAACCTTAAGCCAATGGGGAAAAACCAAATGCCAGGGGGGGGACCCATAAGTTGTCAACTACCCATTATGTCCTTTTGTGCCCAGTCATCTAAAGTTGGTGAAGGAAGTTATTTCCTTGGGATGGGAAAGGTATGGAGGTCAAATTCCAATTTGGGGAAGCCACCATTTTTGGAGAACATGTTTTTGACTTCTTGGGCAAGTAAATGCTTGGGAATGCATGCCCAAGCCATTATTCACCCATGCCTTTCATTTCCTCACCCATTCTCATTCACGTGGAGGCTCTCTCACACAACTGAAGCTTGCTGAGCTCTCTCTCCCTCACGATTTGAGATCGTTTCTTCATTTCTCCATGCTCATAATCATTTTGTGTTGCTGGGTGAATGGGAAGAAATGGGCCACAATTTTGGTGTTTGAGGAGGCCATTTTGCCCCTGTGAGCAAGTTGGGAGCTTTCCTCATGTTTTGTACAGCTCTCCATTATGCCCCATGGCCAGGAAGTTGTTTTTATGTTGCTGAGTGCATAGGCAACATAGATTCACATTTTTTGGTGTTTGTTGGGGGTGTCTTTGTCTCCCTCACACACTTGGGGATTTTTGGGCATTTTCCCCTAATGATTTATGTTGTTTCCTCATTGTTCCACACCCAGAAAGTCGTTGGTGTGTTGCTAAGTGGTTAGGGAGCCACAATTTCTCGATTTGTGGGTGAATGGAGGTCGTATTTTCTCCTGTTATGCCCATAAACGTTTTCTGTGTTTTGATTTACAATTTTGAGGTTTATGGTGGTCAAGTTGATCCCATATTTCCCAAGAACGATTCCTGGAATTGGATTTCCTCATGCAGGGTTGTTTTCCCCTCAACCATTATGTTTTGGTTGCCCAAGAATGTTTTGTTAATACCCAGTTGTTAAATGGTTGTCCGTGTTTGATTAGCAGATTGGCTTGGCTGGGTAAGTCCAAGGAACCATCTATTAATTGATTGACTATGTGTGGATGTAAATTTTGCTTGGGATGAGTAAGTTCAAGGAACCCATGTGTTGTTGGTTTGTTGCGTTAGCAGCCGGTGAAACCCAATGGTGTGTTGGCTTGATTGTGGATGTATGGTTTTGGCTATGTGTGAGCCTAATGTTCCCTAGTGCCTTGTGGAATCATTCATAGATCGGGGGTGGAAATGATGCTGAGGGATTGATGAGCACACTGGCCTATGGTTGGGTGGAACATTGCAGCGACATAGCTAGTTGCGGTCCAGCTTCTTTTCAAGATAAGTGTTCTTGT
>LPNX011050644.1:731504-753761 GCA_001517045.1 Pseudotsuga menziesii | reverse complement strand
ATATCTGTGTTTGAAACTCTGATGATGGGATATGCATACTTTTGTGGGTTCCTTTTCGTATGGGATACAAATTGTTTTTTGTATGCTCTTATTTTAAATATGTACAACTGTTCAATTTTTTCAGGCAGCAAGTTCTTTCTTTAGTGAAGTAGAGGAAGCCGGATCTTCATTTAACTGTATTTCTTTATTCACGTTCACGTGTCTTTAAAGAGTAAATAAGAGAATAATTGACTAGTGGGGAATACAGTTAAAAGTTTGCTGTTCTTTTTTATGGGGTCGTTGACTAGTAAGGCAAGGCAGATACTCTAGGATGGTGAAGAGAATTTCAGTAATGCCTTGGCCTTTTGGTCAATTTTGCTTCAATGTGTGTATGCTGCTTTCCTATTTTTCTTTCTGTGCATTGTGGAGATGTCTATGGGTAGTGATTCTGTTGGTTAAAATCATCTCATTATGTGGATGATGTCTTTGTACTTGTTGCAATGCACATTGGTAAAATATGAATGTTTTTCCAGAATAAAAATAAACGATTCCTCTAGTAGGTTCTCTGGGAGGTGTCCAAAGTTTGGCTGGTTTATTGAAAATTCTTGCCGGTTGGTTGGTTGGCTGCTTTTGGTTCTGCATGTATGGAAGCTTTTAGGTACGAAGACCCTTAGGAACAAAAGGAAGGATGTAGTCCAAGTTTCCGAGACAAATTTCAAGCAACTTTCAACTACTTCCTTTTGGCATTCATGCATTACTAGTGTTTTTCATGCAAATGCATTTTGGGTATTTTGCATTTGGTTCATTTCCAAAAATCTTATTTTAACATGAAATTGTGCTTGAGCATTCATTTTTTTTTACACCGTATGGCAGATGATGGAGTTGTATGTCAGCCAGATCGACAAGTTACTGCATCTAAATTATCAAAAAGAGGTATTTAGAAGTTGGCTTCTTTGAAGTTGGTTAATTTTCTTCTCTTGATGATAGTGTAGCTTTATTCAAATTTGTTCAGCATGCTGTTTTTTAAGTATAGTATTTTGAAAGATCGAGATATTTTGTATGTATTAGCAGTGGTAGAGCCTGGTCGTGCTCGTACTCTTGTTGCAAGTTGGGAAACATGAGAGAAATCTCTCACTGCAGACACACCTGTACTGGTCAGTGGTCGTCCCACCACAAGTTCTGGACTGGACATGAGCTCATTCATTCCGGTACGGAATGTTTAATTTCTCACAAGTTGGAAACAATTCATATAATACCAAACTTTCTTCAAGATGACTGTCCACACTCTTTTGGAAGTGTGTTTGTTTAAGTTATTCTTCTATTTCAGATTTGGCATTTGACCTTCCTGAAATCTCTTAGTTTTTTGACCATTGCTTCTTAACATTGGTGATCGTGTATTGTTAGCGCAGAGAGGAAGCCAAGGGACTTCTGAAAGTGACTGGACAGTTAGTGATGACAATAGTTCTATAGAAGAACTCATGCAACAACACAATACATTTACAAACATTCTTCAAACCCGCTTGACTAAGTTGCAGGTAATAATGAGGGACAATTTTATGACTTATCTTGACAGCCATTTGTATGAATATGTAGAACATATTTTAAGAAAATGATATTCTCCTGGTCATTAAGACATAAAATTATATTCTTTGATTTATCATTTGCACTAGGGATATAAGAAGATTTCATGTCACATACAGTATTATGGATAGGTTTTCAAATTTCATTCTGTTTATCATGGTACTGCTAAAATTGTATTCTTTATTGTACAATTTGGGCTAGGGATATGGGAAGATTTCATCTGCATTTGGATAGGTTTTTAAATGTCATTGTAGTGGCAATCATGGACTATTTTTAAATATTTCTATCGAAAATAAATCTTTATATTGTTATTTCAGAGATTGAAATTAAATATACATTGACTGTCCATAAAGACTCCGATGTAAAAATAGGTCAGAGTACCACAGCACCGTCTGTTTCCTTTCTTATTCCCTGATACTTAGTCTTTGTCATCATTACATCATTTACTTTTATCTTATACAAAAAAATTGAAAACTATACAGTTCTAAATAGATCTTCATTAACTCTAGTAGCCCTGGCCTCTGGAACCGAGACTGAAACTCTCGATTATATGCTACGTAACTGTGTAAATATTAAAAAAAAAAAATCACTGCCGTCGCTTAAGCGACGCCTATAGCTGTCGCTTATCCGACGATTATCAATGATTTCCGTCGCTTAAGTGACGCTTCCAGCTGTCTCTTATCCGACGCTTACCCATGTTATCCGTCGCTTATCCGATGCCTCTACCTGTCGCTTATCCGACATTTACCAATGATATCCGTCGCTTATCCGACGGAATTGCTGTCGCTTTACCGACGGCCTGAAGATTATTTTTTCAAAAAAATTTCACCACCATGGAAGATATGCTGTCGCTTAACCGACGCTTGACATTTAACCGACGGTTACTTAAGTGTCGCTTAACCGACGGTTACATAGGTGTCGGATAACCGACGAAAAGTTTCCGACGCTTAAAAAAAAATCAAAGTGTCGTACATGCGATAGGAAAGTGTCGAAAATCCGACATGACGGCCGTCGGATTTTTGGTCGAAATGTAGTAGTGTGTGTATTTTATCTCCGCAATTGTATTTGTTTATGAATTAATATAAACATGTTGAATGCTTAAATAAATGTATTTGCTTCCACTGTATTTACATGTCTTATGCACCTGTATATGTTTTTATTCCAATGCATCTTTATGTTTATATTTATGGGGCTAGATTGCTCGTTTGATAGCAGCAACAGCCTAGTCGCGTCCTCTCCATCATCGGTATGAGGGCTAGGGACGTGACAATAGGTGTGTTGTAATGCAATGACAATTCCTTTTAATGCATAGAATTCTTTTCTTCCTTAAATTGCACAGACATAAGTGCCAAATTCCAACTTGCATTAACAAACCTTTTCAGTTGTTGTGTAATTCCCAATGATTTATCATTTTTAAATGAATGTGAATGTACTATATACTCAATTCCTTATTTAAACAAATGAAACTGATTATGTTCTCTATAGAAAATTTCTTTTCAATTATATAAGTATGGACTAACCAACACAATTCCATAGATATCCAACGGGACCACATCAAATTCAACTTCATCTACAAGCTTGGATGTTATTGCAAACTTTATATCACATTTTTTTGTTACTTGCAATATTTTATCTTTGCATACCCAGCCTAATGGATAAGGTCTCATGTGTGGTTTTGTTGTTAATATCAAATGCTTAAATAATTCTTCTAAAATGAGATTAGCTTCGGATCCACTATCTATGAGTGTGTCAATCTTAATTTCTTTCGTAATTACCCTTTATGAAATAATGAATTTCTTTTTCTATCCTAAGAGCTGACATGATATTTAGAAGTAGAAGCACATGAAGAACCAAAGTTAGAATCATTACCAACAATAGCTTTACCTTTCACTGTAACACCCTAGTTTTGACCCCGTTTGCATGATGTATATATTGTAATTAATCGTGGTGAGGAGCTCAAGGCAAAAGCCCCACCATCGATTTGGTTGTGTATGTTTCGGCAACGGGGATAGTTGCCTTATGGTATATCATGCTATCAGGCTCATTATGGTATGGCATCATGTAAACACGCACATCAATTAAAAATAAACCACAACCAGCTATGACAGTGCAACGTTGAATGAAAAGGGCATGATTCCAAAGGATAAAGGGCGGGGGATGTCAAACCATGGTCTATGGGAGGGAAAACCCATGTGTTGCCACCTTGTTTTGTTTTTCCATCCTCCCTTGTCTCATCCAACCTCTTTATTTTCTTGTTGTTGTTGGTTGAGGTAGTTATTGCTGAGTGGTGGTGGTTGTGGCAGGACTGTCAGCCCTTGCCCATGTGCCCACTCCACTAGTGGATCCTTCCTCTTCACGTCGCATGGGGGCAGGGGAAGCATTCACTCTCTTTCCCATGACTCCAACCTTTAGGATGGTGGTATGTTTGTCCTCCCCTGGTATGTTCATCTGTGCACATAGGCAGGTCTGTTTGCTCTCACGCAGGGATCCTCACTCAGAGAGGGAGACGTTCTGTTTTTCTCCTCACGCACAGGAGATTCTGCGTTGGTTTTTCCTCACGCAGGGAGCGGGTGAGATCGTGGCTGCCACTCAGGAATTTCGGGTGCAAGAGCCATTCACGCTCGGGGCTGTGTGACTGTGTGTTTCACACCAGTTCTAGTGGTATGTATACGTCTCCTTGTTGATTGTGGCCGTGCATACTGTCCACTGTGGTCTGCGGTGGTGTTTTCCCTTCGGTCCATGCCGAGAGTCTGGTTTATCTCCACTGTTGGACTGTGTAATTTTTCCGCTATTTCGTTGTGAGACTAGGGCTGTTATTTCCCCACGTTGGTCGACTGTACTGCCTTATGAGCTTGCATGTGTGCTTCCCCTTTCCAGGCTGAGAATTGGACCTTTTCATTCCCATGTGGGATTTGCTTTGCCTTCAGCGATTGCATTGAGGAGCTGCGTGCTGTTTATTATCCATTGTGGACTGTGGTTTGTTGCCATCATTCATTGTGGGGTTGTGGTTGTTAATGCACCCTAGTTTTGGGTTGCTGTTGAGTTGTTTTGGCCACGCTAGGGCCAAGAACAACTCTGAGCTGTCTTGTGGCTTGAGCTGTGTTCATCGTGTGGTTGGGATTGCCAACTGGTCATCCTTTCCTTCTTCACAGGGCTGTGAAGGGATTGTGTTGCTGCGGTATGTAGTGGTTGGTCTTCGGACTGTTGTGAGTGGAATGTGGAGGCTGGGTATGCTTGAGAAGGCTGGTGTTGTGGTCACCAGCTTAGCATTAGCCTTCCCTAGCTCCTTGATGATCTGGTAAATCCCAACTGTGTTGGCTGACTACCTTGTGAACCTTGGCTGTGTGTAAGCCTGCATTGACCCTTATTCCTTGAGGAATCATGCCTAGCTCGGGGGTGGCAGTGTTGCTGAGAGATTGATGAGCACGCTGGCCTATGGTTGGGTGGAACGTTGCATCGACGTAGCAGGTTGCAGGGCAAGTTCTTCATTAAAAGATACATACTTCTGATTGTTTCATCTTTGCAATTATATTGATGACAAATGAATTATGATGAACATGTGAATGCTGGAATGTATATGTTGCTTCTGCTGAATGATGGGAAATCATGTATTGAATGACTGTGTGTCTTCGTATGCTCTATGCATCTTAGTATGCATTTGTATGTTGATGAATTATGCATATTAGTATGCATTGTGTTTAAGTTTTTAATTTCAGCATTTAATCCTTGTTCGTGTTCATGGGGCTGTTTGCCCATTCGTTTTGGTGTTCGTCGCATCCTCTTCACCGGTCGGAGGGTTGGGGATGTGACCGAGTGGTATTAGAGCTCATGTTGTAGCATGGGCCTGAGTGGACCACCAGGATGCAGTGCCAGTGGCAGGACTTGTTTCTGCCCAGCAGAGATCAGAGGTTGCTGACTGGGAAACTTCCAAAAATTTGCCAAAGTGTTGAACGATCTATTCAGTCGGAACCCTTAGTGGAACAGGCTTTCGATGTAGCAGAAGAGTTAGCAGAATTGAATTCCGCCATAGCGAAAGAGATTAGGTGAAGGTGTGCCGACGGGAGCAGTTGGAAGGAAAATCAGAATTGACTTTCGACATAGTGGAAGAGTTTAGGCGAAGGCGTGCTGACGGGAGCAGTTGGAAGAAAAATTGCCTAAGTGTTCGAAGGTTGTTGAAAGAATTTAGTTGTTCGGGCACCCGCCATTGCGCGTGGAGAAATGACTAGACGTCCGACGAGAAAGACCTTTGACTGCTGACGCCACAAGAAACTTAAGTTCAAAAATTTTCTAAGTATAAAATTCATCGGCTATCGGAAGAAAATAGCAGAAAATAACGGTTCGAACGCCCACCGTTGTAGAAGTCTAGAGCACTAGAATTTCGATGTGAAAGTCTGCCGATGCCGATCAGGTTGTGCCACCGATCAGAAGGAGAAAGAAGATCATGTTCCGCCGTTGTGGCTGCGGATGGAAATTCTTCGCCGACGTAAAGAGGAAGGTTGAACCGATCAAGTGGGAAAATTTCAGAAATTTTCCAAGCGCGGAAGTCGTTAGCCATTGGTGAGGGTTAGTAGATGGAACATCCGCCGTTGTGGCTATCAAATGGACTATCCTTCCGAAGGATAGTGGATCCGGTTTCTGACAGTAGGAAAACTCAAATTTTTTTAAGTGTTATCATCGGAAGACGTTAGTTATTTAAGCAGCCGATACATCGGCTCAGTTAGCCGAAAGAACTTCCGATGCCGACGGCAGAAGAAAGAAGAAGAAAGACGAAGTCTTGAAAATTCGTCTAAGTATGGAAACTGTCGAAAAGGTTTAGTTGTTCAAACAGCTGATGCGGAAGCAAGAATCAGAAGAAAATAGAAGATGAAGTTGCCGAGGCAATAGAAGAAAAGAAGAGAAGTTTCGGAGGAAAAATAGCGAAACAGAGCCGCAGTTTCGGCAGAGATCTTCCAAAGATCGCCGAAACGTCAGAAGAGAATAGTTGTTTGAGCATCCGATGTGGCAACAAGAAAGAAGAAAAGGGAAAATTTTGAAAATCGACTAAGTGTGGAAACCGTCAGAAAAATTTAGAAGATTGGATTGCCGACGCGTCGGAAGCCAAAGGAAGATCGGCCCGACACGTCGGAAAGATTTAGTTGTTTTACTGCCCGACGTTGTGATGTCTAAGGAACTATCCACCCGATGGATAGTGGTTTTGGCCGCCGATAAACAACGGATAAGTTAGCTATTTGGGGATCCGAAATGGCAGAAGGAGTAGTTGTTTTGACAGCCGATACGTCGGAAGATTAGTTGGAATGAGAGCCGATTCTGCAGAGGAAAAATTTGAGGTTTTCAAATGGGATTTTCCAGCAGATTTCGACTGTTTCCCAGTGGGATTTTCAGCTGTTTTCAGTGGGTTTACAGGGCTGAAGTTGGCACCTAGTCCAAAATATAGTGGTGTGTAAAATGCCGAGATTTGGTGAAAGTCTTCATTTTTAGAAGTGGTGTGGTTTTCACACCCAAGGTCAGAATGAAGCATGCGGATAGGCGTTGGAAAGCTTATCCAGTAGGGAACAAGGGTAAGTCACCCGAATCTGAGCATGGAGTAGCAAAGTGCTAATGATGACTGCTGCTATCAAATGGACAAATCTGGATAGTTGCATGCCCAAAGATAGCAAGGACTATGAAGGCTAATAAGCTGTTGTGTGGGAGAGTAATTCCATGCAAGGATGAGGGAATTGAAAAGGGAATTTTTCCTTAAAACCCTATCTTGATAACTATGTTACATTTCTTAAGTTTTATGCATGAAATGCATGAGGATATGTATTGTATACATAGGATACTAAATATTATACATTTATAATGAACCAATAATGATAATCATTGCTTTGATGTTGGCATTAGTGGAAAAACCAACGACAACATGGACCTAGTTGAATATGTTGCTGATGCTGACAATTGTGAATAGCAACCCTTTGGAGAAAGGGATAAAGCAACAAGTCTACGATAAAAGTTGGTGAGCAAATTCTACAATCTCTTGCAAAGGACTAACCAAATTAGTCATGTCAAGGGTGTAAGTACGACCCATGCAGGTAAGAGTTTGATTATGACAAATTCCATGAATTGGTAAAGGTAAGAGACCTCATACCATGTGGATATGCATTAAAAAAAAGAAAAAAGATTTTATAAATCTTGTAGTTATGCATTGAATGTATGCATATGAAGGATGTGAGTGACTGATTGCATAAGTACAAGTTCAAATGTTGTGATGCATTGCATGAATGCATTGAGATGAGTGCATGTGATACTATGAATAACTAATGACTGAAATGATGAATTGATGACAATTCAGGGACCATTTCAAAGGTTGTTATGAATGCAGGATAGTCATGATCAATTGGTTTCCAGAAATGCTCTATGGAAGAGCAAGGTGGTACAAATGATACGCTTGTGAAGTAAGGAGTATCCAAACATTTCATTTAATTGCATGAATGATATGACTATACCTTGCAAATGATAGTATGATGATGATTGCGTGAAGCAAATGAGTTTTGGTATACATTGATGTGACTAACATCTAGAAGTATTTGAATTTTATAAATTCTAAAAATGCTTCAGTGATGGTTGTAGCAATGAAAAGGTTATATGCATCTAGACTTACCAAGTGTTTGGTTGATTGAAGCTCATGTTTCAGGTAGATTACTTCAAGCATGGCAGTGAGAGGTAAGACCCTGTCCAATGCCATAATATACCATGTATGAGAAAAGTCTCATGGTTGTAAAAATAGTTGGTATGCATAATAGGTTGTTAAATTCAAATTGTGAATTTTGGATTTAAGGAATTGCTGACAACTACTAGTCACTATTGGTTTGCATAAGATTGTGTTTGGTTGATTGAAGCTCAGGTTTCAGGTAGATTATTTCGAGCATGGCAGTGAGAGGTAAGAACATGACCAATGCCAGAATCTACCATGTGAAAGAGCCAAACCTTGTGAGAATAGTCCACATGCATAATGGGTTATTAAATTTGAATTGTGAATTTCGGATTTAAGAAATTGCTGACGACTACTAATCACTGTTGGCTTGTATAAGATTGTGTCAAGAGGATGCATGGTAAGTGGGTATTAATGTTATGTTAGTAAGCATAAAATTATAATGGGAATAGTAGTGCTACTTACAAGAGACCCACAATTAAGCAAATCAATTTCTATAGTAAACAGAGTTGCAAATTCCTATTGAATTTGATTACTAATGTCATTGTTTGGTTATGGAACAATCAATTTGGATTGTATTATCAGATAATGATTGACTATTTGGCTATTTGATGAATGTGTCAAGGATACACACTACAGGAAGATCATGTGTGATGGCCTGCAGAAGCCAAACTTCATTGGAAGGTTTTCCCTTGGAAATGGGTTTCGAGTGAAACGCCATTGGACATTTTGAAAATGTCTCATCTGCACTGCATGTTTGGTAGTAACATGAGTGAGATGGTATTAATTATGTTGGTAAGACATGTGTGGATATGAAATATAAAAAGGAGTTGGGATGGCTAAGTGAGGGACTGTTAACTCAGGGAAGGAGCCCCCATTCCTCCTTAACAAAGGCATACTGCGTCGACAAATCGATAAGTGTTCTGTGACCCTTGCTAAGAATATGAATGTTTGATTGTTAAAATTCCATATGCAGAACATGTTTTGATTTTATTTCCATGATGACCAATTGCTTGAGTATGAATAGGGCCTACATGGCACACATCAGAAAAGAGTGCACACTTTTCCGATGTCGGATCATGAAAGGGTTTTCAATATTGATTACACCCTAGGGAGTGGACGCACCGCTGGTGTCTCAATGATTGATAGTGAATGATATGAAATGTGATTACAGTTTTAGAGCAATAACGTAGATGAGTCTGCTTGTATTGCTTGTGTTGACAGGCTAAATAGATGTAGTTGGGTGTTGCACCCTAAAGGTAAAGGTGAAAGGTAAAAGGTAAAAGGTAAAAGGTTGTTGTGAGGGGTTACAGAGTAGGAGGTATTGTTGACATAAGTGTATGTTGGTATAAGTGTATGTTGGGCTGTTATATGCCTGAGGATCCATAGTAGATCCTAGACCTGGAAATGGTCATGGTAAAGTTCCAAGCCTAGTTGACATGAGGATGTACTGGCTGAACATGAATTATTTGATGTATGGGCTTGATTTCCTACGGTCTGATAAACCCAACTGTACGTTGGCTTGACTGTTCTTGATATATATAAAAGGATGTTGTGAAGTAGCATGCATGCTGACCTAACATCCAAGTCCATAGGCGATCCCAAGGCTTGCAAAGCGAAGCAGGATCCTGTGGACGAACGAGGAAACGTACAATACAGATAAGTATTGGATTATTTTGCTTATGAATATACATGTGTATATGATTTGGTTATGATGTTTTAAGCTCTTGTTTTAGAGATAAAACTGATGAGAATAAACTAAACATGTGAATCTATTCAATGTTTGGATATAGGTATCGCTGGAGGTGAGGACTATGAGAGCATCCTAGGGGTGCATGTGGACATGTGACTGTCCTGAAAAGCTCGAAATGAGTGGCAATGAAAAGGGTGTTAGTGAGACCGTGAGGTTCCTAGCAGTTGAGACAAACCATGTGGAGAGACTCCATTGTTTAGAGGTCTAGAATAGACTGAAGACACTAAGTGTCATGACCAAGAAGGATTGGTCCACCATTCACGGTGAAGTGAAAGAGGCAGAGAGCATGAAAAGCCACCGCAGTGGTGTGGGTTCTAGGATGGAACAAAACAAATAGGGGAAAAACTCTTGCTGCTCTCTCTTGCCTTTTTAATTATATATATACATATATATTTATGCATTGTGAAAACAAAAGATTGTTGAATGCATTTATGACTAAAATGGAATGTGTGTTTTTGCTTAAAGTAATTGTGAATGCTGGAATGGTTAATTCCCTGCCCAAGAATGGGCATGAATGAGCTCATGTGCCTGTTGGGAAGGCATGCAAAATATGAAAGTCTCCTTGATGGGGCTTGGACTGTCATGCCGATTGGGTAATTAACTGACTGATTTTAATGTCTATATTATGCTTGGTCTGATAGAATTTCAATGGTGCATTTCACAGGTGAGAAAAGTGATACCCGGTGACGCACATTGATCATGGCAGCAGATCAAAAATTGTTGGACTTAGCTGGAAGTCTCCTTCAAACAATTGCCAAGACCCAAGAAAATCTTGGGGAGATGCTCAAGATACAAAGAAGGCAGAATGAAATGAACCACCAGATTTTGCAAGACTCTATTGGTTTGCAAAGGGAGGTGAAAAGCCTTCTGGAAGCAATAGGCAACGGAAAAGAAGGTGGATCAGCGATGGGACATTTGTCCAAGTGACCCATTGGGAAACGGTATAGGCATGAAGGCTCAGAGGAAATTGAGCAGGTAAAGATGAAGCAGCCAGTGCAATGCTGGGATTGTGGAGGACATCATTTACGCCGGGACTGCCCAATGAGGGAATATGATGAGGGCAATAACCGCAAAGTTCCTAGACTTCAAGATGAGCTGAAAGATGAGAACCAGCAGGAGAAGTCCATGGAGGCTGAGGGGCTTGGTCGTGAACGTTCAAAGTAGATGATTGAACGTGGGACAGATCTGCAAGATTTTGAAATTTGATGTGCAATTGTATATGTATTGTATATGTATTCCTATGTATTGGAACACTGAGGACATCGTTATTCCAAGGGGGAGGGGAATGTAACACCCCGGTTTTGACCCCATTTGCATGATGTATATATTGTAATTAATCGTGGTGAGGAGCTCAAGGAAAAATCCCCACCATCGATTTGGTTGTGTATGTTTCGGCAAAGGGGATAGTTGCTGATGGTATATCATGCTATCATGCACATTATGGTATGGCATCATGTACACATGCACATCAATTAAAAATAAACCACAATCAGCTATAGCAGTGCAACGTTGAATGAAAAGGGCATGATTCCAAAGGATAAGGGGTGGGGGATGTCAAACCATGGTCTATGGGGGGGAAAACCCATGTGTTTCCACCTTGTTTTGTTTTTCCATCCTCCCTTGTCTCATCCAACCTCTTTATTGTCTTGTTATTGTTGGTTGAGGTAGTTGTTGCTGAGTGGTGGTGGTTGTGGCAGGACTGTCAGCCCTTGCCCACGTGCCCACTCCACCAGCAGATCCTTCCTCTTCACGTCGCATGGGGGCAGGGGAAGCATTCACTCTCTTTCCCATGACTCCAACCTTCAGGATGGTGGTCTGTTCGTCCTCCTGTGGTATGTTCATCCGCGTGCATAAGCAGGTCTGTTCGCTCTCACGCAGGGATCCTCACTCAGAGAGGGAGACGTTCTGTTTTTCTCCTCACGCACAGGAGATTCTGCGTTGGTTTTTCCTCACGCAGGGAGCGGGTGAGATCGTGGCTGCCACTCAGGAATTTTGAGTGCAAGAGCCATTCACGCTCAGGGCTATGTGCCTGTGTGTTTCACACCAGTTCCGGTGGTATGTATACATCTCCTTGTCGATTGTGGCCGTGCATACTGTCCACTGTGGTCTGCGATTGTGTTTTCCCTTCGGTCCATGCTGAGAGTCTGGTTTCTCTCCACTTTCGGACTGTGTAATTTTTCCGCTATTTCGTTGTGAGACCGGGGCTGTTGTTTCCCCACGTTGGTCGACTGTGCTGCCTTATGGGCTTGCATGTGTGCTTCCCCTATCTAGGATGAGAATTGGACCTTTTCATTCCCATAAGGGATTTTCTTTGTCTTCAGTGATTGCATTGAGGAGCTGTGTGCTGTTTATTATCCATTGTGGACTGTGGTTTATTGCCATCATTCATTGTGGGGTTGTGGTTGTTGATGCACCTTGGTTTTGGGTTGCTATTGAGTTGTTTTGGCCATGCTAGGGCCAAGAACAAATCTGAGCTGTCTTGTGGCTTGAGCTGTGTTCATCGTGTGGTTAAGATTGTCAACCGGTCATCCTTGCCTTCTTCACAGGGCTGTGAAGGGATTGTGTTGCTGCGGTATGCAGTGGTTGGTCTTCGAACTGTTGTGAGTGGAATGTGGAGGCTGGGTATGCTTGAGAAGGCTGGTGTTGTGGTCACCAACTTAGCATTAGCCTTCCCTAGCTCCTTGATGACCTGGTAAATCCCAACTGTGTTGGCTGACTGCCTTGTGAACCTTGGCTGTGTGTAAGCCTGCATTGACCCTTATTCCTTGAGGAATCATGCCCAGCTCAGGGGTGGCAGTGTTGCTGAGAGATTGATGAGCACGTTGGCCTATGGTTAGGTGGAACGTTGCAGTGACGTAGCTGGTTGCGGGGTGAGTTCTTCATTAAAAGATAAGTACTTCTAATTGTTTCATCTCTGTAATTATATTGATGACAAAAGAATTATGATGAACATTTGAATGCTGGAATGTATATGTTGCTTCCGCTGAATGATGGGAAATCATGTATTGAATGACTGTGTGTCTTCGTATGCTCTATGCATCTTAGTATGCATTTGTATGTTGATGAATTATGCATCTTACTATGCATTGTGTTTAAGTTTTTAATTTCAGCATTTAATCCTTGTTCATGTTCATGGGGCTGTTTTCCTGTTCGTTTTGGTGTTCGTAGCGTCCTCTTCGCCGGTCGGAGGGTCGGGGATATGACATTCACACCTACGATTGTTACCTTTTTTTGTCCTCAGAATCCGATCCAAGGTTTTCAACAATAACCGTGGCTTTTTTCTTCCCTTTCGAATGCTTAAACCATTTCAGTTTCAATTCTGGATGTATTACCCAACACTTTGCTTCTTCCTTCCCTTGCTTTTGACAATCTGAGCATGTAGGCCTCTCATCACCTTTCCTCACTGTAGCTTTATGCTTACCTTTCCCTTTTCCCTTATCTTCTTTTGACTTGTTGCATCCAATTTAGGAAAAGTTATCATGAGCATTCTTCCCTTTGGATTCAATGTGTGTATCTTGGACACATACCTCATCAAGGTTAGTAGGATTAAACATAAGTATTGTATTATGTAAATAACTATGTAATCCTCCAATAAAATTGAGAAGAGTTTCTTGAGTGTAAAGAGGTATAACCAAAATCAAATCTCTCTTTATGAATTCCCAATTGTATTCTTGGAAATTCTAATCTTTACCTTGCCTTCAGTTTTTCCATTCCATCATGGCTTGTTGCATGTATCCTAATGGGTAGAATTGCTTCTTTAAGGCAACAATAAACTCATACCAAGAAGAAATAATTTTACCTTTTGCAAGGAGGTCTTCCTGTGTCTTAATCTCCCATCAGATGAGTGCGATGCATCCAATATGGAGAATATCCAACTGTATCTTTGAACTATCATCTGCAAGCTTCTAGATCTTGCAATGCACCTCAATCTTTCTGAACCAATCATCCAAATTTTATGCATTAAGTTCACCATTATATGTAGGCAAATCAAACTTATTATCATGTTTCAAATAAGGTAAATTAGACTTAGTATTCTCAAGTTGTTTCTTTGGATTTGAAGAAGTAATACTTGAACTTTCAGGAGAGGAAGAAGAATATGGAGAAGGTGGCTCAGAGCAATCTCCTCCTTTTCCCTTGTTCAATATAGCATTATCCTTTTCTTTCTCCTTCTTCGTTTTCTTATTTTACAATCTCTCTTGATAATATGCAAACAAAATTTCTACCTTGTTTGCCATCTGATAGAAACCTTGGCGAAAATCCTTCTCATCTTCTTATTGGTATTATTCATCTACCATTTTCTTTCTTCGATGTGTACGTCCAATGTCTGAATTGAAAGTCTCAAGTTGGCCTTCACTTCTCTTAAGACTTGATCTAGTTAATATTCACAAACTTACAATGCAATGGTTAAGGTGCTCTGATACCAAACTTGATTTGAAATTTACAAGATCTTTATAACCATTAACTTGCATGTGAAAATTTGAATGATTAAACTCATTAAAAGGCTTTAAATGTCAAAATTAGAGAGCGTAATTGAAGCACATAAACACATAAAATATATATGGAAACCACAAAACTGTATATAAGAACTGCTAACATAGTTCACCCCTATTTGGATACGTCTTCGGGACACTTAGAGTGGGAAGGCCGATCTTATTAAGTCTTCAAAATCTTACATACAATGAGTTCTAGAACCACTTCGAAATTTTGTCAGGAAAACACAGAAACAGATTGGACCAGTGCATTCCTCTCAAAATTTTGAGAAAAAGAGTATAAAATTGACCTATATTTCTCGATGTGTCTTTTGGAAAGCACTTCGAGATTAACTCTACCTACTATATATGGATTTAACCTCCTGTACCTACCTTTCCTCGATATTTGTGCTAGTCTTCGATGTTGGGATTAACGCTCACACCTCTGTCCTCTCATGGCTCTGCAATGGGGTTTATAAAATGCAAATGGGAACAATGAACCGTGTGTTTTTGGGATTTCAGATCCCAAGTAAATATTTCAAAATATTGTACCAAAACCTTTCAAAAGAATGGGAAATAATCCATTGGTAAAACGCGGTGATATTGGAATGGAGCTCCCGTGGTTAAACCCGTGGGCCTCGCATTCCTCCCCTTTTGACGTGGTAATGATAATATATATATCATATGGTTACAAACATATGCAATGTGCATTGGCTTATGGTTTATCCCACTGTTTTCGTGGATTGGTTCATATTACAATATATTACATACTCATTAATCCCTCGACCTGCCCCTTTCTCAAAACATACAATGCTTCAACTTTAAATAGTAGTGGAGTACAATATGGTTAACAAACAAATTGTGGAGATCCTGGATAATCATATGTTGTGGATACTTTGGTGGAGGTAGACGATAGAGGTCTGAATCCGTTGGCCTCCAAAACATTTGGTAAAGAAACTTATACGTGGCCAATCAAATCGCCATGTGGTGCTCTTCGATTGGTCCACCTGGATTTCGATATACCACCTGGATGCCACTTGTCAACAATCTATTGGTCTCAGTTTGTAGATTTCTGCGGTAAGATAAGTTTAGGAAGAAAACCCATACAGATAGTTATCTTGAGGCGGATTCTCATCATCATCCGGCTCAAAAACTGGGGATCATCAATACCCTGGCTACAAGAGCCTCCAGGATTTGTGATGCTTAACATCTCAAATAAGAACAAGGCAACCTTGTTAGAGTTTTCAAAAACATCGGTTATAAAGATAATGACATTAGGAGAACCCTTAAAAAACCCGTAGGTAATCTAAAGAACCCCCAACAACGCAAAGACAAAAAGAGGGCTTATCTCCCTTACATTCAAGGCGTCACGGATAAGGTTTCCAAAATCCTGAAAAAGAAAGATATCCTTACAGCTTTTAAACCTCTAGTAACCATTAGGCAAAAAATGAGGACTGTTAAAGACAAGGTTGAGGAGCATCAACGGAAAGGTGTTTATAAGGTTACATGTTCAGGTGGCCTCAACTACATTGGAGAAACTGGTCGGTCCCTTAAGGTTAGATTAAGGGAACATGGGGCTGATATCCGCAACCAACGTATTCACACCTCTTCCTTAGCTGAACACTCGGAGAGGTCAAAACATCATATTTGTCTTGAGGAAACTTCGTTGCTTGCACAAGAGAACCACTACTTTAAACGGAGATTCAGGGAAGCTATAGAGATCATCAAGCATCCCAACAACCTTAACAGAGATGGCGGTTTTGAAGTTAGCAAAAGTTGGGTCCCCCTTATCAAGGGTCTAAACAAGTCCAATCTCTCTAAACCTTAGCCCAGCTTAGTTTTTTTTTTTTTAAGTGAAGTAAATTTTAAATTAAAGTAATTTTTTTTTATAAATAACTTAATAATAACTTAAAAATAATTCACTAATAATTCAAAAATTTTATAAATAATTTTGTTAACTTAATAATAAATTAAAAATAATTTATTAATAATTTAAATTATAAATTATAAATTTATTATAACAATTTAAAAATAAATTAAATTTAAAATTATATTGGAAATTAAATTATTTCAAACTTATTTTTAAAAATCTTTAACTCTATTTGTAAGCCCTAATTTAAGCCCTCTTTCAATTCAAAAAATTGTTAAATAATTTTATTAACTTAATAATGAATTAAAAATAATTGGTAAATATTTTATTAACAATTTAATTTATAATTTATAAATATATTATAACAATTTAAAATAAAATAAATTCAGAAACAAGAATATATCAAAAGTTAAAATTATATTAGAAATTAAATTACTTTTAACATTAATTTTATGCCCTATTTTAAGCCCTATTTTAAACCCTAATCTTAAACCTTTAAAATTAAATAAAGATAGTTCAATTGTTAAACATTAACCTAATTTTTAAAACAAATTATAATCTTCTATTTATTAATCTCCCTTCCTTAAACCTAGGACTAGTTGTACCCTAATTTAAGCCCTATCATAAAGTTGATAAATAATTTTATTAACCTAATAATAAATTAAAAATAATTTGTAAATATTTTATTAATAATTTAAATTATAAATTATAAATATATTTTAACAATTTAAAATAAATTAAATTTGAAACAATTAACACTAATTTTATGCCCTATTTTTAGCCTTACCTTAAGCCCTTTTACATTAACCCTAATCCTAAACCTTTTAAAATTAAATAAAGATATTTCAATTAGTAAACATGTAATTTAACCTAATTTTTAAAAAACAAATTATAATCTTTTATTTATTAATTTCCCTTCCTTAAACCTAGGACTAGTCGGCCAATTTAATTTTAAAACTACACCAACCGGTATTTAAATCCAGAGCTGCAGCTTTACCATTTGACTACTTGTCCTGATGATGGTTCCAGATTCGGAATCGAAACGTCGACCTAAAAATGTCTACTGTGGATTGTTTGGAAAAACCCTACAACAATCTATTGGTCCACCTCATCTGCAACTGAACTAAAACTTTCCATGTTAGCACCACATGCCATGTGTCACCCTTACATTGGTGCCACGTGGCATCTATTTTTTTTGCCCAATTTTACCTGTTTCACTGAAACTTCAGAACTCAATAACGTTCACGTTTGGAGTTTGTTTTGCACAAAACGAATGTAATGCCCCAGTTTTGACCCCGTTGCACTAGATGTATATGATGTATATATATTGTAATGATCTTGGTGTAGAGCTAAAGGCCAAAGCCCCACCATTGATCGGTAATGCTATGTTTTGGATTTAAATTTGTCACCGATGGAATATCGGGGCATGCGGCATATATTATGTTGTCCATCATGTAAATATGCATCATAATTAATGGACACAACCAGCTATGGTCGCGGCAACTAAATCGAATGGGGCATGGTTTCGTAAGGATAAGGGGGGGGGTGAAATATTTAACCTATGGGCCAATGGGGAAACGCCAAATTTCTATGAGAAAACCCATCAAACTGTCAACTACCTTTCTTGTCTTTTTTCCCCAATCATTTATTTCTGCCAGAATGTGGTTGAGTTAGTTATTGCATGGAATGGGAAGAGTATGGGCAAACAATTCGAATTGGGTAGAGACCCATTTTTGAAAAACGTGTTCTGACTTCCTTGGCAAAAAAAATGCCCAAAAATGTATGCCATTCTGCCATGCATCCACGTTTTCCATTTTTCCTCACCATTCTCCTTCACGTTGGGGCATTTGGGGAGCAACTGGAGTTTTTCCTGTGTCTTTCATTCCACGTTTTTGGTTGTTGGCTTCATTTTTCCCATGGGTTGGAGGTCGTTTTTGTAGTGCCAGGGATTGGGTTGTCTTCCTCACGTTTTGGGAGCTGCTGGTGCATTTTTCCATTCACGTTTTTGTAGCTTCATGTGTTTTTACCATGGCTGTGAAGGGCCATTCACGTTTTTGGCTATCTCACCGACTATTGGTCTCACGCACAGGCTATTTGGGGGCGTTTTTCTCTGCTGTGAGTTGTGCTCCCTGATAAGCTTCAGGACTGTGTGTTTTCCCCCATGTTGTGAGTCGTTTTTGCTGTTACGCTTGGGGCTGTGTAATTCGTTTCTCCTGTTTAAGCTGTGATAGCTAAATTGATTGCCTGAGTGCAATTGTCGGTCTTCGGACTATGGGAGGGGCAGGGATGTTGGCTTAGATTTGCTTGATAAACCTAGTGGCTGGACACCACACAGACAGAACTAGAGGGCTGGCCTTCTTCTCCATCACCCCTGAATAGCACTGGAAGGGAATGCAGGGCCTGAGGGACTGTGTAGCAGAGAAGGGACTGATTCCTTGTGTTGGGTGTGTTTGGGTGTTTTAGAGGTCAGGCTAGTTCTGGTGTAGGTGTTCTTAGCTCTGTAATGAGCTCACCAGCTTAGCAATTTGCCTTCTCCAGCTCCTTAATGGCCTAATAAACCCAACTTTGTTGGCTTGGCTATGTGTTTTGTGTATCCTGGCTATGTGTAAGTCTGCTAGTTCCCTTATTCCTTGGAGAATCATGCCCAGCTTGGGGGTGGCAGCGCTGCTGAGAGATTAAGGAGCACGCTGGCCTATGGTTGGGTGGAACGTTGCAGCGACGTAGCTGGTTGCGGAAGAAGTTCTTCATAAGATAAGTGCTCTGTCCATTTTACTTCTGCAACTGTAAATTCTGTTAATGAAAATGAAATGAACATGATGAATGAATGCTGGCTCAAATGCTGATGTTTCCGCTGTGTATGTTAAATGAATGCATCTGTGTGTGTGTTATGCAATGACATTGTGCATGTTTTACCATATTGCATCTACGGCAACATTCTGTTAGCAAATTTTATGTCTGTATATATTCGTGGGCTCTTAGTCGCATGGTTAACTCCATGGAGATCGCATCCTCTTTGCCGGTCAGAGGCATGGGGACGTCACAGCGAATGTCACCAAAAATATCGCCTCAATCCTTACGCAACTATAAGATTTTGTTCGGGTTTTTAGGACTTTAATCTTGGTTGATCTCGAAGATCCTCTTGGATCAAATCTTCCCACGGAGAAGCTTTTTGACCACCAAAAGCATGTTTTCATTTAGAATTCAAGTGAGTACATATTCATCTCACTTGTCTTGTATTGATTTCCCATCCTTCTTGGAACCTGTACATTTGGCTCATCATAATAACAATCAACACTGCACTAACATTGTTAAGTACATTAATCCCTTTTTCAACCAAATAAATATTCAATATTGATGGAACAAACCATATACTACTAATCAGTAGGAAGCTAAATATCAAAATTGAACATATGAAAGAGATTGTACCCACATCATGCTTATATTTTACCATAGATACATGATCAGCCATAATAGGTGTGTTGTAATGCAATGACACTTCCTTTTCATGTGTAGGATTATTTTCTTCCTTAAATTGCACAGTCATAAGTGCCAACTTCCAACTTGCAGTAAAAACCTTTTTTAGTTGTTGTGTAGTTCCCAATGATTTGTCATTTTTAAATGAATGCAAATGCACTATATAATCAATTCCTACTATAAACAAATGATATTGATTATGTTCTCTATAGAAAATTTCTTTTTGATCATATAAGTATGGAATACACAACACAATTCCATAGATATCCAGTGGGACCACACCACATTCAACTTCATCTACAAACTTGGATGTTATTGAAAACTTTAGATCACATTGCATTGTTACTTGTAATATTTTATCTGTGCATACCTAGCCTAATGGATAAGGTCTTCGGTGTGGTTTTGTTGTTAATCCCATCTGCTTAACTACTTCTTCTGAAATGAGATTAGCTTCGGATACACTATCTATGAGTGTGTTGATTTTAGTTTGTTCCGTGATTACCCTTATATGAAACAATGCATTCTTGTTTCTATCCTTGGAACTGACATGATATTTAGTAGTAGAAGCACATGAAGAATCAATGTTAGAATCATTAACAATAATAGATTTACCTTTCACACATACAATTGTTACCTTTGTTTCATCTTGAGAATCAGATCCAAGGTATTTAATGATAACCATGTTGTTTTGTTTCCCTTTCTGATCCTTAAACCATTTCGGTTTCAACTCCAGATGTAGTACACAACAATTTGCTTCTTCGTTCCCTTTCTTTTGACAATGTGATCATGTAGGCCTCTCATCACCTTTCCTTCCTTCGATTGGATAGATTGAACTGAGGAAATGCTATCATGAGCATTCTTCCCTTTGGATTCAAGGTGTGTAGCTTGCACATATACCTCATCAAGGTTAGTAGGATTAAACATAAGTATTGTATGACACAAATATCTATGTAATCCTCCAATAAAATTGAGAAGATTTTTTCGAGTATAAATAGGTATACCCAAAATCAAAGCTCTCTTTCTGAATTCCTGAGTGTATTATTCAATATTCTGACCTTTACCTTGCCTTAAGTTTTTTCAATCCATCATGGCTTGCAACATGTAGCCTAATGGGTAAAACTACTTCTCTGATGCAACAGTAAATTAATACTAGGAAGAAATAATTTTACCTTTTGTAAGGAGGTATTCATGTGTCTTACTCTCCCAACATATGAGTGCAGTGCCTCTAGGACGGAGAGTAGAAAACTTTATGTTTTCACTATCATCTGTAATCTTCTGGATCTTGCAATACACCTCAATCTGCCTAATCCAATCATCCAAATTTTCCGCATTAAGTTCACCATTATATGTAGGCAAATCAAACTTAATATCAAGTTTCAAATAAGCTAAATTTGACTTAGTATTCTCAAGTTGTTTCTTTAGATTTGAAGAAGCAGTACTTGAAATTTCATAAGAGGAAGAAGAATATGGAGAAGGAGGCTTAGAAGGGTCTTCTCATTTTCCATTTTTCAATATAGCATTATTCTCTTCTTTCTCCTTCTTCATTTTCTCCTTTGCTAATCTCTCTTGATAATTTGCAAACAAGTTTTCTACCCTATCTTCCATATGATAGAAATCCTCGTGGAAAGACTTCTCATCTTCTTCTTGGTATTCTTCATCTACCGTTTTCTTTCTTTGATGTGCATGTCCAATCTTTGGATTAAAAGTATCAAGTTGGTCTTCACCTCTCTTAAGCCTTGATCTAGCTAATATTCACAAACCCATAATGCAAGGGTTAAGCTGCTCTGATACCAAACCTGATTTAAAATTTATAGGATCTTCATAACCATTAACTTGCATGTGAAAATTTGAATGATTAAACTCAATAAACTGCTTTAAATGGTAGAATTAGAGAGAATAAGAGGAAGCACATAAAATAGACATGCAAACCAAAAAACTGTAGACAATAATTGATAACGGAGTTCACCCCTACTGGGATACATCCCTGGGCCACTTCGATTGGGAAGGCCAATCTTATTAAATATTCAAAAGCTTGCATACAATGAGTTCTAGAATCACTTCGGAACTCTGTCATCCAAACACAGAAATTGATTGCACCACTACATTCCTCTTGAAATTATGAGAAAAATGAATGTAAACTTGACCTATATTGCCTAAGGTGTCCTATGACATGCACTTCGAGGTCAAATATGCATGCAATGTACATATTAAACCTCTTGTACCTACCTCGCCTTGGGATCTGTGCCAGTCCTCTCCATTGGGATTAGCACCCTCACCTCTATCCTCTCATAGCTCTGCAACGGGGTTTGAAAGTGTCAATGGGAAAAACGAACAAAACATTTTTGTGCTTTCAGATCCTAAGTAAATATTTAAAAATATTGTACCAAATCCATTCAAAAGAATGGTCAATAGCCCATTGCTAAAATGTGGTGATATTGGA
>LPNX011050644.1:618212-730896 GCA_001517045.1 Pseudotsuga menziesii | reverse complement strand
TATATATATATATATATATATATATATAATATGGTTACAAACATATCTAATGTGTGTTGACTTATGGATTTTCCCACCATTTGCATGGATTTGTTCATATTACAATAGATAACATATACATGGGGCCAAGGGCTTAGCCCTCGACTTGCCCTTTTTTTGAAACATACAACACTTCAACTTTAAATAGGAGGAGTACGATATGGTTAAGAAAGAAAGGGTACAAATCATGGATAACTGGATGTTGTGGATACTTTGACGGAGGTAGAGGTTAGGAGTTCGAATCCCTTGGCATCCAATTTTTTTGGTAAACCAACTTATATGTGGCCAATCAGATATGCACATGGCACTCTCTAATTGGTCCACCTAGATGACGGGATGCCACCTTGATGCCACTTGTCAACCAACTGTTGGTCCACCTCATCTTCCAACTCAGACACTATTGAGTTGCATCCAGCCACATCAGCGCCATATGTGCCATGTGGCATCATTTTTTTGCCCAATTTTACCTGTTTCGCTTAATCTTCAGAACTCAATAAAATTTCACTTCCGAAGTCTGTTTTGCGCAAAATGAACATCACTGGAAAGTTCTCATCGATCTGTATGAAGTTGCAAGCTTCTATTCATGTTTTAAAGTCTTTCATTTTTATCAATCTCAAAGATCCTACTAGATCAAACACTTTCGTCGAGAAGCTTTTGGACCACCAAAAGCATGTCTTCATTCAAAATTCAAGTGATTACATGTTCGTCTCACTTGTCCTGTATCAATTTTCCATCCTTCTCGGAACCTGTACATTTGACTCATCATAATAAAAATAAACAATTCATTGACATTGTTAAGTACATTAATCCATTTTTCAACCAAATCTACATTCAAAATTGTCAGAACAAACAATATAGTATCGATCAGTAGGAAGCTGAATATCAAAATTGAATATATGAAAGAGATTGTACTTACATAATGCTTATGTTTTACCATAGATACATTATCAACCATTATAGGTGTTTTGCAATGTAATGCCACTTCGTTTTCATGCATATGCTTATTTTCTTCCTTAAATTGCATAGACATAATTTCCAAATTTTGACTTGCATTAACAACACTTTTCAATTGTTGTGTAGTTCCCAATGATCTATTATTTTAAATGAATGCGAATGTACTATATACTCAATTCCTTGTTTAAACAAATGATACTAATTATGTTCTCTATAGACAATTTATTTTTGATCATATAAGTATGGACTACCCAACACAATTCCAGAGATATGCAGTGGGATCACATCAAATTCAACTTCATATACAAACTTTGATGTTATTTCAAACTTTATATCATATTTCTTTGTTACTTGTAATATTTTATCTTTGCATACCCAGCTTCATGGATAAGGTCTTCTATGTGGTTTTGTTGTTAATCCCAACTGCTTAACTACTTCTTCTAAAATGAGATTAGCCTGGGATCCACTATCTATGACTGTGTCGATCTTAGCATGTTTCGTAATTACCCTTATATGAAACAATGCATTCCTTTTTCTATCCTTAGAACTGACATGATCTTTAGAAGTAGAAGCACATGAAAAACCAATGTTAGAATAATTACCTATAATAGCTTTACCTTTCACACCTATAATTGTTATATTTGTTTCATCCTTAAAATCCGATCCAAGATCTTCAATGATAATCGTGTCCTTTTGGCTTCCCTTTCCTATCCTTAAACCATTTTGGTTTCAATTCTGGATGTAGTAACCAACACTTTTCTTCTTCATTCCCTTTTTTTTGACAATGTGACCATGTAGGCCTCTCATCACCTTTCGTTATTGTAGTTGTATGCTTACCTTTCCCTTTTCTGTTACCTTCTTTTGACTGGATGGATTCAATTGAGGAAAAGTTATCATGAGCACTCTTCCCTTTGGATTCATTGTATGTAGCTTTCCCACATACCTAATCAAGGTTAGTAGGATTAAACATAAGTATTGTATGACGCAAATAACTATGCCGCATTAGAGGAAATTTCAACTCAAAATGGGCCTCCTAAAATGAACTAATAAATTAATAGTTAAAATAATAAAATAATATTTATTAATTTTGGAGGAAGAAAAGAAAAAAACTACTTTTTTGTTTGTATTTTTGACATATCTCCCTGTGTTTTTACTCAAATTTTGATCGGAAGAGCTCGTTGGATGCGGAATTTAATTCCGCATCCAATGAGCTCTTCCAATTGAAATTTGAGTAAAACCACAAGAAGATATGTCAAAAATACAAACAAAAAAAGTAGTTTTTTTTATGATACCTATCCCCAAATTTATATTAAAAAAGTGTTTAAGACCTATACGGTATTTCAAATTTAAAGCAATTTCATTGGCTAATACATGATGACATGGAATTTGAATAAAAGTTAAAAGGCCCATTTTGAGTTGAAATTTCCTCTAATTTGAATCCTCCAATAAACTTAAGAAGAGTTTCTTGAGTATAAATAGGTATACCGAAAATCAAAGCTCTCTTTCTGAATTCTCGAGTGTATTCTTGGACATTATGACCTTTACCGTGTCTTAGGTTTTTCCAATACATCATGACTTGCTGCATGAATCCTAATGGGTAGAATTGCTTCTTTAATGTAGCAATAAATTCATACCAAGAAGAAATAATTTTACCTTTTGTAAGGAGGTATTCCTATGTCTTACTCTCCCACCATATGAGTGCGATGCCTCCAATATGGAGAGTAGACAATTGGATCTTTGCACTATCATCTCCAAGATTCTGGATCTTGCAATACATCTCAATCTTCTTGATCCAAGCATACAACTATTATGTGTTAAGTTCACCATTATATGTAGGCAAATCAAACTTAATATCAAGTTTCAAATAAGGTGAAGCAAACTTAATGTTCTTAGGTTGTTTCTTTGGATTTGAAGAAGCAGTACTTGAACTTTCAGAGGAGGAAGAATAAGATGCAAAAGGAGGCTTAGAAGGGTCTCATCCTTTTCCCTTGTTCAATAAACTTTATCCTCTATTTTCTTCTTCTTCGTTTTCTTCTTTTCCAACCTCTCTTGATAATATGCAAACAAATTTTCTATCATGTGTGCCATTTGATAGAAATCCTTGTGGAGATTCTTCGCATCTTCTTCTTGGTATTCTTCATCTGCCATTTTGTTTCTTTTATGTGCACGTCCAATATCTGAATTGAATGTCTCAAGTTGGCCTTCACCTCGTTTAAGCCTTGATCTAGTTAATATTCACAAACTCACAATGTAATGGTTAAGGTGCTCTGATACCAAACTTGATCTGAAATTTACAGGATCTTTATAACCATTAACTTGCATGTGAAAATTTGAATTATTAAACTCATTAAAAGGCTTTAAATGGATAAATTAGAGACAATAATTGAAGCACATAAACACATAAAAGAGATGTGCAAACCAAAAAACTGTAGACAAGAACTGATAACAGAGTTCACCCCTATTGGGCTATGTTTCAGGGCCACTTCCAAAGGAAAGGATGATATTTTTAAGTTTTCAAAAGCTTGCATACAATGAGTTTTGGAACCATTTTGGAATTCTGTCAGTCAAACACAACAGACTGCACCACTGCATTCCTCTTGAAATTATGAGAAGAATGAGTATAAACTTGACTTATATTGCCTGATGCATCCTCTAGCACACATTTTGAGGGGAAATCTCTTTGCATTGTACAAATTGTACCTCCTGTACCTGCCTTGCCTTGAGATCTCAGTTAGTATTTGGCATTGGGATTTGTTCCCACACCTCAGTCCTCTTGTGGCTCTACAATGGGGTTTAAAAAGTTCCAATGGGAAGAACGAACCACGTGTTTTTGGGCTTTCAGATAATATTTAAAAAATTGTACCAAATCCATTCAAAAGAATTGGCAATGGCCCATTGGTAAAAAATTATGATATTGGAATGGAGGTCCCAGGGTCAAACCCTTGGGCCTCTCATTCTTACGCTTTTGATGTGGTAACAATAATATATATATATATATTACATGGTTACAACCATATGCAATGTGTGCCGGCTTATGGTTTATCCTGTTGTTTATGTGAATTGGTTCATATTACAATATATAACATACACATGGCGAGCCCTCGACCCACCCATTTTTCAAAACATACAATGCTTCAACTTCAAATAGGAGTGGAGTACAATATGGTTAAGAAACAAAGCACGAATATCCTAGATAGCTAGATGTTGTGGAGACTTTAGCGGAGGTATAGGTCAAGTGTTCGAATCCCTTGGCCTCCAAAATTTTTGGTAAACCAATTTATTTATACTTGCAAATTAGATTACCACGTGGCCCTCTCCAATTGGTCCACCTGGATGTTGAGATGTCACCTAGATGCCACTTTTCAACCATCTATTGGTCCACCTCATCTACCAACTCAACTACTACCAACTGAACTACAAACTTCCACATCAACTTCATACACACCACATGTCACCCTTACAATGGTGCCACATGGCATTCCTTTCCCCCCCCCCCCAATTTACCTGTTTTATTGAAACTTCAAAACTCAATAATTTTCTCATCTGGAGTTTATTTTGCGTAAAACAAATGTGACTGGAAATCCCTCCTTGAGCCCTATGCATCTAGAAGATTCTCTTCGTGTTTTGAAGACTTTCATTTTGATCGATCTCAGAGATCCTCTTGGATCATTCCAAGAGAAAGCATTCATTTTGAGCAATGTTATAAGAGGAGCGACAATATTTCCATCATTTTGTATAAACTTATGGTAGTATGATGTAATTCCAAGGAACCCTCTTAATATATTGAGATTTTTGGGGTGGTTCTAGTTCTACAAAGCTTCTAATTTCTTAGGGTCCACACATACACCATCATGACTCACAATATGGACCAAATAATCAACTGCATCGCCCTAAAAGCACATTTGGATCATTTCACAAATATTTGGTGATATTGTAATAATTACAAGGTACAAGAAACATGTTGGAGGTGTATTTCCCAAGTGGGGCTATAGACCAACATATTATCGAAGAAAACTAGGACAAAATGGTGTAGGAAATGGTGGAAGATCTTATTCATGAGGCTCTGAAGGGTGGATGGGGCATTGCATAGGATAAAAGGTATGACTAAGAACTCGTAATGACCTTCATGAGTGCGAAAATTTTTCTTGGGTATGTGTGATTCTTTCATCCGTATTCGACGATATCCTAAGAGAAGGTCAAGTTTGGTGAAAAAATTGGCTCCATGCAACTCATCTAAGAGATTGCCAATGCTAATAACAAGAAAGTTATATTGATGGTTAATTTGTTGAGGGCTTAGAAGTATGAACACATGCGCTAAGAGCCTTCCTTTTTTAGGACCATAACCACTAGTGAGGAATAAGGGCTTCTGATGGGTCGAATGATGCCAACCTTCAATAATTCCTGAATTATTTTTTCAATTTCATTTTTTTATGTAAAAGGGTTGCAATAACAGTAGACATTAAGAGCTTCATTGTTTAGGAATAAATAAATACCATGGACATTCTTCCCACAATATGGGGTTAAACCCTTTGGTGCCTTGAAAACCTATTGATATTGGGAGAAATTCTATTGCAAGGCTGAGTGAATATCCAGTGTGGGTGTTTCCATGACTTGGAATGCATTGAATTGAGCATTGACACAAGAGTGGCCTTTTGTAAATAATTTATCCGTACATTGTGATGAGATGATTTCAAGAGAAACATAGATAATTCTATTGAGGTGATGTGTATTCCTGTCCTAAGTGAAGCTAAGAGAGAGTGCCTTAAAATTCATGGTGGAAGGACCTAATGTCCTAATCCATTTGACCCCAAAACTATATTGTAACCACCCATGTTGATTGAAAACAAGTGTGTTTTGAAATGGTAGTCATCAATTTAGAGTTTCACATTTCCACAAGGACCATTGCATTTCATATACATTTCAGTATACCCCCATTAACTATCATAATTTAAAAAGTGGATATAGGGCCAATATAGTAATAGGTTTATTCAACCACTCAGTGATGAATGGAATTATGGGTGCCGCCACTATCAATTAATATAATAACTTTCCTATGTTTGATGTAGCCTATAAATTTCAATATTTAAGGTGGTGAAAAACCAGATAAGGCATGGAGGGATATTCAGGGTTGCTCCTTCTATATTGGCATATTGGGAACATCTTCCAAAAAAAGAATATTATCCTCCTCATGAGGTTCTGGCTAATCCTCCATGGTGGTTTCCTCAAGGGGTTCATGTAGGGATGCTTCAATTTGAAATAATTTATGTTCTTTGCATTTATGGGATCATAAATATTTTTCATCACAGTTGTAGCAAATCCTGAGGTGTTGACACTCAACCATGGCATATATGGTCAACTTGTAAATTAGTAACAATGGGGCAATGGAGTTGTTGGGAGTGGGATCCGTGTGAAACAATATACGAGTGGGAATGAAGGGCACTTGTTATGGGAACTAACCACTAGTTTGACCACTCAAGCTCTATCATAGGTTTCCAACCAAGTGGAGGGTGGATGCATAAGGACATGTGCATTAATGACATCCTTGAGGCCATTGATGAAACATTTGTAGAAAAAAGAATCAAAGAGGCCTTTTATGTGGATTGCAAATTTCTCAAATGTTGCAATATAATCCAAAAAAATGTCAATATGTCGTAATTTGGTCATCTTTCCCAAGTGGAAAATCAAGCAGGTCAAGGCGCACCTTTGGACAATCAAAGGGAAGAGGGAACACCTCCTTCTCTGGATCCTCAATCCATGTTCTCAACTCAGGAAGGCATACCACCAAACTCAACTAGTCATAGATAATAAAGGTAGGGTGTAATCTCCAAGAAGATAGTTAGGATGCTAGATAACTACCTATTGGAATTAGTTAGTTACAGTTTAACTCTTTCGGACCATTGTAATCATAGTTCTCTATATAAGACTACATATGATTCTAAATAGTGGATGGTCATTTTGCTCAGTTATATTTCTCTCTTATGTTCTATTGTTTATCTAATATTCAACATGATCTCTTCCGGATATGTCTTATGTGACAAATCAGATGGTATTAGAGAAGCGATCTAAGATTCTCTTGCTACCCTCAATTCCATACAATCAGATTTGGTGATTTAATCAGAGAGGCACTAGGGGAAAACTTTCCAAGACCTCCACCACAAAAGACTATAATTTTTTTTTGGATAGAGAGGCACCAAATCCCATCTCTCCCTCCCCACTCTTCCCAATTTTCTCTTCCAAAGAGGCACTTAGAACACTTGTCCGCTCCCTCTCCTCATCTGTAGCGCACTAGGTTTTTCACTACCTCCACTACTACTCTTGATTTCTCTTGCTAGGGGGTGCTAGGGGCCATCTTAGTGTTGGATTCAGTTTATAGAGAGGTGCTTGGGATTTTCTCCCCACCCTCATCTACACAGTGTGATTTTATGGGAGTCTCTTGGTTCAAGCTTTCATTCTCATAGGGTGCACTCTTGTGGTGATGTCCTTGCTTGTTTTTAGTGTCTAACATATGCATATCACGCCTCCACATAGTGACACCTTTCAGGATAATTGAATTTCCAATCATTCCTACCCTATTGGTCCTAGGAAAAAACGATAAGAGATAACCAGAATAATGCTTGGAAAGATGAAGATTACGGGCGCAAGACGAGCAAAATCCATGACAGAAGAAGCTATGACGGAAGGAGCCGCGATAGAAGAGGAATAAAGCAATTCGAAAAGAAGAGTTTGACTTATTTTGGGTGAAGACTTCATTAGAGTAAAATATTGCTTTTAGTAATAAAGCATGATTGTATTTTGGGTCGATAGTGCCTATATTTAGATTTAACAAGATGTATTAAAATAGAAAGATAACATGTCAACTGACAGTTGAGAGTTAGTTGACGGTTGAATCAAGAAGTGTAAAAGCAAAAAATATTATAAAAGAATGAACCAAAGCTGTGTACGGGTTAAGGAAGTGATAGGATTGATCCAAGTTGTGTGTGGATCGACCATTCAGAGAAGAGAAGAGAAGAGATACAGGGAGAGAGAGAGACCAAAACCAGAGAGCATGAGACGAGAGAAGAAAGTATGAATTGTAAAAAATATCTAAAGAAGAGTCTGCAAGCTGAGTACACAGACCAAAGGTGCTAAACTATTTCTCATGCCAGATGAAGAGCACCATTGTGGTTTTTCCCGGATGGGTTTCCTATCTTGTCTCTATGTGTCTTTAATGTTTATGTTGAATACATATCTATCGTGAATGAGCCAATCTGAATGTGTCACTCAAACTATGTTGTGAAGGAACTTATATATACATGTGTCGTACATCTATTGAGTTAAATATATGTTAATGTTTTATGTTGCATACTATGATATATGTTTACATATAAATAGGTTATTATCTTGAATGAATGCATGAGAACAAAAGTGTATTTCCTAGTTTCAGTCAAGTGATTGGATAATGCTGTAAGAAAAAAATCCTTGACATAATTACATAAGCCTGGTTCTGGAAGTTCCCAATAGGATATCTTGGGTGAGACTTCATTTGTGTCATAGGTTTTTCCATAGAGTTCTACTCTCTTGGGTCGATATCTTGGGATTTTTTAACAAACAAGGGATTTGAACCTGACTTGACCAAAAGTACGCCAATAAATGGTTCCATTTTCGGGACCTAAATAATTTTAAGCAGGGATATGTTTTGGAAACTGACTGTCACATCCCCTCCCATCTACCAGCGAGGGAACGCGACCATGGTTCTATCGATCCAGAAAACTAGACCCATAAACATAATATGAAATGCATTGAAGTAAAAACATGCATATATGCATAAATCATTAATATATAGTGGAAGCAAAATACATTCATTCACAAAGTTTAATATGTTTGTATTAATCAATAAGCACATACAATTGCAGAGATAAAATAGATAAGATATACTTATCTTAGAAGAAGCTTGTCCCCCAACTAGCTATGTCGCTGCAACGTTCCACCCAGCCATAGGCCAGTGTGCTCATCAATCTCTCAGCAGCACTGCCACCCTTGAGTTGGGCATGATTCCCACAAGAAATAAGGGAACACTAGCAGACTCACACATAGCCAAGGATATAACAAGAACTCAACCAAGCCAACACAGTTGGGTTTATTAGTATGCAAAGGAGCTTGAAAGGATGACTGCTAAGCTAGTAAGCTCAACCACAGAGCTATGGACACCTACACCAGATCTAGCTTGGCTTCTAAAAAAATATACACACCCAACACAAGGATCATCCCCTTCTCTGCTACACAGTCCCTCAGGCTATTCCTTCCCTTCTAATGCTATTCAGGGTGTGCAAAGAAGAAAACCAGCCCTCTAGATCTATCTGTGAGGTTCCTTCTCACACTAGTTTTATCAAGCTAGTTCAAACCCCATTTCCACTCCCAAACTAGTCTAGCTACCAAACAAAATATGCACACACAACATAATACAATTCTGGGTTGAGGAAAAATGCTTTCGGCAACACAACGAATTATCAAGATGGGTAAAAACAACCCTCTAGTAGCAATTCGATTTCTAGAGTCATTTATGGCCCTAACGTGGCCAAAACAAACTCAACAACATCCAAAAAAATCATGGGTCTCTTCTCCCACTCGTTGTGCAAACCAAAAACGTTTTTCCTAGCCGGTTAATGAGGAAAACAACCACAAAAACACCCAGGAGAGATCCCAACCACCGAATGTTAGCAAAAAAATTCCCAGCCATGGGGAAAAAACATAGGAAACTGCAAAAACGTGAATGAGAGTGCCCAGGAGCTCCAAAAAACACGAGGAAGACAAAAACGTGGATGCATGAAGGAATGGGCAATAACTTGCCCCATAAGTCAAAATCGCATTTCCCAAAAACTGATAGCTTCTCAAATTTGAATTTTGACTGCCATACCTTGCCCATCCCATGCAATAACCAACTCAACCAATTTTTGGCAGTAATAAATGATTGGGTGAATAAGACAAGAAAGGTAGTGGACAGTTTGATGGGTTCTCCCTTTGACATTTGGCTTTTCCCCATTGGCCCAAAGGTTTGAATCATAGTTACATATATTGACGGTATCACAATATATCGCAAGTCATCCCCCTTGGCGATATATCCACTAAAAAATCACGATATTTTCGACATTTTGAATATATCACGATATATTCAATATGTCGCAATATATTGGGAATATATCGGTATATTTTGGAAAGTATCGCCCTGCTAAAACAATTTGCATGAAATTTGAAAAACAAATTCATGGGTTAATTTTTTGGCAGTGTTATTAAAACTAAATATATTAAATTCTTAAAGTAATAAATGGTAGTATTAAATTCTTAAAGTAAAAGTGACATTCTCCTTTACTTTCATTTTTTATCCTTTTACTTATATTTTTAACATTGCCATTAATTGTTTTAGGATGTTTGAGAGTGGTTCCAACCTCATCGAAATTCATATGCAAAAAGTAGAATTTTAGATCCCATTTAGAATTCAAGAGACTTAATAGTTTTCAGGATTTCAAGATTTCAACAATTCCACTGGATTTTATCAAGTATGAGGGTATGGGATTGGCATTTAATCAAGCACATCAACCCATCCCTGTACATTGATGTTGGTTGCATTGACTATTGAAATCTTTTATCATGAACTTAATAAAAATGTACCCCTCACTCATTAAACATGGGAAGTTTCATCAAAATTGTGGAGTAGTTGGACCTTCCACCATAGCTTAAGTAGTTGGAGCTTCCAATTTGATGCCTAACTCATCCAAAGCACCTATAGGACCCCCTACTGCTTCCAGAGGAAGAATGGTGCTCCTTGCCTATAAAAGGGGTAGAGGGGATTGATGATTCCTACTATTTATCATTGTATTATGTAGTATATAGATGCCTCACGAGTCATGGTGATTAATTTCTTGAGAGACATTTATTTTGATCATTTTATGTGATTTTATATCATTCCATCAAGAACATATTTCAATATTTTTAGTTTATAACTTTATAGTTGATATGTGATCATGATCCACTATTTGACATCTTATGCATCTTATATATTAGTTGTATTTTCATATTTATGTAGCAACGTGTTTATTTGATGTTGTTGTTGCTTTAGATGTTAAAAAAATTGAAAAAATGGTTATTTTTGTATTGTTTTGATGCTTTATACGACATTTGCCGATATTTTTCGATATTTTCATTGTTGTTGCCGATAAGTTACATTCCGGACCCTTGACGATATATTCACCGACACAATATATGTAACTATGGTTTGAAAACCCCCCCCCCCCTCATCCTTAGGAAATCATGCCCCCATCTCATTATTGTTGCATTGACATAGCTGGTTGTGGGTTTTTAATTAAATTGCATATTTACATGATGTCCAAAATTATAATGTGTCGGCTAGCACAAAATACCATCGACAACGATTTTTAATCGCTGAAACATAAAACGCTAAATCAATGGTGGGGATTTTCCATTTAGCTCGACACCATGATTAATTAAAATATATACATCATATACATTTAATGAAAACAGGGTCAAAATCGGGGTGTTACATTCCCCTCCCCCTTCAACAACACTGTCCTCAATGCTTTACAAAATTGAATAAAATTCTACACTAGCACCGCCCTCAGTGCTCTGCATAATTGAACAAAAATGGATGTGCCAAACGCATGGCATCCTCAAGCTTCCACCTAGCCTCTTGAGGACCGTAGTGCTCCCATTGCACCTTTACCTTCCCTTTGGCTTGGTTCCAGAGCATGGTGACCTTCTTGTCGAGGATGTGCATTGGCTCGATTTGGAGCTCTCCCTCGGGTTCCACCTGAATCACATCCCAATTTATCACATGGTTAGGATCATGTACATATTTCTTAAGAAAAGAAACATGAAAAACATTATGAGCTCTAGTGCTAGCAGGAAATGCAAATCTATATGCAACTGGTCCTATTCTTTCGAGCACTTCAAATGACCCACAATATCTAGGTGACATATTGGCACAAATTCCAAGCTTTAAGGAAATATTCTTTGCCCTCACTCTGAGGTAAATATGGTCCCCAACATTGAACTCTCTGTTCACCCTATGCTTATCTGCATAGCTTTTCTATCTGTCATGGGTTGCTTTCATATTCTGCCCGATCTTTACAACCTCTTGCTCCATCTCCTTGAGCAATTATGGACCAAGTGCAACCCTATTCAATGGATTATCCCAAGTCACCAGTGTCCTACACCTCCTGCCATACAAAGCTTCATATGGACTCATCCCCAAGGATGCTTGCTGTCCATTGTTATATGCAAACTCTACCAAGTGTAAATAATATTCCCACTTGGTTGGTTTGTCCATCACATACATGCAAAGCATGTCTTCAAGCACTTGATTTACTCTCCATCTTACCATAAGTATGAGGATGGTAGGCAATGTTGAAGTTCAACTTTGTACCCAAATTTGCAAACAACCCCTTCCAAAAATTGGAAGTGAACTTGACATCTCTGTCAGAGACTATTGCCTTAGGAAATCCATGCAATTTGAAAATATCCTTCATGAAGATCTTTGAAATGTCATCAATGTTATGCGTAGATGTCACGTCCCCATGCCTCCGACCGGCAAAGAGGACGCGACTACAAGCTTCAATCACCCGGGCTAAGAGCCCCATGAACATGTACAGGCATAAAATTTGCAGAAACAGAATGCTGAAAGAAAATGCATTGCAGTATAACATGCATAGACGTAATTGTTTATCATACACATCTATAATTATTTATCTTGCACAGTGGAATCAACATGCATTCACACAAGCATTCATTATAACATGTTCATCATTTTCATGTCATTGACAGAAAATATGGTTGCAGAAGTAAAAATAGGAAAGATTTCTTATCTTATGAAAAATTTGCTCCGCAAACAGCTACGTCGCTGCAACATTCCACCCAACCATAGGCTAGTGTGCTCCTTAATCTCTCAGCAACGCTGCCACCCCCGAGCTGGGCATGATTCTCCAAGAAATAAGGGAACTAGCAAGCTTACACATATCCAAGGATATACAAAACACACATCCAAGCCAACAAAGTTGGGTTTATCAGGCCATCAAGGAGTTGGGAAAGGCTAAATGCTAAGCTGATGAGCTCATTACAGAGCCAAGAACACCTACACCAGAACTAGCCTGACCTCTAAGACACCCAAACACACCCAACACAAGGAATCAGTCCCTTCTCTGCTACACAGTCCCTCAGTCCTTGCATTCCCTTCCAATGCTATTCAGGGGTGATGGAGAAGAAGGCCAGCCCTCTAGCTCTATCTGTGTGGTTTCCAGCCACTAGGTTTATCAAGCAAAACTAAGCCCCCATCGATGCTCCCAACACAGTCTGAAGACCAACCATTGCACACATGAAATCAAATCAGCTATCACAGATTAAAGAGGGAAAAAAAAATGAATCCCAGGTGGATTACATAGCCCCAAATGTATCAGTGGACATGGGGAAAGAACAACAATCCTAAAATGTAATCAGCATACATTACCAACATACATGGGGAAAACAGCAGTCCGTTTTACACAATCGAAGCCACCGGGGAAAAACGTACGCAAACCATACTGGGGATGAATTTACAGTTTCCCGATCAGTGCATGAACATCCACAGTGCCGAACCCACAAATCAGCCCGTGAGTAAGGAACAGAGCCACACCATTCTCATGTCCGCAGAGGAAAAACTGCGTGGCAAAAACAGGAAAATCTGGTGCATGAGAAGAATAATGAACCGACAATGGTGGAGAACGAACAGAGCACAGAGAGGACATGAAATTGGGCGTGTGTGAGTCTTCAACACCATCGAGGAGAGAAGAAAATGTCTGCGTGAGACCCAAACTGCCAAGAGCCCGTGCGTGAGGAGAATCAGACAATGGAGATAATGCGTGGAGATGAACAACAAAATTGTGAGGTCGCGAAATGGAGAGTGCGTGAAGTTTTTTCCTGCCATAGTGAAGTCAAACACGGTGGGTGGAGTGTGCATGTGGGTGAGGACTGACAGTCCTGCCACCCCACTCCCAAAGATCATAACTGCCTCAACCACTAGCAGCCTTTCTTAATGAAAGTGGTTGGAATAAAACAAAGGGAAGAAGACACATGGGTATTTTCCCTCATTGGCTAAGGTTTGACAAATTCCCCCACATTGTTATCCTTGTGAAAATCATGCCCCCTTCGATTTAGTTGCCGCGATCGTAGCTGGTCGGGTTCATTTAATTAATTGTAGATGCATATTTACATGATGCCAAACATAATATACGCCGCATGCCCCGATATACAATCGATGACAAAATTAAATCCCAAAACATAGCATAACCGATCAATGGTGGGGCCTTGGCCTTTAGCTCCACACCATGATCATTTACAATATATACATCATGTGCATCTAATGCAACGGGGTCAAAACCGGGGTGTTACATTCCCCTCCCCCTTCAATAGCACTGTCCTCAGTGCTTTACAAAATTGAACAAAAATGCTACACTGGTATCGCCTCAGTGTTCCGCAGAATTGAACAAAAATGGATGTGCCAATCGCATGGCATCCTCCAGCTCCCACATAGCCTCTTCAGGTCCGTAGTGCTCCCATTGCACCTTTACCTGACCTATGGCTCGGTTCCGGAGATTGTGACCTTCCTGTCGAGGATGCACATTGGCTCGATTCGGAACTCTCCCTTGGGTTCCACCTGAATCACATCCCAATTTATCACATGGTTAGGATCATGTACATATCTTTTAAGCAAAGAAACATGAAAAACATTATGAGCTCTAGTGCTAGCGGGTAATGCAAGTCTATATGAAACTGGCCCTATTATTTCAAGCACTTCAAACGACCCACAATATCTCGGTGACAGCTTGGCACAACTACCAAGCTTCAAGGAACTCTTCCTTGACCTCACTTTGAGGTAAACATGATCTCCAACACTAAACTCCCTGTTCACCCTATGCTTATCTGCATAGCTTTTCTGTCTATCCTGTGCTATTTTAAGCTTCTGCCTGATCTTTACGACCTCTTGCTCCATTTCCTTGAGCAATTCTGGCCCAAGCACAATCCTGTTCACTAGATTATCCCAAGTCACTAGTGTCCTACACCTTCTTCCATACAAAGCTTCATACGGACTCATCCCCAAGGATGCTTGCTGTCCATTGTTATAAGCAAACTCTACCAAGTGCAAGTAATCTTCCCACTTGGTTGGTTTGTCCATCACATACATGCGAAGCATGTCTTCAAGCACCTGATTAACTCTCTCTGTCTGACCATCTGTCTGAGGATGATATGCAGTGCTGAAGTTTAGCTTTGTACCCAAATCTGCAAACAACCCCTTCCAAAAGGTTGAAGTGAACTTGACATCTCTGTCAGATACTATTGCCTTCGGCAACCCATGCAATTTGAATATCTCCTTCATGAATATCTTTGCAATGTCTCTAGTCTCATATGTAGACTTAACCGGTATAAAATGTGCTGCCTTTGTCAACTTGTCTACCACAACCATGATGGAATCATGTTGTCTCTAAGTCATCGACAACCCTGTAATAAAATCCATGGAAATAACTTCCCATTTCCATTCTGGAACTGGCAAAGGCTGCAACAAACATGCTGGATGTTGATGCTCAACCCTTACCTATTGACATTTCATGCACCTTGAAATGTACTCAACCATATCCTTTTTCATACCTGGCCAAAAGTACTGCTTTCTAGCGGTAGCAATTGTCTTCTGATATCCTGGATGACCAGAATACGGAGCTTGATGGATCTCATCCATAACAACTCTCCTCAAATCTGCTACATCTGGAATATAAATTCTACCTTTATAAGTGAGAAGCCCATCTTCTTCCAATTTATATCCCTCATACCTCTTCTCAAGACTTTGCTGCTGCAATTTGTCTTTTACCTGCCCATACAATTCATTTCCAGCAACATGATCAACAATCTGCTGGCTCAAATTTGATTGGAAAATACTGAGAGATGCCACATGCGTTTCTTGCACTTTCTTGCTGAGTGCATCAGCTACCTTATTCTCCTTTCCCTTTATGTGCTTGATTTCAAAATCAAACTCACATAAAAACTCCAGCCATCTTGCTTGCCTAGCATTCAGAGTAGGCTGATCAAATAGGTACTTCAGTCCACAATGATCTGTCCTGAGCTCAAATATCCTTCCCATCAAGTAATGTCTCCACATCTTGAGAGCATGTACTATGGCTGCAAGCTCTAGATCATGAGTGGCATAGTTCTTCTCATGTTCCTTTAGCTTTCTTGACTCATAACATATCACGTGGTTGTCCTACATAACGACTCCTCCAAGCCCTTGTCCGCATGCATCGGTACACACCACAAAATCTTTCTCCAGATCTGCGACCTTCAATACTGGTGCACTGGTGAGAAGGTTCTTCAATTGCTGGAAACTTTCTTCACACCTCGATGTCCATTTGAACTTCATCCCCTTCCTTTGCAAAGAAGTGATAGCATGTGCAACTTTGGAGAATCCCTCAATGAATCTCCGGTAATATCCTGCAAGTCCCATAAAAGATCTTACATCTGTCACATTTCTTGGAGTAGGCCAATTCATAATGGCTTCAATCTTTTCAGGGTCCACAGATATACCCTCCTTTGAGATAATGTGACCCCAATACTGAATTCTATCTCTATAGAAGTCACACTTGCTTAGTTTTGCATACAACTGATGCTCCCTGAGCAATTTCAATGTCAATCTCAAGTGCTCTTCATGCTCTTCCTCATTCTTAGAATAAACAAGAATGTCATCAAGGAAAACAAGAACAAACTTGTCCAAATACCTGCTGAAGACACTATTCATAAGGCACATAAATGTAGCTGGTGCATTTGTGAGACCAAATGGTACCACTACAAACTCATAATTCCCATACCTTGTCCTGAAGGCTGTCTTATGAATGTCTTCATCCTTGATCCTTACCTGATGGTAACCAGACCTCAAGTCAATCTTGGAAAATACCTTTGCTCCTCTCATTTGATCAAAGAGGTCATCAATCCTAGGCAAAGGATATTTATTCTTCACGGTAACCTTGTTCAACTATCTGTAGTCAATACATAACCTGAGTGTACCATCTTTCTTCTTTACAAACAGAACTGGCGCTCCCCAAGGGGACACACTCGACCGGATATACTTCTTTTCCAACAACTCTTGCAATTGCATCTTTAATTCTAGCATCTCCGGTGTACTCATCCTGTAGGGTGCCTTGGACACTGGTGCTACTCCTGGCACAAGTTCAATTGTGAAATCAATGTCCCTCTTTGGAGGAAGCCCTGGAATCTCATCAGGAAACACATCCCTGAATTCCTGTAACACTTGATAGTCCTCCAACCAAGGAGTTTCATCTCTTGTTTCCTCCAAAATCTAAGCTGCATACACATTAGAGGAATTTTGGGGTCTAAAATGGGCCTCCTAAGGAAAATAATAAAATAATAGTTAAAATAATAAAATAATAGTTAAAATAATAAAATAATATTGATTAATTTTGGAGGAAGAAAGAAAAAAACTACTTTTTGTGTTCGTATTTTCGACATATCTCCCTATGTTTTTACTCAAATTTCGATCGGGAGAGCTTGTTGGATGCGGAATTTGATTCTGAATCCAACGAGTACCCACACTACATACTTTTGATGGACCCCGCTACCCCAAAAACAAGAAATACTTGAAAAAAATGTGATGATGATGTCATCATCACATTTTTTCAGGTATTTCTTGTTTTTGGGGTAGAGGGGTCCATAAAAAGTATGCATTGTGGGTACTCGTTGGATGCGGAATCAAATTCCGCATCCAACGAGCTCTCCCAATCAAAATTTGAATAAAAACACAATGAGATATGTCGAAAATACGAACAAAAAAAGTAGTTTTTTTTAATGACAAATATGTCAATTCAACCATTATGGTTGACTTATTTTATTGAAATTCTATTGGTTCTTGAATTCCAACTCACAAAAACTTATTTTGGCATGTTTTCTTATAAGGCCGATTTTAGACCCCAAATTTCCTCTAATGACTGGCAACCCTTCCCACAGAACTTCTTTAACTGCATTGCTGAAACCTGCCGTACTGAAGTCACCTTTGGAATGCCTTTCACAACTACTAGGTTTCCTTCTTCATCCATGCATTCGAAAGTCTTATTGTAGCAATCAAGCTTCACCCTGTGAGCTTCTAACCAATCCATTCCAATGAGAACATCATAGGAACCAAGTGGTAGAACATTCAAATCTACACAAGTGGCCAATCCATTCATGACCAATGGACATTTCTCTACCACTTCACTGACCTTTCTCTTAGTTCCAGTGGCTAGCTGAACTAACCAAGACTTCCTATGCTTTACTTTCTTAAAAGCACAAATCTCCACTACTCTAGGAGTAATGTAACTGTGCATGGAACCAGGGTCAATTAAAATAGAAATAGATTGCTCAACAATCTTACCTGCTACTTCAACTACAGTTGACTGGTGATCTGCTTGACGGTCCTCCAATGCTGCGTAGATCCTAGGAACTGCCCTTGCTACTTGACCCATTGTTTTTGCTTCTTGAACATTATAATTTGGCCTTGCACTCTCATTCTCGAGTGGACAATTTCTGCGCATGTGGGGTCCACCACATGTCCAACATTGAAGTGGTCCTCTATTCTGCTGTGAATCTTTAGGCTTTTCTCCTGTCACTCCAACCGGTTTACTCGCAGCTTGGAATGGCTGCTTCTACTGATTCCTGAAGCTAGAAGGTTTGAAACCCTTCTTTCTTTGGCCAAACTTCTTGTTCTTCTTGTCCTTCCATGCCTTATGGAAATCTGGCGTACCTTTGCTTTGCTCGTAGTAATACTTAGCCTTCCTTATTGCTTCTTCAAGAGTCCTAGGTTCATAAAACTCAATTCTATCTTTGTAAGATTGAGATAACCCACTTAGAAAACGCTGGACCTTCACTTTTTCATCCCTGATGTACCGAACATACCTCAATAGCTCCAAAAACTTATTCGCATATTCTTCCATGGTCTGCTGTCCCAATCTTAGCTCATGGAACTCCTTAATCTTGTCATCATAATACCTGTCAGATATGTATTTCTGCTTAAAATACTTCTTGAATTGTTTCCACTTAAGTCTCCTTTCACTGATCCTTTTTACTTGCTTGAAGTGTTCCCACCAAATGGATGCTCTTCCATTCAGGTTGAATATGGCAACTCTTACCTTCATGTTTCCTGAATAGTCATGCACTTGAAAGTACTTCTTTATCCCAAGAAGCCAAGCTTCAGCCTCTTGTCTTGTCTTTATCTCACCATCAAAAGTAGGAGGTTTTGCCTTTTTAAATTCATCCCGAGAGCGATCTCTATGGTGTCTTTTTCTTTTTCTTCTATGAGAAGATGAACTTGAATCCCCACTGGATTCTTCAGAATCAGATGACCCACTAGAAGTCCTTCTCCTTCTCCTAGTACTGCTCTTACTGCCTTCTGGTCTTGCGGTACCTTGTCCCAAGTCTATCTTTCTTTGCAAGTCTGTCAAACTCTGCAACATAGCAGCATTCAACTAATGCTGCTCTTCCTGGGCTTTGATCAGGCTTCTCATGGTAGCTACAACATTTGACGGTGTCCCTTGGAATCTCCTTCCATTAGACTCTATGTCATCATTTCTATTTCGGACATTTTCTCCCATGGCATCTTCTACTCGCTCATAAGAATCCCGAGCATCATACCCATCATGGGTTCTCATACTGAACCACCACTTACTTATCAAACTGCACTACCTGGAATACTTCCCTTGAAAGTGACTATGATTCTGCAAACGTGTTAATAACACAAATGTTAGATGCATAGCATTGATATAAACCAGCATTACTTACCTTCTCTCGGAATAATCATAAAATGACAATTTGCCCAAACACACAAAATTTTCTTCATCAAAGAATGTCTATTTGAGGGGGACGACGGGGGTCAAGGGGGATTGCAGGGCGGGTCGAGGGCAGCGCCCTCATTTTTTTTTTGTAAATTATTGGTTTTCACGCAATCTGGCGCATAAGATCGCTACCACTTTTCTCCCTCTCAGCCCACGAAAATCCACTGAAAAACTGCTGAAAATTCCTCTGAAAAACAGCTGAATTTTCCTTTGTTCAATCGGGTCTCTTCCCCAATTATTCTTCCACAGAATCAGCTCTTGGACCACTTTCCCTTCCACAGAATCGGCTCTCGGACCACTTTCTCTTCCGCAACGGCCGCTCTCGGAAGCATTTTTTCTTCCGCAACGACCTCTCGGAAGCATTCTTTCTTTCGCAACGACGACTCTCGGAAGCATTTTTTCTTCCACAACGGTGGCTCTCGGAAGCATTCTTTCTTCCACAATGGCGGCTCTTGGAATCATTCTTTCTTCCGCAACGGAGGCTCTCGGAAGCATTCTTTCTTCCGCGACAGTGGCTCTCGGAAGCATTCTTTCTTTCGATCGACGAACTAACTTGACCGGCATCGGCAGTCTTTTTACATCGTAAGCCAAATGACTTTGGCTTCTGCAATGGCGGATGCACGAACACGAACTCCTTCCGACAGCTGCTCTTTTCTTAAAGAAATTTTAACTTCGGACATCGACGAACTTCTTACATCGGAAGACAAATGACTTTGGCTTCCGCAACGGCGGCTCGCCAAACGTTAACTTCTTCCGATGGGCACTTACTTAGAACAATTTTAATGTCGGGCGTCAAAGGTATTTATCATCGGAAGCCAAATGAGTTTGGTTTCCGCAACGGCGGACGCTCAATCACTTTTCTCTTTCGATCGACGTCAAATCACTTGGAAAGCTCCCACGATTTTCTTCCCTGTCGGAAGAATTAACGGTCTGGACTTCCGCAACGGCAGACGAGAAACCACTTTCTCTTTCGATTGGCAGAAGTTCACTTCGCAAACTCTTCCGCAATGGCGGAAGTTTTTTCGCTGGCTCTTCCGACTGCTCCAACACTTGGACCATTTTCTAAATTCTTCCCCGTCGGAAGAATTAATGGTTTGGACTTCCGCAACGGCGGACGGGAACCCGCTAACCCTTCCTCAACGGCGGAAGTCAATTCTGCTAATGGCCCGACTGTTCAACATTTCAACAAAATTTTTGAATTTTTTACAGTCTTCCACTGCTTGTTGCTGGGTAGAAGAAATGCTGCCTCTGTCACTGCAATCCTTCAAGGCTCATGTAGGCCCATGTTGCAACATGAGATCTGATACCATACTGTCACGTCCCCATGCCTCCGACCGGCAAAGAGGACGCGACTACAAGCTTCAATCACCTGGGATAAGAGCCCCATGAACATGTATAGGCATAAAATTTGCAGAAATAGAATGCTGAAAGAAAATGCATTGCAGTATAACATGCATAGACGTAATTGTTTATCATACACAGCTTTAATTATTTATCTTGCACAATGGAATCAACATGCATTCACACAAGCATTCATTATAACATGTTCATCATTTTCATATCATTAACAGAAAATATGGTTGCAGAAGTAAAAATGGGCAAGATTACTTATCTTATGAAAACTTTGCTCCGCAACCAGCTACGTCGCTGCAACGTTCCACCCAACCATAGGCCAGCATGCTCCTTAATCTATCGGCAACGCTGCCACCCCCGAGCTGGGCATGATTCTCCAAGAAATAAGGGAACTAGCAGGCTTACACATATCCAAGGATATACAAAACACACAGCCAAGCCAACAAAGTTGGGTTTATCAGGCCATCAAGGAGTTGGGAAAGGATAAATGCTAAGCTGGTGAACTCATTACAGAGCCAAGAACACCTACACCAGAACTAGCCTGACCTCTAAGACACCCAAACACACCCAACACAAGGAATCAGTCCCTTCTCTGCTACACAGTCCCTCAGGCCCTGCATTCCCTTCCAGTGCTATTCAGGGGTGATGGAGAAGAAGGCCATCCCTCTAGCTCTGTCTGTGTGGTTTCCAGCCACCAGGTTTATCAAGCAAAACTAAGCCCCCATCCATGCTCCCAACACAGTCCAAAGACCAATCATTGCACACATGAAATCAAATCAGCTGTCATAACTTAAACAGGGAAAAAAAAAATGAATCCCAGGTGGATTACACAGCCCCAAACGTATCAGTGACATGGGGAAAGAACAACAGTCCCAAAATGTAATCAGCATACATTACCAACATACATGGGGAAAACAACAGTTCATTTTACACAATCGAAGCCGCTGGGGAAAAACGTACGCAGACCATACTGGGGACGAATTTACAATTTCCCAACCAGTGCGTGAACATCCACAGTGCCGAACCCACAAATCAGCCCGTGAGTAAGGAACGGAGCCACACCATTCTCATGTCTGCAGACGAAAAACTGCATGGCAAAACCAGGAAAATCTGGTGCGTGAGAAGAATAATGAACCAGCAATGGTGGAGAACGAACATAGCACAGAGAGGACGCGAAATTGGGCATGTGTGAGTCTTCAACACCGTCAGGGAGAGAAGAAAATGTCTGCGTGAGACCCAAACCGCTAAGAGCCTGTGCGTGAGGAGAATCAGACAATGGAGATAATGCGTGGAGATGAACAACAAAATTGTGAGGTCACGAATTGGAGAGTGCGTGAAGGTTTTTCCTGCCATAGTGAAGTCAAACGCTGTGGGTGGAGTGTGCATGTGGGCGAGGACTGACAGTCCTGCCACCCCACTCCCAAAGATCATAACTACCTCAACCACCAGTAGCCTTTCTTAATGAAAGTGGTTGGAATAAAACAAAGCGAAGAAGACACATGGGTATTTTCCCTCATTGGCTAAGGTTTGAAAAATTCCCCCACATCCTTATGCTTGTGAAAATCATGCCCCCTTCGATTTAGTTTCCGCGATCGTAGCTGGTCGGGTTCATTTAATTAATTGTAGATTCATATTTACATGATGCCAAACATAATATACGCCACATGCCCTGATATACAATCGGTGACAAAATTAAATCCCAAAACATAGCATAACCGATCAATGGTGGGGCCTTGGCCTTTAGCTCCACACCATGATCATTTACAATATATACATCATGTGCATCTAATGCAACGGGGTCAAAAACGGGGTGTTACATTAGACTTAACTAGTATAAAATGTGCTGCCTTTGTCAACTTGTCCATCACAACCATGATGGAATCATGTTGTCTCCAAGTCATTGGAAATCCTGTAATAAGATCCATGGAAATAACTTACCATTTCCATTCTGGAACTGGCAAAGGCCGCAACAAACCTACTGGGTGTTGATGCTCAACCTTCACCTGCTGACATTTCATGCACCTTGAAATATACTCGACCATTTCCTTTTTCATTCATGGCCAAAAATACTGCTTTCTAGCTGTAGCAATTATCTTTTGATATCTTGGGTGACTAGAATATGGAGCTTGATGGATCTCATCCATAACAACTCTCCTCAAATATGCTATATTTTGAATATAAATTCTGTTCTTATAAGTAAGAAGTCCATCTTCTTCCAATTTATATCCCTCATACTTCTTTTCAAGGCTTTGCTGCTGCAACTTCTCCTTGACCTGTGAATACAATTCATCTTTAGCAACATGATTAACAATTTGCTGCCTCAACTCCGATTGGAAAATAATAATGGATGCTAAATGCATTTCCTACACCTTCCTGCTGAGTGCATCAACTATCTTATTCTATTTTCCTTTTATGTGTTTGATTTCAAAATCAAATTCACATAAAAACTCCAGCCATCTAGATTGCCTAGCATTTAACATTGGCTGATCAAATAAGTACTTCAGACCACAATGGTCTGTCCTTGGCTCAAATATTCTTCCCATCAAGTAATGCCTCCACATCTTGAGAGCATGTACTATGGCTGCAAGTTCTAGATCATGAGTGGCATAGTTATTCTCATGCTCCTTCAACTTTCTTGACTCATAACATATTACAAGGTTGTCTTGAATAAGGACTCCTCCAAGCCCTTGGCCACATGCATCAATACACACCACAAAATATTTTTTCTGGGTCTCCAATATTTAAGACTGGTGCACTTGTGAGAAGATTCTTCAACTGCTAGAAGCTTTCTTCACACCTCGATTTCCATTCAAACTGTATTCCCTTCTTTTGCAAAGAAGTGATTGTATGTGAAACCTTGGAGAATCCTTCAATGAATCTCTTGTAGTATCTTGCAAGCCCCATAAAAGATCTTACATATGTCACATTTATTGGATTAGGCCAACTCATAATGGCCTTAATATTCTCAGGGTCTATAGATATGCCCTCATTTGAGATAATGTGACCCAAATAATGAATCCTATCTCTGTAAAAGTCACACTTACTCAACTTTGCATACAATTGATGCTCCGTGAGCAATTGTAATGTCAATCTTAGATGATCTTCATGCTCTTCCCCATCCTTATAATAAATAAGAATGTCATCAAGGAAAACAAGAACAAAATTTTCCAAATACCTGGCGAAGACACTATTCATAAGGCGCATAAATGTAGCTGGTGCATTTGTGAGACCAAATGGTACCACTACAAAATCATAATGTCCATACCTTGTCCTGAAGGCTGTCTTATGAATGTCTTCATCCTTGATTCTCACCTGATGGCGATTCTCACCTGACGACAACCCAACCTTAAGTCAATCTTGGAAAATACCTTTTCTCCTCTCATTTGATCAAAGAGGTCATCAATCCTAGGCAAAGAGTATTTATTCTTCATTGTGACTTTGTTCAGCTGTCTGTAATCAATACACAACCTGAGTGTACCATCTTTCTTCTTCACAAACATAACTGGGAATCTCAAAGGAGACACACTCGGCCTGATATACTTCTTCTCCAACAACTCTTGCAGTTGCATCTTCAGTTATAGCATTTCTTGTGTACTCATCTTGTAGGGTGTCTTGGATACTGGTGCTGCTCTTGGCACAAGTTCAATTGTGAAATCAATGTCCCTCTTTGGAGGAAGCCTTGGAATCTCATCAGGAAAAACATCCTTGAATTCTTTTAATACAGGATAGTCCTCCAACCTAATAGTTTTATTCTCTGCTACTTCCAAACATGAGTTGCATACACTCTGCAACCTTTCCTACAACACTTTGTCAGTTGTATTACTGAAATCTGCCTAACTAAAATCACCTTTGGAATGCCTCTTAACACTCGTGGGTTCCCTTCTTCATACATGCATTCAAAAGTCTTACTGTAATAGTCAGGCTTTACCCTGTGAGCTTCTAACCAATCCATTCCAATGAGAACATCACAGGAACCAAGTGGTAGAACATTCAGATCAACACAAGTGACCAATCCATTCATGACCAACGAACATTTCTCTACCACTTCACTAACCTTTCTCTTAGTTCCACTGGATAGCTGAACTAACCAAGATTTGCTATGATTTACTTTCTTAAACACACAAATCTCCACTCTCTAGGGGTAATGTAACAGTGAGTTGAACCAGGGTCAATCAAAATAGAAACAGATTACTCAACAATCTTACCTACAACTTCAACCACAGTTGACTGGTGATCCTCCAGTGCTACATAAATCCTAGGGACAACCCTTTCTACTTAACCCATTGTTTCTGCCTCTTGAATGTTGTAAGCCAGCCTTGCATTCTCACTCTCAAGTGGATGAGTCCCATGCATGTGGGGTCCTCCACATTTCCAACATTAGAGTGGTCCTTTGTTCTGTTGTGGTTCTCTAGGATTTTCTCCCACCACTCTGGCTGGCTTCTTCTCAACTTGGGATGGCTACTTCTATTGATTCTTGAAGTCATAAGGTTTGAAACCTTTCTTCCTTTGGTCAGAATTCTCATTCTTCTAGTCCTTCCATGTCTTATGATAATCATGTTTTCCTTTTATTTTCTCATAGCAATACTTAGCTTTCCTTATTGCTTCTTCAAGAGTTCCAGGTTCATAAAACTCAATTCTGTCCTTGCAAGATTGAGGCAATCCACTCAGGAACCAATGGATCTTGAATTTTTCATCTTTGATGTACCTGACATACCTCAAAAGTTCCAGGAACTTGTTTGCATATTCTTCCATAGTGTGCTGTCCCAATCTGAGCTCATGGAACTCTTTAATCTTATCATCACAGTACCTGTCAGAGAGGTACTTCTGCTTGAAATACTTCGGGAACTTCTTCCACACAATCTACCTTTCATTAATCTTTTTCACTTTCCTGAAGTGCTCCCACCATATGGATGCTATTCCAGTAAAATTGAAGTTGGCTACCCTAGCCTTCATATTTCCAGAGTAGTCTTGGACTTGGAAATATTTTCTCATTCTTGGAATCCAAGCTTCAGCTTCTTGGCCATTCTTGATCTCACAATTGAAGGTAGGAGGCCTTGCTTTCTTAAACTCATCACGTGAATGGTTCTGGTAACGCCTCCTCCTCTCCTTCTTGTGAGAAGAAGAACTTGAACCACTAGTGGATCCTTCAGAGTCAAATAAACCACTAGGAGATCTCTTCCTTCTTCTGGTATTGCTCTTACTACCTTCTGGTCTTATTGTCCGGTCCCCAGAGTTCATCCACCTCTGTTTGTCTGTCAAACTTTGCAACATGGCCACATTCAACTGATTCTACTCCTCCTGAGCCTTAACCAATATTTCATTATATGCCCTATAAATTTTCATCTCCACCCTTAAGTTTCTCATGGTGGCTGCAAAATCTGGGGGAGTATCTTGAAACCTCCTCCCATTAGACTCCATCTCAGCATTTCCAACTCGGACATTCCCCCCATAGCATCTTCCTCATACTCATTGGGGTTCTGTGCATCATTCATGCTGTTGGTTCTCTTCGTTGAATAAAAACCCAACTTTACTGATCTGTACTATGTGGAATGCTGCCCTTTTGAAGGTGACTATAATTCTGCAAAATGTGTTAATAACAAAATTGTTAGTTGCATAGCATTCACATGAATTCATAATTACTTACCTTCATCTGGAAAAATATCATATTTAAAACTTTCTCAAAAACAAAATTTTCTTTCACAACAATGATTGTATGAAGGGGACGACGAGGGTCAAGAGGGCATAAACACGTTACCATTTTTCCATTTTTCTGACCCTGTAGATCTCACTAAAAACCTGCCAAAAATACCTGTTTTGGTGAAATTTTTAGTTTTCCTCCGATCGACAAAACTTAGGCAATGTATTGGCTCCATTTTCCTTTTCCTTCCGCTACATTGGAAAAAATTTTGATTTTCACCCGCTACGTTGTAATAGTTTTTTACTTTCATCTGCCACTCATTGGCTCGACCCAGCTGACATGCATCGGCTGAAACACCAACTTCCACCCGCCATTGCAGAAGAATTATCGACTTCCGTCCGCCACTCGTCGTCTCGAATCAGCCGACACTCATCGGCTCAATTCTCAACTTCTACCTGCCGTTTCGGCTCCAATCTCAACTTCCACCCGACATGCGCTGGCTCAAATATTTCGATGTGCGTCGACAGAACTTAGACAACGTATTGGCAGAATTCTCTGATTTCAATACTTAGAATTTTTTTTCAATTTTTTTTTCTTTTCATCCCATCGTCTTGACTCAGTCGACACACATCGGCTCACATCTTGTTGAGCCTTCCGCCATTGCGGGAAACATTTTCTCTTCTCTTGCCAACGCCATCGGCTCGTCATATTGTTGGCTCCCTTCTGACTTTCTTGCCAAATCTACCGACAAAAATCTTCCAACTTCCCCAACAGGCTTTGGTCACAATCCATGTCGGCTCGCCTTCAGTCAACCCAGCTGCCACTGCAACTTGTTTTCAGATAACTGGGACGACAGGTGATTTATCATACTTAGAGAAATTTTTGAAAAATTTCTCCCGTCTGCTTATTTTCTGTTGAACATAGAGGTGAATTTCTTGTGGCCCCTTTGAGGCCCAAAGCTGTAACACAACTCCGATACCACACTGTCACGTCCCGTCTCGTATACCAGTGAGGGGACACAACCATGGTGCTATCGATCCAACAAACTAGACCCATAAACATAATATGAAATGCATTGAAGTAAAAACATGCACATATGCTTAAATCATTAATATATAGTGGAAGCAAAATACATTCATTCACAACATTTAACATGTTCATATTAATCAATAAGCACATACACTTGCAGAGATAAAATAGAAAAGAGATACTTATCTTAGAAGAAGCTTGTCCCGCAACCTGCTACGTCGCTGCAACGTTCCACCCAACCATAGGCTAGTGTGCTCATCAATCTCTCAGCAGCACTGCCACCCACGAGCTGGGCATGATTCCCACAAGGAATAAGGGAACACTAGCAGACTCACACATAGCCAAGGATATAACAAGAACTCAACCAAGCCAACACAATTGGGTTTATCAAGCTGTAAAGGAGCTGGAAAGGTCGACTACTAAGCTAGTGAGCTCAACCACAGAGCTATGGAAACCTGCACCAGATCTGGCCTGGCTTCTAAAAAATCTACACACCCAACACAAGGAGCATTCCCTTCTCTGATACACATTCCCTCAGTATATGCCTTCCATTCCAGTTCTATTCAGGGTGTGCAAAGAAGAAAACTAGCCCCCTTGATCTATCTGTGAGGTTCCTTCTCACACTAGTTTTATCAAGCTAGTTTAGACCCCATTTCCACTCCCAAACCGGTTCAGAGACCAAAAAAAATATGCACACACAGCAGAATACAATTCTGGGTTGAGGAAAAATGGTTTCGACAACAAAACTAATTATCAATATGGGCAAAAACAACCGTCTAGAAGCAATTCAATTTCTAGAGTCATTTATGGCCCTAACATGGTTAAAACGAAGTCAACAACACCCCAAAATAATCGTGGGTCTCTTCTCCCACTCATTGTGCAAACCAAAATGTTTTTCCCATTCGGGTAATGAGGAAAACAACCACAAAAATGCCCAATAGAGATCCCAGCCACTGACTGTTAGCAAAGCAACTTCCCATCCATCGGGAAAAAACATAGGAAACTGCAAAAACATGAATGAGAGTGCCTAGGAGCTCCAAAAAATGCGGGAAGACAAAAACGTGGATGCAAAAACATGAATGAGAGTGCCTAGGAGCTCCAAAAACTAATAGCTTCTCAAATTCAAATTTTTACTGCCATAACTTGCCCATCCTATGCAATAACCAACTTAACTAATTTTTGGCAGTAATAAATGATTGGGTGAATAAGACAAGAAAGGTAGCTGACAGTTTGATGGGTTCTCCCTTTGACATTTGGATTTTCTCTATTGGCCCAAAGGTTTGAATACCCCCCCCCTTATCCTTAGGAAATCATGCCCCCATCTCATTATTGTTTCATTGACATAGCTAGCTGTAGGTTTTTTATTAAATTGCATATTTAAATGATGTCCAAAATTATAATGTCCCGGCTAGCACAAAATACCATCAGAAACGATTTTTAATTGCCGAAACATAAAACGGTAAATCGATGGTGGGGCTTTTACCTTTAGATCCACACCATGATTAATGAACATATATACATCATATATATTTAATGCAAATGGGGTCAAAACTGGGGTGTTACACCGACGAAGTTAGAAATTAAAGATTGGGTTGATTATAAAGCACTAGAGTTTGCATGGGAAGAAAATAAAGGACCGTGACTGAGCCTGGAATAATGGTTGGAATGATACCTCTACACAAACATTCATGATATTTTTTCAGCAAATTTCCCATAGTATTGCATGAGTGTTTCTTAAAGCTAGCAACCTAGAAGAAAAATTTTCAAGGTAGAGAATCTAGCGAGTGGAGTCCTCAGTTGATCTAGCAGCTGTAAAGAACTAGAAATCCTATATCTAGGGTTGTCAACTTCTAGGTTGATAGTATTATGGGAGTACATATCACATAGATTGCAGTCAACACAATAAGGTCATAGAGTGAGACCGAAAGAGAATGTTTCCAAGGACCTAGAGGTCGCTATCTCAAATCTTTCAAACTATGGATAAAGATGTTGGTATGTGAAAAAGGGATCATGAGAATTGAGTCCGACAGATAAGTAGTTGTGCGTGGAGACCCGAGATATGTCACAAGAGAAAATTTGAATAAAATGGATCAGATTAAGCTAAGATATTTTCTGGTGATAGTGAAATTGAGCTAGAAGGTGGACGCTTGAGGAGTGGAGGAATACTTCGGTCAAGAAAGAGAACAAGGAATGCTACAAGAAGAGGAAGTTGCAGTGCGATCGAAGGAGAGGACTACGAACTGGCGTCTCACTTTGACGAAGGATCCTGTGATGGAGAAGAGGAATACCAACTTATATTTGAAGAAGAGGAAGAAGAGGTACCATATCCAGATCAATATTATGGCATACCCACGACCCCAAGTACATCCCCTGAGGTAATATTTAGAAACACATCACCCGTTATATTTGCCAATAAAAATAACAGTAATAGTGGGAATAACAGTCAAGTAACTCTTGCTAGTGGAATCTTTAATTCAAAAATACCAAGAGTAAGTAGAATGGATGGGAATGATATAAAGTTGTCGATATTTAATGGAAATGGGTTAGAAGACCCTGAGTAGCATTGCTTCCTCTGTGAGGATGATGGCTGTGTGACAAGTCCAAGATGAGGACATAAAGAAAGTTGAGATGATCCTAACCTTTATAGGTCGTGCATTGGAATGGTATATGGAATTATATGTGGTTTCGATAGGAATTCTATAGAAGACATTATATCAAATCTAGACAGGATTGATAGATGAGCTTAAGAATCCTAAATCTGAGTTGCAATGCATTATGGAAATAAAAGAGATTAAGTAATTTCCTATGAAGTATGTTTGGGACTTCAAACAAAGATCCAACACAAAGAATGGTTTATCGCAACAATGTTACCATTGGCCCTAGGAAAAGATAGGTAGAATTCAACCACTATTCTTCTAGAGAATATGAAGATTTTGGTCACATGATGAAGGAAGTTGCGACGGAGGGGAAGTTGCGATAGAAGCAACCGCGAGGGAATAGTTTGTGACAAGAGGGGAAGCTGCAATAGAAGCATTCACAAGGGAAGATTTCATGACAGAAGGGAAGCTGCGATAAGATCAGCCGTAGCGGAAAGAACCACCATAGAAGAAGAAATGCAGTGGTTGAAAAGGACAACCCAAGAAAACGTGGGTAAGAAGTCAGTTAGGATAACGCATGCTTTGGGAAATAAATCATATTTGTATTTTGGGACGATAGTGCATACTGAAAGTTTTTAACTAAATGTACGAGGATAGGAATGACAGCTTGTCAACTAATAGAATGGATTCGGTTGAATACAATATGTAAGAGTCTATAAAAGGGAAAACCCAAGTTGTGTGTAGGTTACACACATAAACACACTTAGATGAATACACTCTCGATTGGTCTCTGTTAGTCATTTTGTCTGTTGTCTGTTTGTAGAGTTGTAGAGAAGAGAGAATCAATCCAGGATGTGTGCATCTCGACAGTAGGGTGAAGGATAGGAAAGTTCAGAGACCTAAGACTAGAGAGCATGAGAGGAAAGAGAAGTCTGTATAGATTGTAGAGAAGATCTAGAACATAGTATGCAAGCTGTGTGCGTAGATGAAAGGTGCCATATATTTCTCATGCCAAATGAAGAGCACCTTTATGGTTTTTCCCTGGATTGGTTTCCACGTTAAATGTTTTCTATGTGTATATTTGATGAATGTGCTTATGTCGAATGAATGTATGTTGTGAATAAATGTATGTGCATTTGCTTGTGAATGAGTCTTTATATGCATATGTCGCACTATTGTTACTTGGAATCACTAATAAGGAAGTATATTAACTGTTGTAATCTTTGTCGATGGATAAGTAGAGTAATATCTCCAATGCACACAATAAGAATAATTAATACAACCACTGGCTTTGGTTGAGCAAGATAAAAAGGTGACACAGAAGAGGAAACCCCCACACAATTGTAGAAACCTAGTTCTGGTAGTTACACATAAAATATATCTCAGGTGAGATTGCATCTACGTTGCAGGTTTCTCGGGCATTGTTGATGGACAAACAAGGGTTTGAACCTGGGTCGAAGGGAGAAACACCAAAAAATGGCTCTGTTGCGGGGACAGTGAATTATTTTGTGAGGGATATGTTTTGGCATTCAACGAAGCTGAAAATTCAAGATTGGGTGGATTTTAAAGAATTAGATTTTTCACGAGAAGAAAGTGAAGGATCACGGTCGAATCCGACAAAGTGGTTGGATCAATACCTCTATATGAATATTCATGAAATTTTCTTTTGCAAGTTTCCTATTTTATTGTATGAGTGGTTGTTGAAGCTAGCAACCCATCGAAAAAGCTTCCAAGGAGGAGAACATATAGAGTGGACTCCTCAACTGATTTAGCAGTTAGAAAGAACTAACAACCCCATATCTAGGGCTATTGATTTCCGGGTTGATAGTACTTTGGGTGGATATATTACAGAAATCATCGTCGACACTAGAAGGTCATATAATGAAATAGAAAGAGAATTTTTCCAAGGACCCAGAGGAAGGTATTGGACATCTTTGAAAATATGGATCAAAATGCTCATATGCAAAAAAGGGATAATGAGAATGGAATCCGATGAGTAAAGAGTTGTTTTTAAAGACCTGGGTTATGTCGCAAAATAAGTGCAAGAAAAATGGAGCAAAAAAATATGAGACGATCCTTGGTGATAGCGTAATTGCACTAGAGGGTGGACATCTAAGAAGTGGAAGGAGATTTTGGTCGAGGAAAAGAAGAATAATTGTGACAATAAGAGGAAGTTGCAGTACGACCAGAGGAGAATAATACGAGTTGACGTCGCACAATGACAGAGGTTCTTGTGACGAAGAAGAGGAATACCAGCCTATCCCTGAAAGGGAAGAAGAAGAAGAATAAGCCCCTAATCTAGAGTATGAATATGTTACACCTACGACTTCGTGTACATCTTTGGAGGTAAGGTACACAAACTCATATCCTAATGGGTTTGTCAATACAGGTAATACTAACTGTGGGAATAGGGGACAAAGGAGTCCTGCTAGCCAAATTTTTTATCCAGCAGTACCAAGGACCACTATAATGGTTGAGAATGATATTAAGCTGTCAATATTCAATGAAAATGGGTTAGAATACCCATAGAAACATTGGTTTATATGTGAAGCCATATGGATCATGTGACAGATCCAATACAAACTAATAAAGAAGGCATAGATGATCACAACCTTGAGGGGTCGTGTGTTGGACCGGTATATGAAGTTATCTACGATTTTGACAGGAGTTGCATAGAAAACACTCGACCAAATTCGGGCGAAATTAATAGATGATTTCATAAATCCCAAATCAGAACCTCAGTGTATTACAAAGATTAAATAGATTAAGCAATTATCTTCGAAGTCTGTGTGGGACTTAGACTAGATATTTAAGACATTGACAACTAAAGTAAGCTTCCAGATGTCAGACGTATATCACAAAGAGTGGTTCATTGCAACATTGTTTCTGCACATCTAGATTCCCTCGATACAACAAAATATTGCATCGTAGACTGAAGCTCTGGAGTTGGTAATGAAGATTGAATCCTCACCTATAGGAGAGACTGGTGCATGAATGATGCAAATTGATCCACAAATCACCAACCTTACGCTACAAATCTAGGACATTAAAATAGGGAAGGAATTCCAAGAATAACTCTGGTGTACTAGATGCTGAATTGAAGGACACTACAAGGACAATTGCTTGACCTTCATGAACTATGTCACATCGGGAGTGTTGAATCTGATAAATACACAAGGGATTCCTCGGTGTAGAATATGCCAGACTAAAGGCCATTGGTTGGAATAATGTTTGTACTTACAGAATATTGTAAGTGCACAAACTAGTTTATATTGTAATTTTTGTTAATCAGTAGGCCATGATGACAAAGAGTGCAGAGCATTTCAGTTGTTGCAGGAGAAAACAATCGACACCTATTTAATGAAGAATGAAGAGCAAATGCAAGCTGAGTAGGATCAATTTCAATATCCACAAGATCAGTACCCTCAATCCCAATATCCACAAAATCAATACCTGCAAAAACAATACTCTCAACCTAGGAGGGTGGAAATTTTAGAGGCCGAGGACAAGGAGGAGGATTTGGTCGTGGAAGAGGCGAAATCATATGTTATAATTGTGGGTAACCAAGAATCTTTGCCAAGGACTGTGAGGGTCCTACAAAGAAATGTTTGTATTGCAAATAATTTAATCATATTTTCGAACAATGTTCACAGTTGATTGTGAAGTGGCAAGCTAGAAATGTGGGAAATACAAAGCCTCTGCAGAACCCCAATCCAAACCACAACCAAAATATTCAAAAGATCTCTGTTGAGCTGAGGGAGCCAAATATTGCCATCGTAACAAGGGGAGGTGATGGGATTGGAGTAGACCAAGACGCACAACATGAACAACTACAGGCGTGACCAAAAACACAAAATAAATATCCATTCAATGCCCAAAGAGAAAAGAAAGTATTCTTGGACGCACAACCAAAATTCGTCAAAAAAAATCAAGCATCGACATCTGCTACTACATTACCTAGAAGATCAATAATAGAGATTCCTGAAAGGTTTGATCAACTATTCCGAAATAAACTGAAGGGAAAGGTAGTAAGCTTAAATAAGTTTTTAAAATTTTCTTATCGCTAATATGAGATAAAGATGTTGTTGTAGAATTGACAGCTCTAATAGAAGAACCTCAAGAAGAGCTGCAACCAGAAAAAAGAATTAACCATGTTGGAAAAATATTAAAGACCGGTCGCAAGTTAAGGATGACTGCCCAGATAGGATATTATGATATTAACTATATTATCCTAGACTTGGGATCTAATGTTAACATTATGACAATACCAAAATGGGAAAGCATTGGGAAACCATGATTGGAATGGTCTCCTATTCAACTCATACTAGCGAATCAATCGAAAGTCCTACCTATTGGTCGACTGATTCAAGTGCATGTCGAGGTAGGAGGCCTGAGAAAGTATGCTAAATTTAAAGTAATCGACATTGTCGATGACACAAATCTGTATCTTGCACTTTTGGGGATCGACTAGGTGATCGATAATCAGACAATCATCAATTTTAAGAAAAGAATATTCACATTTGAATATTCAGAGCTAAGGGTGGTCACACTAATTGATCCGCTAGAAGGTCATAGATATGTCAAGCCAGTAAATAGTAAAGGACAACATGACTATCTCAACCATATTTATAACATCAAATTTGGAAGGGACGATTACGTAAATCCAACGACTGACAGAAATCTTAGTTGGCATAGTATTAGTTCTTGTACACCAGATCAGGGCGAATTATTGTAAAATTGACAGAATAGGATGCATAAAGTATCCATGAGAAGATGCGTAAGAGTTACATGGTATGTACGATGGGTATGAATAGAGGTAGGTGATCTACCTACATATGAAGGTTTACCTAACATTGCATCTTTTCTGACAAATTTTGAAGAAAAATTCACAGAACATCAACGCGTGTTCACCCTAGACTTTGTACTGAAAGATACACCCGCCAGATGGTGGGCCGCACATAAAGAATTTATCTTGGAATGGCCACAATGTCAAAGATTGATGGAGATAAGGTTCAAAGAAGAGATTAACTATACTGGTAAAAAATATACAGGATTAACTAATCTTGTCGAACATACAGAGTATTGTCGTGCGACATGGGAGGCATGTCCGCGACAGGAATGGGTTCATTAGTTCATACACACATTAGACATGATACCAAGGAGCTGGTATACATCAATTTAACTGAGATGAGGGACTATTGAATGGGATGAATTATATACTAGATTCATACACACATTTTAATTTGCCGATGATCATCCATTGATTGATGCCTCATTGCAAGTAATCAAGGAAAATATATTTAAAGATACCCCTGTCGTAATGACAAACTTCAATCAACATAGTGCAACATTCCAACAATGGATGTAGTCTTATAATGTGATGGGAGAACCTGATGATGATGACCTACTTGATGTAAAAATACCTAAGTGTGAAGGTACACACACAGTGGAAATATTTGGTATTTCTACTGACCAATTTCTGAATCCACTAAAATCCAAGAAAATCAACATTGACTCCCTGGAGAATCCAAAAGTTTCCAATATTGGAGATTATTGGGATGATGAGACTGTCGAGAAGATCAAGGATCTATTGCATGATTTTTAAGATCTGTTCCCTATGAAATTATTAGAGATGAAAGGGATTGTCGGAGGCCTTGGAGAAACGAATATACCTTTAAATCCCGATGCAAAACCTGTCAAGCAGCGACCATACCGATTGAATCCATGGTATAAAGAAAAAGTGAAGGAAAATTTGGACCGAATGCTGGATGCAGGTATCATAGAACCTATAGAAGAATTAGAGCGGATCAGTCTGATAGTAGTGCAAGATAAAAATACTACTGGTGAAGTCTGGATTTGTGTCGACCTAAGAAAATTGAACGATGCTTGTTTACATGACCCATTTTCGACTCCATTTATAGATGAGGTACTGGAGAATGTCAGGGGTCAAGATATTTACTCATCCCCTGATGGTTTCTCTGGCTACCATCATATTAGAACTGCAAAGGAAGACCGACACAAGACAACCTTTGGGACGGAGTGGGGTTGTTTCCAATACATGGTAATGCCCTTTGGACTCAAGAATGCTCCTGCTATTTTTTCCAAGATAGTAGTGACTGCCTTCAAAGATTTTATTCATAAATTTCTAGAGGTCTACTTCGAATATTGGACTATATTTGGGATCATTAAGGATAATATTGAGAGCCTCGGGATGATGCTGGAATGCTCTCGCCACTATCAAATTTCACCGAACTTAGAGAAATGTATATTTTGTGCCCTATTTGGAATTATGTTGGGCATGTGGTTTTTCATGATGGAATATTGGTCGACCCTACCAAAATAGTGATCATTGTTGACCTACCACCACCTACCACAATTAAAAAATTGAGATCAACATTGGGACATACATGACACTATCAAAATTTTATCAAAGTATATGTAGAGGTGACTTCTCCGATGGAGAAATTATTGAAGAAAGATGTTAAGTTCCGGTGGAAGGAAATTTTCCAAGAAAGTATGGAAACTTTAAAGAACAATATGGTTACAATGCCCATATATTTCCAAACTGGAAAAAGGAATTTCATGTACATGTTGACGCGCCATTTGTCGCATTCGGCGTGATACTAACACAACCTAGTGAAGGGTCGATTGACCATACTATTGCCTTCACCATCAGAAAATTATCAATAGAAAAGAATAACTATACCACCACAGAAAGAGAAGGATTAACTATGGTATACACTCTGCAAAAATTTAGACACTATTTGCTAGGTGGAAATTTCAAAATGTATATAGATCATTCAACATTGAAATACCTGGTGAATAACCTAGTGTTGGGGGGGAATATTTGTCGGTGGCTTCTCCTTTTTCAGGAATATGAATTTGAAGTTATTGTTAAACCAAGTCGACTGGATTTAGAACTAGATCATCTGTCAAGGATCGAAAGTGGCAAAGAACATGGTAACCCCAATGATAGTATCCCTGATGCGCAACTATTTATGATAACAATGTGTTGGTCCGGGAAAGGGGCATAAGAAGTAACTTCGCACGTGCAACCGAGGAAGATGCGCATGTACATGATGGAAGCAAAGGAAGAGTTCAAAGGGTGAAAAGGGACCATGAAGGAAGAATAGAGGAGTGTGCGGTGAAGGAAAGACAAGTGCAGATGCGCACAAGGAGGAAATAATCAAAAAGTGACAAATACAAGATCCAGATCATGGCTATATAAGACGGTGTAAGCCTGCAGCTATGCACGTAAGAGAAGATATTTGTAAGTCAGGCTGATATTGCCTTGTGTCAGGTCATGATCACCATAGCTATAACTAGAGGGGTGGCTAATGGGGACGGCTAACAGACTGCCGAGATGCAGTTGGCCCTACGTGGCCATGTAAATTAGTATAAATAGGAAGGATGCAATAGTTAGAGGGTTAGACTTTTGTTAGTTGTAAGTATAGAATGATTTAATAGATGAGAGTTGTATTTAATTACAGAGAGCAGGTATAAGAGAGGGTAATTAGAATAATGGAAAAAGAAAAGCTCTACTAGAGTGGTGCAGATGCGAGGTGAGTCGATCCAGGCCATGTGTGGATATGTAGGTAGTAGCAGTAGATTATGAGGAATAAGACATAGAGTATGAGAACTTTGATTATGTACTTAAAGACATATCTCAAGATCAGTCTACATCCTACAGACTGCAAGGTGCTATATCCTTTCTCATGCCAGATGAAGAGCACCTTGGTGGTTTTTCCCAGATGGGTTTCCACATTATTTCGTGTGTCCAAATGAATGGCTGGTGTGGTGAATGGTTATATGATTGATTCGTAGTTGCTTTCTGTATAATGTTTATGTATTCCAGTCCTAAATGATTCCCACCGTAGGTAAATGAATGAATAGAAGGCATTGTAGATTGAACCAACACATGTATATTTCGGTGCAATTCTTGTTATGCATTTTGAATTAGGTCGTAGAGTCAATTGAATTTAATACAGTTGCGCCGCACCAATTGCGCCAGTTGTGAGGAAGAGTGGAAGACCAAGTCACGTGCGATGACATACTGTTGTGCTCATTCGCGTAGTATCAACTCCACTATCCAGTCTCCCTATTGCGTTCATTGAGCCCTTGGTTGCGAACCAAGGGACTATACTTCCCCAACAATCATGAAAACTTGGTTCCGACGATTACCCATCTATGAGATATCTCGAGTGAGACTGCGCCTGCTTCCTAGGTGTTGCCGATGGGGATTTCTCTATCGGGCTGGTATCACGGGTAGTTGTTGGATTGGTGGGCTGCGCAGGACCTGGGTCACGCAAGTGGGGAAAAGTGGCCAACAAATGGTTCTGTTTCTGGGACATTTGTGATTAAATTGGGGAGACGGTGTGGCACCAAACGAAGAAGGATATAGAAGACTGGATGGAGGCTAAAACACTGGCATTTGCATAAGAAGAAAGTGTAGGGATGCGAGTTAGCACAGAAAGATGGTTGGATGATTATATATACTTTGATATTCATGAGATCTTATTTGTTGAATTCCCTATTCTACTGCATGAATGGCTGGTAGTATTGGCATCTAAGCGGACTAACTGCTAGAAAAGGGATATTACTGAGTGGAGCAGCCAATTGGTTCAAGAGGTAAACAATGTAAGTAACGTTGTTTCAAGAGCTGTTGATTTTTGGGTTGATAGTATATTGCAAGGGTATATTACTAAATTTGCAATAGATACCATAACTTCATATAGTGAAGCTGAACGATATTTCTTCCAAGGACCGCGAAGGAGATACTTGCTTATGAGAAAGGCCTTTTGCACCTAGATAGTTGAGCCGTGTGCTTGGGAAGGGACTATGCTGCTAATAAGTGGTAAGAACATGGGGAAGATCGTGTAGATGTTCCTCGAAAGAATAGAACCTGAACTCAGGGATGGAGTTCTATGAAGTGGGAGAATATTCAGATCAGGAAAGAGAAGGAAAACTGAAAGGGGTGGATGGAATCCTAGTTTGTTCGAAGGAAGCGAACATGAACTTTGGTCATGCGAAGACGAAGGGTCTTGCGATGAAGAGGAGGACTATAGCCCGATCTCGGAAGGACCTGAGGATCCAGATAGATCTAACAAGACCTCAAGGTCAGAGCACAATCATAGAACACTAGCTACATCACCTGAGATAAGATCTAGAGTCTCATCCCCTGTAAGAACCTCCAACTCAGACAACACTAGTTCTGAAACTAGTGCGCTCGAAGGCACACCTCAATTGAACCCTACCCCAGAGAACCTAAATGCCAACATCATGGCTGTGATAGATGTTCGGTTACCTACATTTAATGGGAATGGAACAAAGGACCCAGAACATCATTGGTTTCTTTGTGAAGCTGTATGAACGGTACGCTTAGTACATAATCCTGATATAAAGAAGGGACAAATGATTACGACTTTAAGGGGTTGCGCCCTGGATTGGTTCATGAAGTTTTGTGCCATCCTAGCTGGAACACCAAAGAAGACCCTCGAGGAATCCGAGCTACAATGATCTCAGAGTTTAGAAAACCCAAATCAGAGTCCCAATGTATTACTAAGATTAAGGAGATTTAACAAGCTCTGGCAGAATCTGTATGGGATTTTGACCAAAGATTCAAGACACTGATGGCTAAAGTAAGCTTCCAAATGTCCGATGTACAACAAAAGGAATGGTTTATTGCTTCTCTACTACCGCACATCTGAGGGCCACTGATGCAATAGAAGATTGAGTCGCAGACAGAAGCATTGGAGCTGGCGATGAAGCTAGAGGCTTCGCCTATTGCTGACGGTGCTGCCGAAATGGTCTAGATTCAGTCATAGTTGGCCAACCTCACACTATGACTTTAGGATATCAGAAAGGGGAAAGAAGGACAAGAATATTTATGGTGCACAAAATTTAGAACGGACGGACACACTAAGGATAACTATCCAACCTTCATGTATTATCTTGGTGCACCTAACCCATTAAATGGGCAAGGGTTACCCTGATGTCACCGTGAGTCAAGAGGTCATCGTGATGAAGAATGTGTGTATTTGCAAAAGGTTGTAAGTACCCCTGCAAACTTATTCTGTAAATTTTGTAGATCGGTAGGACATGATGAAAAAGACTATAGAGCATACCAACTCTTGAAAGAGAAAACAATTGATACATACTTGATTAAAAATGAGGGGTTCCCCCAGGTTGAACATGCACAAACCTCATACCAACTTGCACAGTTCCCAGCTAATCAGTACCCACAGCCATATGCGCCTCAACATCCATACGCGTAGCCAAACCCCTATCAACAGAACTACCAGCAGAACCAGTACCCGCAACAACAATTACACCCTCAGGGAAGGGGTGGTGGACAATTTAGAGGTCGGGGTGGCGGAGGAGGATTTGGTAGGGGGAGAGGTCCAGTTACATGCTATAACTATGGAAAAGTAGGTCACTTTACCAGAGACTATTTGGAGCCTGCCAGGACATGCTCATATTGTAAGGGTCAAGACCATATTGTTGAACAATGTCCTCAGCTGATCACAAAGTGGCAAGAAAGAATTGTTGCCGCACCCAACCCCCCACCAAACCCAAACCCAAATGCAAATGCAAATGTTCAGATGATTGTGGCTGAACCGCGAGACCTGAACATTGCAGCCGTAACAAGAGAAGATACGATGGATGGAGAGCAAGAGAAATCCTAAGAGCAGAAGTAGCCGTAAGTGAGACCGGCGGTGCAGAAAAAAGAATCACCAACCAACCCAAAGCAGAAAGAAGTATTTTGGGATGTGCAATAAGAATTTATAAGCCCTGATGTACCATCAAGTTCAATAGAAGTCAAGGACATGCCAGAATGATTCCAATACCTGTTTCAAAAGAAAGCTTCAATCGAGGTTAGTAAGCTAAGATCTCTTCTGTCAGATTGGTTGATTCTAATTCAAGATAAAGATGCTATTGCAGAGCTACAAGAAATAATAGACAAGATCCCTACAGTACCACAAATTGAGAAGACGGTTAATCAAATATGACGGAAATGTAAGACTGACCGCGAAATGAGAATGAATGAACAGATAGGTGACTATGACATGGACTATATTATCTTATATCTAGGGTCAGATGTCAATATCATGACTTGCCAAACATGGGAAAGCATGGGTAAGGCGTGCTTGGGCTGGTCTCCTATCCAACTGCGTCTTGCCAATCAGACGAAGGTACTACCCATTGGACGATTGAGCAATATCATTGTCAATGTTGAAGGATTACGCACATATGCAGAATTTGAGGTCATCAGCATTATGGATGATACAAATCCTTACCCTGCACTACTAGGGATAGATTGGGCTATAAACAATCAGACAATTATCAATTTCAAGAAAAGGATCATCTCGTTTGAAGATGAGGAGATGAGAGTGGTATCACCCATTGATCCATTCGAGGGGAAAAGATATGTTGAACTTGTTTATAATGATGGCTAGGTCGACTATCTCGATCAAATCTACAATGTTACAGCCCTGCATGAAGATCATATCAGTCTGACGATAGATGGGAATCTAAGATGGAAGTGCACAAGTTCATGTACGTCCGATTCAGGAGAGGCTTTAGAGAATTGGAAAAATAGGTTACATGAAGTCTCCATGAGAAGGTGCGTAAGAGTGACAAGGTCTGTGCGATGGGTGGAGGCTGAGTCAAGGGAATTACCCACCTATGAGAGCTTCATATACCCTTTGGATATGGCACCTAAGACCTATGATAACTCTGAGCAGCTGTGACAAGGAACCCAGTAGGTCGCGCACACAGCTCTAAAAATTGACAAACACCCTATAATTCAGAACACAATCCAATGAGACATGGTGGGTATAGTTGAGAAGATCAATGACGCTAATGCACACCTGCACAATGCATCTACTCAGCAAGATAAGCTACCCAGGGACGCAGAAGATAGCTCCACTAACACCAGCAGGCCAAAAACAATGGAACTAAGTAAAGATCGCAGAGTAATACAAAAGCAACCGTAGGGTGAAACAGCTGTATAGATCACTGATCTCCTAAAAGAATATCAGACCCTATTCCCTATAAATGGCACAGAAAGAAAGGAAAGGGTAGAAGACTTTGATAGGATGAAGATACCTTTGCGATTGTAGACTAAACCAACTCAACAACAGCTGCCGCTAGGGCATTGTCAATATATCAGGGTGAAGCCATCCATAGAAGGACAACTTATTCTACAATATGACAACAGATTCGTTGCACACCCTCACAAACTAAAGGCAACTTGGCTATGTCCATATACCATCGCACCAAATATGGGTAGGGACACAACACAATTTCAGAAAAGTCGATGACACCCACATTGCGAGTTTGGTAAACAACAGTTGCCTGAAACCTTACTCCGACATGTTAAAAAAAAAAAAAACCCGGCCAAAAAGGATGTAAACTATTATGTTGTAGGATTGCGACAGAACCAACAGAAAGCATGAGCACTCAACCACCCAGTAGTCACATCATCACATATACCCAAGCGGGTAACCTAAAGTGTGAAAGAGGCAAGACAACTAGGCACCAAAGAAGGAAAAAAGTAAGAATGACAGGCTAGCTAGAATTAACCACCCGATCCATACCAAAGATATGTACGGTTGGGTCACTTCCGTGGCATTAAATTAACCCAGTGAAAGGAGCAACGTGGCATACTGTTAGCTCTCAACAACCGTTGTAGCACTAATTTCCATTACTGGTCTAACAGGTGCAGCCTGAAAGGACAGTTATAGAAATTAATGGAGAAAGCATTGGAAAAGGTAACCTACAAGCATGACTAGACCTTAATCCATTGCCAAATAAATGATTGAACGACATTGTTTGCTATTTAAGTATTTGTTTCTCTGTCAGGACAGTTTTCTATTACACACTGAGAGCACCAGAACTGAGCTATTGTAGACCTACATCTTGGCACCTATTTTCCATCCTGTTCAAACCCATGGTAATTAACATCGCCAACGAAAGTGAGGCTTCAGATGCCACTGTCATCTCCGACTGCTTAATTGAGGAGGAAGTAGAAATACAGTCACCTACAAGCCCATAGTTGCAGCCGTCCCTGGAGACTAATGCAATGACAAGAACTAAGAAGCCGCAAATAATTCCGATCCCTGGTTTGCATCCTGTACCAAACCCATTCCAGGAAATACTAGTTATTCCAGGTGAGTCATATGCATGACTGCAGCCAAGGAAAAAGAAACGTAAAGTTCCAGATACCTCAGACGGTCGAGGAAAGATGCCTGCTGCTGCCTAGGGAACTGATGATGTAGATAAAGAACTGCCACCATAGGAGGATCCATAGAGAGAAAGGGCCGACCCAAAATTTTCAGATTACGTTAGACCAAGAAGACTTTGTGCAGTGCATGAAGATATCACAATGAAACCAGTGACCACTTTGATTTCACCAAGGATCCCTGTCGGCATACCTTTGTTAAAGGACATCCTCCCAATGTTAGCTGTGTTAAAACTCTAGGGCTACGACACTCAGCAATAGGAGGGATTACAGATAATGGATTGCATGGATATAATACAGATTGATGACCCTACTGTCAAGGTAATCAAAATGCAGAAGTGGGCTAATGGACCAGCCACTTTCGGTCTCCTCAACATGCTGTTTATGCCTCATTTTGGCCATAGTGCACAGACCAGTACGTATGTCAAGTAGTTGCTAGTCTGCGTTCATTGAGGATACTTATGGCTAGACCGGACATACCCAAATACTGTTGAACTAATAGCGAGAATTACAGGGCTCCCAAGTGAAGGCAAAGACCCTCTGCCTTACCTCGCTAAGCATAAAACTCATGCCATTAAGAGAAAGCACAACCTTCAGTGCGCAGGATGGGGATACTTAATTGGGCCCATCCAGGACAAAAGTGTCCAAGTTGCTGCAAAATTATTATCCTGTAAAATATTTCATAAAGTGGTACCGACACAATGTTCTGCAAGAGTAATAGAAATTGTAGATTTATGTGCGTAGGGACAGAAATTCAATTGGTCATGGTACTTTCTCACCACCCTGTTCGAAGATGTGATGCTGGCGCAACAAAATGAAGGCCATAAATTCTACTATTCCTGGCTATTAATTTTGATCTCCTTCACTATCTGGGTTGATCCCTTGGACTATGTACATATGAATGTCTCGGTCTCCTGTCTGGGGGAAAAATATCATAATTTATGGGAAGACAAGACTGACACCAAGCATCAGTAGGATAGCAATGTGGTAATCTTATTGCATGCAAAGGCACTGTTCTAGGTTGTTCGGAAAAACCACAGGAACTGCACCCCAACTTTGCAAAGGTATGCTTATTTTGTCAAATTTGAAGCTGATATGCACCAGATAAATATGTTACCTATCAAAGGTCCACCTCAGCATATACATCAAGCTAGGTTCGTATTAACCGACGAGGATGTGGACGCAATTGTCAAGCTCTAGCCAGAGGAATGGTGTGACCCACTTGCAGAGCCACTTCCTGAAGATCAGAATGTAGAAGAACCACCAATTCACCAAGTTCAGGGTGAAGAACAAGAAGGGGATGATACCCAAGGGGACCCATCGCAAGAAAACTTGGAAGATGATGATGATACAGAGGACTCATACTACCATCCTTTTGTGCATCCACATGCAGAAGAGGGGACTTAGACCCATATATAGCCCGAGGAAGGCCAATCATCACGCAAGAAGCAAAAGGAAGACAGAACGACAAACACCACTACTTTACCATAGGATGATTTACAAGAACTTGCTAGTGCTATGGAAAAATTTGCATGAGATAACCTTGGTGGTATAAGGACCCAGCAAGAGAACATCGTTACCCAGGTCCAGACCCACCTCATTCAGTTAACTGCAACTATTAATGAGGTCAAGCACACGGTGGACACCAAAGCTTATCGCATTGATCCTAACATACCACTGCTCACACCGCCGTGGGAGCCACCAATAAAGGTACTCATTCAGGTGCATGCACTTGATGTGAAGGAAGACACAGTCACAGATACTGATAATAGTACCGCCAAGATAGGCTTCTCCAAGTTTCTCTTGTATGAGATCCATGTTCTCCAGGAGGCAGCTATAACAAAACTACGGCTAAGGAAAAATGTTGTTGCTCACCAAGAATAAAAGCAAAAAAAGAAGGCCAAACTGTGCAAGACCCTCTTGCAAGGTAAGGACCAGGAACTGCAAGAGCGCACCAACTCCTTGGCCAAGAAGGAGTAGGAAATCATAGCCCATGAGAAAAGCCATGTCATGTTGGCGGATTCCATTAAGAATGCCGTCGCAAAATTCCCACCAGAGGTTGGGCAGGACGATGAAGACTCCTTAGCTAAAGTGTCAAGGATTATGAAGATCGCGCAAGATATTCAATGCCAAGTAGAAGATCTGCAAGCTCGACATCTACCAAGCACACCCCTAGAGGTGCTGGCAGAAAGAAAAGCAACAGTGTCTGAAGCTGCTACTAAGCTTAAGGCGAAGAAGCCATCTACACAAAGGTCGCAGACAATGTTGCGACCATTTGGGAAACATTACTTGAGGATGGCGCAACTAAAAAAATAAGGCAGCACATTCGCGAGGCAGATGAGCGCATCACTGCCGCAAAGGTGGACATGCGGAAACTGCCACTTCAACAAAAGTTCCTTAAGCATGCAGAGATAAAAAATATCTAGCAGGAAGTCCAGGCCCTCCGCGAGCAGGAAAAGGCTAGGGAATCCAAGGTTGAGGAATTCCATATGGAGGTAGAAAAGTTCACAGACCATATTTAGCCGATGTAGCAAAAGCTTCAAGGCATATTGCAGTCAATAGAGAAATACTTGTTGGAGCATGTGCAGTCTGACCAGGTGGAGCAATTGTCCGCACAAGCAGAGGATGTTACAGCAGAAGCTACGAAGGTAGAAGCTCTGGTGCAAGCATTCCAAGACAAGGTCTATACTGCTGAGCAAGCAGACTCAGAACCAACAAGTTCACAATAATGTGTAGAAATGCGACCAAGGCATCCGACTAAAAAAATAAAATAAAATTTGGAGGCAACCATAAACACCGCGCGTGTGTAGTATTCCGGAAGAACTTATGGAAAATGTAGTGCAGATATGACAAGACACATTCCAAACGCCGCCAAACCTAGTTATGAAGTAAGTGATGACAAGTCCAAGACAGTTGGCATGTGCTAACAGACCCTTAAATGCATCAAGAGTCTACGAAGATTTGGCACTTGAACCATGACAACACTGTAGCAGGATCAAGTATGGAGAACCCGGTCACCGTGACCGTCCATCCCATCCACACATGTGCAAGACTGTCATTACCCAAAAATGGCAATTCCAGTAATCATAGCATATCTAAGAAGGAAATCTTGTACACAGGGTGAGTGTATTTTCCTCATAATGCCACTAGATAGGCCTGCATGAAAGAAGACCCGACGCTCTCCCTATAAGATCGAGGTTCACTTGAACTAAGCCGGTATCACTGTGTTTTGCTGCTTTCCTACCAGTTACAGTTAAAAATGACTTGGAGAGTCTCCTATCGAGCAGCCTTGTGGGCTAAAGATGTTGTTGCAGCTTTCATCTTGTCGGGTGTATTCAGAAATAGCAAGACGAAAGATGGTGATAATCAATCATTGGCTTCAACCCATTAACAAGCCTTCAGCGAAGTCATCCTTAACTATTAGTAGACCAGTAGAATAGCGGTCCTCCCGGTGGTACCAGAGTGGACTCCAGTAGGGACCAGAGACCCGACCCATTTTGACCAACTTTGCTGGGTCCGATCCACAGTCTCTACAGTCTTTCACAAAGTATGCAGGCTTTGTAGTTGTTCACATCTTCCAACCCTCTAAACGAATTGTTCGGCTCTTCATGGGCTGTGGAGAGACCAGAGAGCAAATGCTAACTTGTGCTCTCTGTTGCTGCGGTGATATGTGTCGCAATGGGGCAAGTCACTCGCCTCCACCACTCAGGATAGCAAGACTTGTCCAGTTTTCAATATGGACAAGTCTTCAAAGTTCATATCTATGGTAAAGAGAGTGGTGAAGAGCAGGCAGCAGAAGAGAGGAACTCAAGGAAGAACAACAAGAGAGAAAGCGCGATAGCCTACAACAACTACGCCTAGATCCCCAGCAGCATGAAAATGGCGAGAGAGCCAGAGCTGCTTGGATTGTTGTTTTGGAATGGGACACTAATCATCATCCTTGGAACATGAGGAAGACTATGCTAAGATGATAAGAGAGTCCCAAATCAAAGAAAACATTCCTGGGCACGTGGCTCTTGATATACACATCATGCACATTGGCTTACATTGCTAGCTCAAGCAAGCTCTGCATTCGAATCTTCCACTCCCCTTCCTCTCAAAAGGTGCTACGAAACCAACCATGTCGGTGCCCTTCTCTCTACTGTAGTAAATATAGTGATTTACAGTCAAAATTGGAGAGTTCGGATAGAAATGTCAGGGTTGCACTGATAAGGATGATGCCATGATTGAAGATAAAGGTAAAAGGTCCCGCGGTTTAGGGAAACGCAAGGGCCTTGGCACATGATCTAGTAGTAGTAAACCTTCTGTGATTCATTCTGTGGATTTACTTCAAACGATTCCACATATGAAGAGGGGCCAGATTACAGATAGTAGGTGGCGAGAAACATAAGAACCTATCACAAAGTTGGATAAAAAAAAGAAAAAAGAAAAAGCAAGGAGTGGACTGTGAAAGTTAAGATGTAGCCGAAAAAAAATAAATCTCTATTTGGTTCCCAAAAGATACCGTGTGGATCGGGCTACTCACATGTCCCTTCCTTATTGGCTCGAGATGAGCCACAAGTGAGTGTTGGGGGCCTATTGGCCCGGGGAAGGGGCATAAGAAGTAACTTCACACGCGCAGCCAAGGAAGATGCACATGTGCACGATGGAAGCAAAGGAAGAGAGCAAAGGGTGAAAAGGGACCGCAAAGGTAGAACAGAGGAGTGCGGGGAAAAGAAAAGACAAGCGTGGACACGTGCAAGGAGGAAACAACCAGAAAGTGACAGATATGAGATCCAGATCATGACCGTATAAGACGGCGTAAGCCTACAGCCACTCACGTACGAGAAGATATTTGTAAGTTAGGCTGATAGTGCCTTGTGTCAAGTCATGATCACCACAGCTATAACCAGAGGGGTGGCTGATGGTGACAGCTAACAGACTACCGAGATGTAGTTGGCCCTATGTGGCCATGTAAATTAGTATAAATAGGAAGGATGCAATAGTTAGAGGGTTAGCTTTTTGTTAGTTGCAAGTACAGAATGATTTAATAGACGAGAACTGTATACAGTTGCAGAGAGTAGGTCTAAGAGAGGGTAATTAGAATAATGGAAGAAGAAACGCTCCGCTAGAGTGGTGCAGACGCAAGGTGAGTCGATCCAAGCTATGTGCAGATATGTAGGTAGTAGTAGTAGATTAGGAGGAATAAGATAGAGAGCATGAGAACTATGATTCTGAACTTAAAGACATATCTCAAGATCAGTCTGCATCCCACAGATTGCAAGGTGCTATATTCTTTCTCATGCCAGATGAAGAGCACCTTGGTGGTTTTTCCCAGATGGGTTTCCATGTTATTTCATGTGTACAAATGAATGACTGGTGTGGTGAATGGTTATATGATTGATTCGTAGTTTCTTTCTGTATAATGTTGATGTATTCCAGTCCTGAATGATTCCCACCATAGGTAAATGAATGAATATAATGCATTGTAGATTGAACCAGCACATGTATATTTTGATGCGATTCCTGTTATGCATTTCGACTTAGTTTGTACATTCAATTGAAGTAAATGCAGTTGTGCCGCACCAGTTGCACCAGCTGTGAGGAAGAGCGGAAGACCAAGTCATGCGCAATGACATATTGTTATGCTCATTCGTACAGGACTGACTCCGCTGTCCAGTCACCCTACTGCCTTCATTGAGCCCTTGGTTGCGAACCAAGGGACTATACTTCCCCAATAATCACAGAAACTTGGTTCCGACGGTTACCCATCTATGAGATATCTCGGGTGAGACTACGCCTGCTTCACAGGTGTTGTTAATGGGGATTTCTCTATCGGGTCGGTATCTCGGGTAGTTGTTGGATCGGTGGGATGCACAGGACTTGGGTAGCATAAGTGGGGAAAAGTGGCCAACAAAATGTTTAATGATCATTACAGAGACATCATACAATTTTTTAGTATGGTCTATGCACCAACTTAATTTACTACTGCACAAAATAAGTAGTTAGTTGTGCGAGCTATAGACTTTCAGTTGATCACTGGACAATTATATAAACTGAGACCCAATGAGATTCTTCATCGCTGCGTATTGGAACACAAGCGAGCGATGATACTGAATGAAGAGAATGCTAGCATTGTAGGAGGCCATTTTTCTGGAAAATCTACAGTGCAAAATATATTGCAAGTAGGATTGTGGTGGCCCACCATGCATGTAGATGCCAAAGAATAGTGTCGCAGGTGTGATTTTTGTCAAAGAACTGGAAAGCCATCACAATGAGATGAAATGCCATTAGTACCTGTTGCTGTTGCAACTGCTTCCCCAATTTTTTTTATATTTTAGGGCCCCTCCTTATATTTTTGATTGAAAGCTTACTTAGACTAGTTTTCCATCTCAAGGGAGTCCATCCTGCACACTTAATTTTTTCCAAAAGTTGAACGAAGAAGTTTTGGCTAAGTTAAAATCATGTTTTTCCATCGAAATTTCAAAGTAACTTGGTCAGTTTCACTAGCGTGTTGGAGGAACTCATCCAGTCTCTCTGACATGGTCAGCTTGAGAAAAAGAAGTTTTTTTTGGAAAAACATCGTTTCGACATAAATCAATGAAACTCGCCAACACTGTTAGGAGTGACTCACGAATCACCAAAGAAATGAACGGATAAATCATTGAATGTTGCTGATGTTAAAGGTTGCCCAATTTTTGAAGCAACTTGAATTTTTTCGCCATTACAATCGCATCCAAAGTGAAGTGGTTGATAAACCGAGCATCGACAAAGCTATTGGAGGAATTCGGTGAGTTGTCACTGGCACGTTCGGAAGGGACTTAGTTTCTCCGTCGATACATTCGAAAGAGCTCACAAAGCATCACTGATAGTATCAAAGTATTTTCTAAGAGTATCGTCAACATTGTTGGCGTTACTTTTTCTTTCGCGACGATTAACCGAGTTTCGCGCCAACGACATTGTGACAACCACCTCATTTAATTCTTCAACCACCACATTTAGTGATCTAGTCACCACATTATTAATAATGGTTTTGTTCATTTTTCTATATAAACGGGTTCAGTTATTTGATTTCTATCCCACGAAATGAAATTTATGAAAGCAACAAATCGAGGAGAGACATTTGGATCCATTCCGTCTAGCCTAACCCGTGACCATTCAATAGTTGACAGGTAGGCACATTGCCTGTTGTATTCTTCTGGTTTTTTCTAAAATATTGGAATTTTATATATGATGGAATCTTGAGTAGAGGTACTGTAGATTTTTCCATTTTGAGTTAGGATTTTCCACCTTCTCCTGTCCGTTCCACAGCCTCCATATCTGGTAGAAAGTTTTTTCACGGTGTCGTTGCCATAGTTTAGATTAAACTTGTATTGGATTCATGCAGGCCAAAAGTCATTACACTTGATTTTTAGGCCAAGCTTGGCCTCACGACTATTTTTGTGCCATATCCGGTAGAACGAAACCCTTTTAGGACGTAGGGTTTTCTATACCAGTTAGGTTTTAGTCCATGGTTTTGTTACTCTTTGGGGGGTTTTTATCCGAGCAAATTTTTATGATTATTCTATACACCATAGACTCAACAACAAAATGAAAAAATACCACGAAAAGATCAAACTAAATGCTTCATGCCTTATGCGAGTCCTAACCATACGCAACAGGGGATAATTATGCAACAATGAAAATGCACATTGAGGAATTCGACCTTATATTACTAGACCCTATAACGCTTTATAGCCTTGGAATGATAATATCTCAACCAGTGCATGCAATAGCAATGCATTTCTTATGATGCTCCGTCGTTACATAAAAATCGCTCAATTTTATTTGATTAATTTGAAAGGATTACAAGGTTTTCAATTATTTTTGAGAGTCCACCTTTCAACATTATGAAATGAGCCATTGCAACAGTGTAATGTTTTCACCTAGCTCTCTTTCCACACCTTCACCTTTGAATAAGAGTATTGAGTAAAAGCCTTTTTTCCTCGAAAGGTCAGAAGTTAATGAATAAAAGGATATGGAATTGAGCTTGTGATATTCATCAAAGGGACCAAACAAAAATCTATTCTAGACTCCTTAACAGTGTTACAGAGCTCAAGTTGTTCCTTACTTCCCTTGTGCTCAACAATGTACTCTCCACCATCATCAACCTGTATAAGAATCAACACACATTAATAAACTTGCACGTGAAAATGCATAATAGAACATATAATAAGGTGTTTACTCACATCATTGTTTTGGAAAATTATTGTTGTTATAAAATGAAGAAGGAGAATTGGAGGGGTTGGAAATAGGTTTATAGCCCACACAACAATATATGCATATGTGTTGATAGGTTTTCATTTGAACTTTGTAATTGCATGTCCTTTTATTGCACCAAAAGTTCATTAACTGAACAAGCAACCTCAAATGTAACAATTCTCTCCATCCTACACTACTGCATTTTGAATGGATAGCAATGGATTTGTAACTATGGTCTTCTTCTCTTTTCTAACACTGGATAATGATTGCATGCTCCAATTTGGAGGTCCAATGTAGGTTTCTTCTAAGATTGATTATACATGTAGTAGTTTTTATTTTCAATATAGGATACCTCAATACAATGATGGATTTGATTATTCAAAATAGTTGCGGTATTAATAAATCACTTCTAATTATGCTCATGCCCGTATATCACATGTTCTATTTTCACCAAGCAAGTTTACCTTTTTGAGACCAGATTTTAAATAACAAATTCACACAATGCCTAAGAAAGGTAGTAATAAAAAGGTGAGGGCAAGTGAACCAGACTCAAATGTCGAAATCATCTCTAGGACAGAAATTAAATTCGAGGATACTAAGGCTATCACAGGATTTTCTCCTAAATTCAAATGGGGAGATCTCTATCTGATGACCAAAGATCAAAACGCCCTTGACACTAGTTTTGAAGAAATGATCATATACCAAAACATAAGAAACTTAGGAATCACTAAAGCCTCTACTCTCCCGAAGCTATTTCCTTGCACAGAGGTTATTGGTTGGATTCTTCCCCAGAAAAATCCCACCTCGAGGATTATCTATAACTTTAAAGGGGAAGATTTCACTTCATATACTCCATCTTACATAACATTGACCTACAAGCTACCTCATGCACAGGTTATGATGAACAATGATTGGATCAAAAGGGTAAATATTGGTCCCTTGGAATGTGTAAAGAAAATGATAATTCCATGGAAACAGTTGTGCCAAAACGCAAGTGGGGAGTATGAGTCCCAAAGCCTACAGACACCATTCCAGATCATAGCTTTGATGCCGAACGAAATTTTTGGCCGAGCCGATGGAATTGTATATAAATTGAATTGGGTTCCTCTAATCTATTATATAGCCTTTGGGGGAACAATTTTTAACTAGGGGGATATCATATCAGACAACTTGTCATCTTGTGTAGCAGCCGCACATGGAGGTATAACCCAGAAGAGGCCTGAGTTTTATATGTCCTCTTACCTTATCGAATGCATTTTGTGCAGGCGCCCTTTTCCTAAGATTAGGTGCATTTGGACCCAGGCTAAGTCTCCTGTCTGTGTTGATTATCAAATTCTCTAGGCACATAAGTATGCGGGTTTTTACAAACTCATTTGTGAAGAATTTATGATGCCTTTTTATGAGATAATTTTCCTCAAAGAACCAAACTATCTATCTGATAATTCCATGGAGGTTATTAGTGAATATGGAGACTACTATTTCTCGTAATATGGAATGTACCTGAGAATGTATGGATGCTCAAGAGCTCCATCCCTACCTCCAATGTACGCCACTGACTATGTAGTCCATAAAGAGGTTGTTAGCACTCAGAATTTTACCCAGGGTTGTAGAGGGTAAAATTCATATAAAAATATAAAAATAAAACAAATTTCATATTAATTTTGTGGTTGAAACAAGGCAAGAATAAATTGGGATATGGAGTCACAAATATTCATGAATCACAGAATAGTTTGCAGGTGAAATTTTGCAAAGGCAAGGTAGCACTCGGTTACAGTCAAAGTGTTGTTGGTCTGGTGATAAAGAACAAAGAATGACAGTCCATTAACATGGAGCAACAGAAAGATGAATTCTGCATTAAATTTGGTTGAAATTATTTGTCAATATCTGAAACAATAGCCATAACATAACAATATGAATTCTAAATTATTACACACTCATTCCAGATGTGAATAACACACAATGGAAAGTTTAACAGGAAGACATGCACATAAGAAAGGAAATTACATATTGTAACTACAAAATACACAGGAATATTTGTAGCAATAGGCCCGCATTTGGCTCTATCATTTTTATTATGGGAAGATCTAAAAATACATAACCTAGAACCTAACAGGTTCCAACCCCTCTCTTCCTCTATTGAGGGTATATTTATAGTATCATAGGCTCTTGAGACCAACCTCAAAATATATCTAAATTCAGTTACAGCGTGGGAATCAAAATCCTAACAAATGCTGATCTAGAAGATTCACCGTGATCATAAACACAACAGGAAATCATGCTGGGATGCACATGATGGAAAAAAATGGAAAATTAGACACTTGGAAACCACGCCTGCTGGATGAAAATGATAGTTTAGAATGTCTTTGGGAATCCTGCAACAACTTCAATCTTCCTTGCATCTTCCACTGGTGAAATAAACATCAGTCGTAGATCTTGATCTACGAGACATCCTAACCATCCAATGATGCAGCCTTTAGTCCATTTCACAATTGTTCATCTTGTTAAACTTCTTGCTTGTTTCCATTGCAAAATAATTTTTAGTCATAGATCTTGATCCACCATAAATATTAATCATCCCATGGTGTGCCCCCTGCCTAATTTCGCAATACTTCATTTTGTTAATCTTCATGCATGTTCCCATTGCAAAATCAACCTGGAGCATAGATCAAATCTTTGCCAAGATCTCCGTCGTTCAAAGGTGCGAGGTCTACAAGATTTTGTAACCCCAAAATATGTTATCTTTCGTGCATGTTTTGGCTACAAAATGCACACCCACCATAGATTTCTTCCCGTCGTTGATCCAGGCCGTTGAAATTTGTGAGGTCTACTAAGTTCCACATATCAGGAGAACTGCTTACCTCGTGCACATGTTCCCCTTTTCCTCACCGTCAATATTAGGTAGACATTATACGAGTCATTGATATGAGGTAAATATGTGGGCTGCAAAAAGCAGAAGGAGGAATCCCAACTTTTCATAACCAAAACTTCATATTTTTACTTGCCGATAATTTCCTTTCCACCCTTTTCTTTCCACACCTTTGATATGTGCAGAATCTCTCTGAACCGTTGGATCTCAAACTGTGAAAAGCAGAAGTACGGTTTTCCAATTTCTCAACTCATAAATTTACCTTTTTCACTTTCGCCTTTCTGCTTCCGCCCTTCTGCTTCAAACCTTTTCTTTCCGCACCATTGATCTCTACGCAAATTCTCTGAATCGTTAGATCTCAAACTGTGGAAAGTGGAAGGCGAAAGGTATAACTATTTACGACCAAAATTTTGTATCTTTCACTTTTCGATTTTCATTATTCATTTTCCTGCTTTCTTTAGGACCGTAGATTTGTACGAAATCTCTTCGAACCATCGGCTCTCGGGCTGCGGAAAGCAGAAGTTGGGTTTACCAGTTTTCACCTCCGAAACATGTCTTTCATCTTTTTTGCTCCTGACTTTCCCTAGGAGGAAATTATTTGTAGCATTTGATTTTTTTTTTCTACTGTACATTCAAGCTATCCATTCCCTATCATCATTCAACTAGGAGCATATTTCTTCATTTACATACATTTTCAAGGTAAAAAATTAGATTCCTTCAGTTATTTTGCATTTCTAATGTATAAATGTCCCTTCAAACATCTACAGACCTTCATAAACATTCTTTAAGGTCTTATGATATGGAAATTTTCTAACCTTATTCCTCCGTTTACTAGCCAAATCCCTTACCAATTATTTAGCCCAAAAATGGTGTTAACAACTGGCTCTAACTAGGGATGCTATCCTCCCTACAAAGTAGCAAAGAATTTCGTAGACCAGGTTCCAAATACATTGGGCCGCTCCCAAGATTTCCTGAAATCCCAACATGTTCCGAAAACAAAAACTAAACTGATGCTGAAACAAACTGAAAAATTACTGAAACAAATGCTTGCCATGTCGAGCTTATTGATACCTACCTACCCTACTTACTAAGCATCAATGCCCAGTCAAGTAACTTCTGACTTCCAGTGAATCCAATCAAGAAAATCATCCCATAAACCATATTTCTCCTCATGCTTGATAAAAAATAGAAAGGAAGAACCTAATGGAAAAAGGTTATGATAAAGGGATTGATCTTTACTATAGATACATAACCAACCATCACTAGTGCAAAGATTTTCCATGTATTCTTCGACTGGATCATGACAACCTTCAAAATTTTCTGTTATGTACCTGTGATGACAAGGATGCTCCAACTGTAACTCTTCTAACACACTTCCAAATTTCTCTTCAGAGGAATCTTGAAAAATGTGTTCATGAAAATCTGCAAATGAGACATCAACTTTTTCATCTAAAATATTATTACTTCCAAGTGTTTCAAAGGAAATATCATCATGTTCTTCAATAAAATCAAGTGAACAAAATCCTTTTTCTTGAGATGAAATTTCTGAATTTGAAAGGTTTAAAGGAGCATTCCATTGAGAGTCCTCATATTCTTCTTTGTAAGTCAATTCTTCATCAGAAACTGTTGGTTTTTTCACATGCTTTCCTTCCACCTCTAAACAGTTCATGAAATTTTCCATTATCTCAAATTCCTGTTTTTGTTTAGATATTTGAAGTATATGTCTCAACAATTCAAATGAAGCATAACACAAAGGAAAACTATCACTTTCAACACACCCACTGACTTCTCTATTTTCAACCTTTTGAGCTTGGACTGCAATGGAATTTTCTTCATTAAAAGATACGGGGAAGGATTTGATTTACAATCCCAACTTCTTTCTTGGTCACACAGAGAATGACAAGAATGTTGCAAAGTAGCATCAACTTCAGGAAAATAGACATAGCTGGTTGAGATAGAGCTTTGGATTATGTCAACTTCAGTATAGGAAGACATTACCAAATGCTTGGAATTTTCTTGCATATCATGGAAACTGGTTTGTCTTTCTTTTTTCTTTCCTGTATTTTGTTGGCTACTAGAAGAATGATTTTGATTGAACCTTCCTTTATTTATAGTAACATATCTATTTCTCAATTTGATCTTTCTTTGGACATCATCTATAGCATGCAAATATCCTCTTTGGTACTGTTTTGACTCTTCCTTAGTGAGGTGTATTGTAGAATCCAAATCACCAAAATGGTGAATATTATCCTCAACAGATTTAGCCTCTCCTTCATATGCAACATAATTCTCAGGGAAAGGTGGCCTTACTTTCCAATCATCTCGATTTATAGGATTCCTCATATCTCTCTGTCTAATTTGTGGAGGTGGGGGAGGATTGGGCCTTTTGAAGTTTGGTTTTCTGATTTGAGGTTCATCCTATTCTCTGTTCAATGGTATATTATCCACAGGTAGCCTATCCATCAGTCTCTCCATTGTCTTCATCATCATTTCAAACTTATCATCATTAGGAGAGGAGGCAGTAGAATTATAAGGTACATTTTCTTCTCTAACTTTCCTTCTATCTACTTCTACTTTCTGCTTTATCTTCCCACTTTCCATTATATTAGCTTCCACTTCTAAAGCATCTTAAAACATAAGAGGAAGACTTATTTATTTTCTCTCTCTCAATAACAATGCAAATTCACTGTGAAAGGCATCGACATAATGGAGTTTCACAGCGCCTACAAGGAATTTAATATCATCAGTATTATAGTTATACACCCTCATCAATTGACTTGAAAACTCATGAACAGATTCAAAACCTACTTTCTTAAGATTATTATATTGAGAAAGCACTTGCAAAGGACTCTTCTTATCATCCCATGTGGCAATGGACCTAGCAGGTAGATCTCTAAACCATTTCTTTGCTTCTTGTGACAAACTTAGTACAAATAACCTCATCTTAATATCATCTTCATTAACCACCTCGAAGTCCGCATAATCATCAAATTTATCAACATGCTGTCTTACTGTAAAATTTCCATCCCCATCATAGAAGGGAATTTTTTGGGAAATTTTTTGAGGAAGGTCATGCAATACCACGGGTGAGGCTAATGGAGAAAACCTGGAAGCAATTAGTCTAGGTGGATTTGGAACACAAGGAGGATCTTGAAAGGTTGGAGGGGTTTGAACAGTTGGTGGGATATAAGGCTGAAAGCTTTGAACAACAGTGTTTCTTTCTTCAGTTTTCATAGAGTTTTGAAGATTGTGCCAAAAAGAATCAAGCAAATATGATTCTAATATGATGGAATTAATTTTAGTTTCCTTCAAATCAGATTCAAATTTTGACTTCAACAAGGACCTTTCAAAATTTGTTTCCCGCCCAAACTCCTGAATGCTATGAAATTCTTGAGAAGATGATGCACCGAATTCAGAAATATTTATTTGTTATTTTCGCTTACTTCTAAGCAATCTTTCTGGATTTTCCACACTTAGTAATATTTCAGTGTTAGGGTTACCTCATGTATGTGACCTCCTTAGGAGCTAGGATTCCTTCTGAAATATTTCTCAAAATCAATGTGGAGTCGCCAGGTGAAAGAAGTACGACCTTCTTGATGTTTGACCATTGTTCATCATTAATAGTCAGATCTAAAACTCTTTCGTCCATACCTAGGGAATATTTGAACCCTCCTCCCCATATTATCCCTTCTTGCTGCCAGTCTCCCCAGTGGAGTCATCTTTAAGAAGCTTTGAGTGGAGTCGCCAGAGAATATACAACCTATATGTGTCTATGACTGGATGCTCAACTAGGTCATAGAAATAAGACAATGTCGTTTTCCCAGGGCTGATTTGCACTTTCATTCCCCAACAACGGAGCCAATTTTTTAGCACTCAGAATTGTACCCAAGGTTGTAGAGGGTAAATCCCAAGGTAACGACAGAACCACTTTAAGAAAGGAATTTTTCTTCTTCCTTTCTAGAGAGGGAACTCTCACATATTTTTAACAGGGACAGATATAAAAATAAAACAAAATTCAGATTAAGTTTGTGGTTGAAACAAGGCAAGCATACATTGGAATATGGAGTCACAAATATTCATGAATCACAGAACATTTTGCAGGTGAAATTCTACAAAGGAAAGGTAGCACTTGGTTAGAGTCAAAATGTTGTCAGTCTAGTGATAAAGAAGAAAGAATGACAGTCCATTAACACAGAGCACCTAAAAGATGAATTTTGCATTAACTTCAGTTGAAAGGATTTGTGGATATTTGAAACAATAGCCAGAGCATAAAAATATGAATTCTGAACTATCACACACTCATTCTAGATATGAAGAACAAACAATGGAAATTTTAAGAGGAAGACATGCACATAAGAAAGTAAATTACAGACTTTAACTACGAAATACACAGGAATTTTTGCAGCAATAGGCCTGCATTTGACTCTGTCATTTTTATTAAGGGTAGATCTCAAAATGCATAACCTAGAACCTAACAGGTTCCAACCCATGTCTTCCTCTATTGAGGGTATATTTATAGTATCATAGGCTCCCGAGACCAACCTCGAAACAGAGAAAAATTCAATAACATTTTGGGAATCAAAATACTAACAAATGCTGATCTGACAGATTCGCCATGATCATAAACAAAATAGGAAAGCATGCTAGGATGCACATGATGGAAAAAAATGGAAAATTAGACACCTAGAAACCATGTATACTGGATGAAAATGATAGTTCAAAACATCTCCGGGTATCCTACAACAACTTCAATCTTCCTTGCATCTTCCTCCTGTGAAATAAACCTCATTCGTATATCTTGATCTACGAGACATCCTAACTATCCAACAATGCAACCTTTATAGCCGATTTCACAATCCTTCATCTTGTTAAAATTATTGCTTGTTCCCATTGCGAAATAATTTTCAGTCGTAGATCTTGATCCACCATAAATATTAATCGTCCCATGGTGTGTCCCCCACCATAGATCTTCATGCATGTTCCCATTGTGAAATCAACCTGGATCATAGATCAAATCTCTGCCATGATCTTCGTCGTTCAAAGGTGCAATGTCTACAAGATTTCGTAGCCTTGAAATATGTTATCTTCCATGCATGTTCTGGATGCGAAATGGACACTCACTGTAGATTTATTCCTGTCGTTGATCTAGGCCATTGAAAGCTGCGAGGTCTACCAAATTTTGCATATGGGGATACCTCCTTACCTCATGCACATGTTCCCCTTTTCCACACCGTCAATCTTAGGCAGAAATTCTCCAAGTCGTTGATATGAGGTAAAGATGCGGGCTTCAGAAAGCGGAAGGTAGGATGTTTACTTTTCATAACCAAAACTTAATATTTCTGCTTTTCGATATTTTCCTTTCCGCCCTTTTATTTCTGCACCGTTGATCTTTGTGGAAGCTATTTGAAATGTCAGATCTCGAACTGCGGAAAGAGGAAGTCAGGTTTTCCAATTTTGAAACCCAGAAATTTACCTTTTCCGCTTCCGCCTTTCCATTTCCTCCCTTTTCTTTTCACATTGTTGATCTGTGTGGAAATTCTTTGAACTATTGGATCTTGGAGTGCAGAAAGAAGAAGGCAGAATTTCTAACTATTTATGACCAAACTTTTTTATCTCGCACTTTCCGATTTCCTCCATTTGTATTCCCGCTTTTCCCTGGACCGTAGATTTGTGAATAATCTCTCTGAATCGTCAGATCTTGGGTTGCAGTTAGCAGAAGTCGGGTTTACCAGTTTTCACCTCTGAAACTTCTCTTTCCACCTTTTCTCTACCGACTTTCCTTGGGAGGAAATGATTTCTAGCCTTTCATTTTTTATGTTGTACATCCAAGCCATCCAATTCCTGTCATCATTCAACTAGGAGTGGATTTCTACATTTACATGCATTTCAAGGTAAAAAATCAGAATTCTTCAATTATTTGGAATTTCTAATATAGGAATGTCCCTTCAAACATCTGTAGACCTTCATCAACATTCTTAAAGGTCTTATGATATGTAAATTTTGTAACCTTATTCCTCCACTTACTAGACAAATCCCTTACCAATTATTTAGCCCAAAAATGGTGCTAACAGAGGCAATGAGCCAAGTGTTCTTAAACAGATTCGGTAACTTCCTTCATGATATGAAGAAGGAAACATTTTCCCAACTACCTTTCTACATCGAAGGATATGAATTCTCCAAGGTAAAAGGTGTCATTGATTTTGTGAGAGAGTTGGAGATTTTTCATTTTGGGGAGAAAATTTTCCAGAGAAATGATAGGAGAGGAAAGGTTGCAGAACATTGTGTAGTCGTATAATTACATTATGAATACACAGATTTCTTCAACATGGATGAAGAGGTATTCATAAGGGCTAACAATATGACTGAGTTAAGCAAGTGCTTTTCAAAGAAGAGTAATTCCAGTGGAATTAAAGATGAGAACACTACTATTGAAATGAAGTTGCAAAAACAGAAGGGGGAAGCTTTAAGGTTGCATAAGGAAGAGGCTAAGAAAAAACATAAAGAAGAGGCCAAAATAAAGCAACCAGAAGAATCCCAAAAGCGGCAAGAAGAAGAGAGATTAAAGAAAGAAGAAGAAGAAAGATCACAAAAGGAAGCCAAAGAAGCAGCTGAAGAACTAAGAAGAAAAGAAGAAGAGGACATGACCAGGGAAGCTTTGGATCGAGAGGTAGCCCATAATGACCTAGTGGACCCAAAATCTCATGCTTCATCAAGTTGAACAATCACAGGCAGTGACATTCCTTTTGTAGAGCTCGGACTTACTCCATTTACTCCATTTAAGTAGCACACGGTGGCTCGCTTAGATACCATCATTTTTTATAAATCAAGGAATACCATTACAAGAAGGTCAGCTAAGTGATTAAAGATGGGCATGAAATCTGACGTGGTCACAGTAACCAAAGACACCATAATGGAGGGTACTCATAAAGACCCCAAATTCATGGCCTCAATAAATATAGCAGCTACACAGGCCAATGCCGACAACGTTGATCGGTTGATGGAAGACGTGGAGCACAACAAGGAAAATATGCTTAAGATGAACAATAGTGTGGTGAAACTACAAGAAGATGGCATAGATTAAAAATGGAAGCATGATTTCATCCGATCCGAAAAGGAAAGATTCTAAAGCGAGTAACAGACTTTGGAGACATATAAAGAAGCAACGAATGTCCAATTAGTAATAATGTGGGGAGAGAGAAATGATTTTGAAACTAGAATCTCACAACTGGAGTCAAGAGAATTCGTGGCAAGCCAATAGGTTGAAGAATTGAAAACCCAAGTAGAAGAATTGGTGGAGCAAAAGGGATTTATGGAAATCAGTTGAAGATAGCTAATGAGAAAAAGCAGGACATCACTCCTTTTTGTGGCAAAGACTGCAAAATTCGAAAAAAGATACATCAAGCTCAAGTTACTCTCGCAGGTGAGATTTATAAAGTGAGGCTAATAATAACGAGACTAAAGGTGATTGCAGTAGAATCACTGAATTTTAGAAAAGGACTAACAGAGGTCGGAGAAAAGGTCAAAATCCAGTTTACCTGGATAGAAACCAACTCAAAGTTTCCAAAACATGTGCCACAAAAATAGCCGAAGGCATTAAAACAAAAATGGCACTTCTGAAGTTTTGAAGGAAAGCCTCCCTAAGTTAAACAATGAAAGTGCCAAAACTTTGGAAAAATGTGACGACTTCTATAAAAGGATACATCAAGTGCACGAGAAATGACAGCTTTCTTTGGTTCCAAAAATCACCAATCTTCCAATCAAGGACCAACATATGGCGCATTTGCAAGACAGACTACAAGAAGACATAGAATACATTCAGAAAATAGAAGTTTTCAATGAAGAGGATATTAACACTTGGTTTGGGCAGGCTTCTGTCAGCACTTACATTTTATAATACATGTGTAGGTCTTCCAAAGAAAAGGTGACATGCATGGAGACACAACTGGAAATGAATGAAGTGGCTATGCAAGTGATAGAGACAATAAAATACAAAACTATTGCAGAAGAGTCCAACGCATGGGGAGGATATATTTTCAGCTTGGCAGAGCCCACATATTTTCTTTTGTGTTTTAAGAGATTCTTTTTGTAAATTCCTATATAAAAACACTAAATGACAAAATTTGAAAATCCCTAGGGTTAGGGAAGGTGAAAGGTCAGTATATGACAAATGCTTTTTGTAATATAAATAGAGGTAGCATGAAAAGAGAAAGGAATTTTTATAGCACAAAGAAGGGATGGACTATTTTGTAAGAGAACTCAATTTTCTGATAATAAAGAAGGACGTACTTGCTGGGAAAGGTTTGCATAGGAATTTTATTGGGATGTGTGGAATTTTACAATGTGGAATTACTTCTTCTTGTTTTCATGCAACTATGAGATCGTTATAACTTCTATGAATTATTTCTTTGGTTATGAATGATTTTGATTTCTATGTAAATGTCTGTGTATGAAATGAGTAATGAATGTTTTATTATGTCAAAGCTTTCTTTGATATTATTTCTGCTGTAAATATGGATATGAAATTGAAACAACTATCTGTGAGATTGATATGAACAGTTACAGTACATTACTCTAATTTTGAATCTGCTCCCTACGGGGATAGAGTAAACTAGAATAGAATAGGTTAGCTTAGTCCTAGATTTAAAAGGTGATTGAGAAAGCAAGAATTGTAAGATGGGAGGTAAGAACCTACACATCACTTGCAAGGTTTATGTTTATCAATTACAAGAATTTATATTAGCCATTCTCATTCCATCATTTAATTAAAGAAAACAACATAAACGATGAATTGAGTCGTAACCAATAAAACATTTACAAACACATTAAATCTACGGTAGTCAGATCATTAACCAAACAGATTCCCCATACCAAACAATGGAAGATCTAATTGGGATCGATTACCAGGGAGAATCCCTAGTGTCGATACTTGGGAATTTTCCAGGCATCAACAGTACCCCAAATAACTTTACAGGAATTTGACAAATGGGTCCTTGATTTTGTGGGTCCTATAAGTCCAACAGGGAAGCACACAGGTGCAAGATAAATAATTACTGTGGTCGACTACCTAACTAGATGAGTCGAAGTAGATCCAGTAAAATATTGTATTGTTGTGACTGCTATAAACACATTAGCTAGGACTGTATATTGTAATGCATATCATTGGCGGAGGATTAGTGCAAATGCAAAAATTGGATGGAACACCTGTCAAAGGATTGGTGAATGGAATTCACCTAAAGCCTTATCACGATAGCCCTGAATTGCTCGACTAATTAAAAACAAAAGAGAAAAGAAAAAGGAAAACAAAGAAAAAGAAAAAAAACCCTCTGAAAAGTAAGTTTTTAGATGTTGGATGTCCAACACAAAGAATGGTTTATTGTAGCGATGTTACTACACATCCGTATTTATTTGATGCAATTGAAGATTATATCTCAAAGTGAGGCTCTTGAGCTCGCTATGAATTTCGAATCTTCACTGGTTGGAGAAACTAGTGCTGGAATGATGCAGATACAGTCGCAACTTGCCAACCTTACATTGCAACTTCAATATATCAAGAAAGGGAAAGAAGTACAAGAATAAATCTGGTGTACCCGATGTATAATTGAAGAACATAATAAAGATTCATATCTGACATTTATGAATTATGTCATATCAGGAGCACTGAATCTGATAAATACATAAGGAATGCCTTGTTGTAGAATCTTCTAGACTAGAGGACATCGGTAGGAAGACTGCTTATATTTACAGAAAATCGTAAGTGCATCAACAAGCCTATATTTTAAGTTCTATCGATTGTTGGGTCACGACGAAAAATATTGCAGAGCATATCATCTACTGCAGGAGAAAACAATCAACACATATCTAATGAAGAATGACAAATAGATAGAAGCTGAGCGAGCTCAGACAAAATTTCCTCATAATCAATATCCACAAGCTCAATATCCACATGCACAATACTCTCAACCAAAGGGAGGTGGTATTTTTAGAGGTCGAGGATGAGGAGGAGGATTTCGTCATGGAAGAGGCCAAGTTATATGTTATAATAGTGGACAGCCTGGACATTTTTCCAATGAATACACTAATCCTACAACAACCTGTTCGTATTGTAAATCCTTTGATCACACTATTGAAGAATTCCCTTGTTTGATTGCGGAGTGGCAGGCTAGGAATGTGGGAAATTAGAACCCACCTCAAAACACTAATTCGAATATCCAGAAAATTTATGTTGAACCAAGGGAGCCAAATATTGTTATCATGACAAGAGGAGGTGCTACAACTAGAGTAGATCAAGAAGCACCATATGGACAGACACGAGTGTGACCAACAACACAAGAAAGTACCATTAGATGTGCAAAATAAAAGGAAGTATTCTTTGACGCACAATAGAAATTCGTCGATATAAACCAAGCGTCGACTTCTTTTGTTGTACTGAATGAAGGACCAATCTTGGAGATGTTTGAAAGGTTTGAACAATAATTTCAAAATCAATCGATGGAAAAGGTTAGTAAACTGAAATATATATTTAACTTTTTTTTATCACTAATACAAGATAAATATGTTGTAGCAGAATTGATAGCTTTAACAGAAGAAGCTCAAGAAGATGTGCGACCAGAAAGGAGAGTTAACCATATTGGGAAAAGATTGAAAACTAGTTGTGAACTGAGAATGACTGCCCAGATAGGAGATTATGATATGGACTATATTATTCTAGACTTAAGATCATATGTCAACATCCTCACTAAATAGACATTGGAAATTATGGGAAAGTCGAGACTAGTGTGGTCTCATGTCTAGTTAAGATTAGCTAATCATTCAAAGGTTCTACCTATTGCTCGATTGACACATGTTCCTGTCAAGATAGAAGGGATAAAAAAATTTGCATACTTTGAGGTGATTGACATTGTGGATGATACAAATTTGTATCCCACACTATTGGGGATTGACTGGGCCATTGATAACCAAACTATTATAAATTTTAAGAAGCAGATATTAACGTTTGAAGGAACAAAGCTAAGGGTGGTCACACTAATTGATCCTTTGTAAGGATAGATATACGTTGAGTAGGTGAATAGTGAAGGACAAGGTGGATATTTTGACCATATCTATAATGTTACTTCTGCAATGGATGATTATGTGAATCCAACAAATGATGGAAAACTCAGTTGGTGAAGTGTTAGTTCCTGCACATCGGATTCTAGAGAAGCTTTGGAAAAATGGCAGAACCAATTGCATGAAGTGTCAATGAGAAGATGCACAAGAATTAAATAATATGTGCGACAGGTAGGTATCAAGGTATGTGATATACCTACCTATGAAGGTTTTCCTAACTTGGAATATTTTCATACAGAATTCGAAGAGAAAGTTACTAAACCTCAACGCTTGTCAGCTTTGGATTTTGCATTGAAGGCTACACCTTCCAGATGGTGGATCACACATAAATAGTCTACCTTAGAATGTCCTCAATGTGGGAGATTGATGGAGGTCCGATTTGGAGAAAAGGTGATTTATACTGGTAAGAAATACATAATACTAACTAATCGTGTTGATCATATTGAGCATTGTCATGTGACATGGGAGGCATGTACGCAACATGAATGGGTCAACCATTTTATACACACTGGACATGATACCAAGGAACTGGTACATGTCATTTGAGATGCATTGAGGAACAATTGAATGGGAAGAACTAGATGCCATATTTACACACATGTTTGAATTTATGTATAATCATCCATCGATTGATGCTGCTTTGTAAGTAATTAACTCTAAAACCTTGAAGGCATTCATGTGTCGATGGAAAATTCTAATCAGAGCAGCATGACAGTCCAACATTGTATGGAATGACATAATGTAACAGGTGGAACTGATGATGATGACCCATGAGACATAAATATTCTTGAGTCTGAAGGTACTCGCACGATGGAAGGATTAGGTGTTTCAAGCAACCAATTTATGAATCCTTTGAAGTGAATATTGCTTTTCCAGAGAACCTGAAGTTTTCTGATATCTGAGAACATTTGGATGATGATAATGTTGGGAAGATCACATACTTAGTACATGAATTTCAGGATCTATTTCCCACAAAATTTTCAGAGATGAAGGGAATTATTGGACACCTTGGATAAATGAAGGTTTGATCTAGGAGGATATTGGTGGCCACCCACCTATTCCACTTGGACCCCCACCATTATTTATTTTAGTTTTCTAGTTTCCTTAATTGTAGCACAATTTACTATTTTTGGTAGTTTTCGGGTCCTAAACTTCCGGAGCTGTTTTAAGGCCCTAAATGACGTTTTTTCGGTATCGAATGGTCGAGAAATTATGAGTTTGTTCCGGACTCAATATTTATTGTCTATGGATGTAGTCGTTGAAGATATCTTTCTAACAATGTATCATGCGCATCAAATGGAGGTAGTATGTCAACGTTANCAACGGGGCCCACATTCTGGCATTTCACCTCCTAGGGTTAGGTTTTTGGATGTGTAGGGTTTCCATTGTTTCTCAATAATATATAGGCCTTCAAGCCTCCTTGTAAAACAAAGTTCATAGGCATGTATCCGCCACATCTCTTCTAGGAGATAAGCTACCAGCAATCTAGCTAGTTTATTTACATTCTGTATTTGAAACAAGTTTTAGTTCTTTGATTAATGAAATGAAGTGTTATTTCCACTACATATTTGTTTCTATTGTTATTTGTGTATTCTGTTGCATTCTTGCATAAATCCAGATCAGTGGTATCAAAGCAATCTGCTCTTTCTCGATCCTTCTTTGCATGTCCCCAACAAGGGTGGGGTATAAAGAGTTAGGGATCGATCTGGTTGAGCCTTTGCAAGATCATCCTCGCAAATCTCGACGACCTCCTATGGGGGATGAAAATAAATATGAGGGTGTAGAATATCATATAAAAATGTTGCTCGAGGAGGCCCTTGAAAAACAAAGGAACCCGATGATGGATAACTTCGCCCAGATCCTTCAACGACTTCCCACCGGTGGCGCATCTGCATCTAGCAGCCACTCTGGAGGCGCAACCCCTTTTAAGGTACAAGTAAAATTTGACATTCCCATATTTGATGGTTGAATAGAGGCAGATGCCGTAGATAGATGGTTGAATCTATTAGAAGGATATTTCTCGGTTCAGGACTTTTCTCACCCAGACAAGATTAATTTTTCACTACTGAAAGCCGCCCCCCATGTCAAGGACTAGTGGGAAACCTATTGTGAGAGAAAGGACGAGGAGGAACCCTCTCTATTCTTAGTCGTACCCACTTGGAATTCATTCCGAGATGCCATAAAGGGACAATATTATCCCATGGGGAGCTATGAGGACAAGTACATACAATGGACTACGCTGCGGTAGCAAAGAGATCAAGATGTGCATGAGATGACGAATCTGTTCCATACCTTGTACACCAAGTTGGGTATCAAAGATTCAGAGAAACATTTGGTGTTGAAGTACCGCAATTATCTGCATAGATACATTTAGGAGGAAATGGAGTTCATCGACATCTCCTCGCTTGGTACGACATACACGTATGGTGCCAAAATTGAGCAAAAATTCAAACAAAAAAAGCGAGACTTTGGATCTGCGAATCAAAAGCAAGCGAAAGGTGCCCCCAAATTGCAGAACCAAGGACACAACCAAGGCATGGTGACTCAAGAAAACTTTCCAAAGCTGCAAGCAAAGAACAACATTGTGAAGCCAAAGAAGGAAGCGGGAAAGTGGTGCGAGTTCCATAAGAGCCCCACTCACAACACCAGTGTGTGTTGGGCCAAGCAGTCACTAGTGGCCAAGATAAAGGCTTCCGAATCAGATGCATACTCTGACACTGAATCAAAACCCAAGAAGGGGAATGACAGAGGGAAGAAGATTATTGATGCAGAGCCCAATGCGACCATTGCCACCACAAATATCCAAAAGGAAGAACCAGAAGATTTAGAGGAGGAGGAGCGTCTTTTCCACTCCTAGATGTGGGTAAATGGTTCCTCGCTACAGTTCATTGTCAATAGTGGGAGCCAAAAGAACCTCAATTCAGCAAAGGTCCTGAAGCGATTGGTCTTGTCGACCATAACACACCCATAGCTGTACACCATCGGCTGGCTTCACCAAGGATGGGATCTCTGCATTAACCAGCAGTGTCACCTTCCCTACAGCATCAAGACCTTCACCGATGAGGTATTATGTGATATTGCTCCTCTTGATGTTTGTAATGTATTATTGGGTCAACCATGCTTATGGAAGCGATATGCTGTGTATGAGTCTCATTCTCACATTTTTATTATTATGTTGGGAAATAAATTGTACAGGATACCAGAGGTACCACCTGCCACTATATCTTTGGTTACTGCAAAACAATGCAGTAAACTCATTTTCAAAACCAGGAAATTTGTCTTCTTCATGATCCACCCTTAGGGCAAGAAGAAGATCATGACCACAACCTCCAAACAAGGCCCATCTGCATGACAACAACAAATGGACAAGGTCATGGAGGAGTACTGGGACATATGCACCTCACCCACAGGGGTTCCTATGCACTGTTAGGTCAAGCACCCCATCGATCTAACTCCAGGTGGGCCGCTTCCCAATGGATCGATCTATCAACGCTCTGTTCTGGATAATGATGAAATCAAGAGGCAAATTCAGGAGCTGCTGTAGAAGGGTCACATCTGGACAAGTTCATCACCTTGTGGGAGCCAGATCATGTTGGTACAGAAGAAGGATGGGACTTGGAGACTCTGTATTGACTATCGGGTGCTGAACAAGATCATTGTCTGGAACAGGTCCTCCAAACGCTGCGGCAACACAAGTTGTGTGCCAATTTGGACAAGTGCACTTTTGGCATTACCCAGGTTCAGTACCTGGGATACATTATTGATGAGTATGGGGTACATGTGGATCCAACCAAGATCCAAGTCATTCGGGATTGGCCAAACCCAACTACTCTAACAGAGCTTCGCAGCTTTCTGGGTCTTTCTAATTTCTACCGTAGGTTTGTTTTGGGATTCTCTCATATCACTTGGCCCTTGAGTCAAGTCACCAAGGGAGGAGAAAAAGAAAAAATCTTCTCATCAAAAACTCAACAGAAGGTGTTTGCAGAATTGAAACATCGCCTCTGCTATGCCCCAGTGCTCACATTACTAGACTTGCAACAACCATTTGAGATCAAGACAGACGCCTCTGACTATGCTATTGGGGCAGTCCTTACTTAACAAGGGCATCCAGTGGCATATTAGAGTGAGACACTGTCTGACACAGTCCACAAACATACCACTTATGACAAAGAGATGTATTCCATTGTACATGCTTGTCGACAATGGAAGCATTACATTTTGGGGAAGGAAACGATCATCCACACATACCATCGACCCCTGCAGTTCATATAGACACAGGGGAAGTTACAAAAATATGGCCATCAGAAGTGGTCCACATATCTACAACAGTTTCATTTGATTATAAAGTACAAGAAGGGAAGCACCAATAATGTTGCGTACTGCCTAGCCGACCACCGATAGTGGCAATAACCACCTGCTCAACTCTTGTGGGCATGAGACCTTTGATTGGCCGATTCTCTACAAGAGTGATCCAGAATTCAGCCACACATACAAGACACTCTTGGAGGGAAATCAAGTTCCAAAATTTTCACCTCCAGGATGCACTACTATGTCACATGGGACATCTTTTTGTTCCTTCAAGCGAGCGTGCCAAGATGATTTGCGAAGCGCACTACAGTTTGGTTGCTGGGAATTTCGGGGTCGAGAAAACAGTGGCAGTACTACAGAGGTATTTCTATTGGTTGAACCTTCAACAGAATGTCGGGAAGTATATCCGATCATGCATTGCTTGCGCCATTGCCAGACCGTCCATCAAGAAGCAAAGCCTCTATACTCCGTTTCGTACCCCTAGTCGACCTTGGGAATCCATCTCCATGGATTACATGTCGGGCCTTCCTTCTACTAAGCACGACAATGACTATGTGTTCATGGTTGTCAACAAATTCTCAAAGATGGCCATAATGGCGTCCTACAAGAATAATATCAGAGTAGAATCCACTGCTAAACTCTTCTTTGAATGAGTGTGGGTACACTTTGGGATCCCATAGTCTATAATCTCAGATCGAGAAAATAGGTTCCTTAGTACATTCTGGTCTAGCCTATGTTCAATTCTAGACACCAAGCTCACAAATTCCATATCTTTCCATCCCCAGACTGATGGCCAGATAGAGGTCGTCAACCGGATGATCATACACATTTTGCACATGTAAAACTCAAAGCATCCACGCACATGGGATGAGATCCTCCCCTATGTACAACATAGCTATAACCAGGTCCTCCATAGCACCACTGACCACAGCCCCTTTCAGGTGGGCTTGGGATTCCAGCCACTATGCCCCATTGACGTAGCCATGCCATTTGCAGCTACTCAAGCTAATTAAGCTCATGTCCAGTCTGAAGGTTCTAAGGTGAACAGCTTCCTTGAGCACATTCAACAAATTCACCAACAGGTTCATGACATATTGGACAGATCCAATCCTAAGTACAAGCAATGTCATGATCAGCATCGGGTGCAACACAACTTCTGGGTGGGCGACAAAGTGAGGCTACATTTGCAGAAGGAGCACCTCAATGGACCCCACCGAAAGATTCGCTCACTCCGATATGGACCATACACCATCACCAAGGATATCGGGGACAATTCCTTCAAGCTCAGTATTCCACCATTACTTGGTTTGCACCCAGTGTTCAATGTGGACCACCTTTGACCCTACTTTCCACCTCTACTGGACACATCAGACGTGGCAGAAAAACTCACACCAACAGATTTAAACCCTGACTGCATGGAACAAGCAAGAACTGATCATATTATTAACACACAGATCAAGAACACCCACCAGCAGAAGATCTAGCTATATCGAGTTGTCAAAGCAGGCCAACTCCTTGACCAGGGAAAGTGGCTCACCAGAGACCAAGTTCAGCAGAAGTTTCCTCATCTCCTGGAGGAACTCAATGCAATGGGGACCATTGCTTCCTAAGGGGGGAGGAATGATCCAGGAGGATATTGGTGTCCACCCACCTATTCCACTTGGACCCCCACCATTGTTTCTTTTAGTTTTCTAGTTTCCTTAATTGTAGCACAATTTACTATTTTTGGCAGTTTTTGGGTCCTAAACTTCCGGAGCTGTTTTGAGGCCCTAAATGATGTTTTTTGGCATTGAATGGTCAAGAAAATATGAGTCCATTTTAAACTTAATATTTTTCATTTATGAATGTATTCCTTAATGAGATATTTCTAACGATGTATCATGCGCGTCAAACGAAGGTAGTAAGCCAAAGTTACGACCCCGGGAAATTGATGTACCAAGTTACCCAACGGGGCCCACATTCTGGCGTTTCACCTCCTAGGGTTAGGTTTTTGGATGTGTAGGGTTTCCATTGTTTCTGAATAATATATAGGCCTTCGAGCCTCATTGTAACACAGAGTTCAGAGGCATCTAGCTGCCACATCTCTTCTCAGAGATAAGCTACCAGCACTGTAGCTAGTTTATTTCCATTCTGTATGTAAACAAGTTTCAGTTCTTTGATTAATGAAATGAAGTGTTATTTCCACTGCATATTTGTTTCTATTGTTATTTGTGTATTCTGTTGCATTCCTACATAAATCCGAATCAGTGGTATCAAATCAATCTGCTCTTTCTCGATCCTTCTTTGCATGTTCCCAACGAGGGCGGGGTATAAAGAGTTAGGGCCCGATCTGGTTGAACCATTGCAAGATAAGCCTCGCAAATCCCAGCGGCCTCCCATGGGGGATGAAAATAAATATGAGGGTGCAGACGATCCTATCAAAATGTTGCTTGAGGGGGTCCTTGAAAAAAAAAGGAACCTGATAATGGATAACTTCACCCAGATCCTTCAATGACTTCCCACTGGTGGTGCATTTGCATCTGGCAGCCACTCTTGAGGCGCAACCCCTTTTAAGGTACAAGTAAACTTTGACATTCCCATATTTGATGGTCGAAGAGATACAGATGCCATAGATATATGGTTGAATCTATTAGAAGGATATTTCTTAGTTTAGGACTTTTTTGATTGGAAAAAGATTACTTTTTCACTACTTAAAGCCGCCCCCCATGTCAAGGACTGGTGGGAAACCTACTATGAGAGAAAGGATGAGGAGGAACCCTCTTTGTCCTTGGACGTACCCACTTGGAATTCATTCCGAGATGCCATAAAGTGACAATATTATCCCGTGGGGAGCTATGAGGATAAGTACATATAATGGACTATGCTGCGACAACAAAGAGATTAAGATGTGCATGAGATGACGAATCTGTTCCATACCCTGTGTATCAAGTTGGGTATCAAAGATTCAGATAAACATTTGGTGTTGAAGTACTGCATTTGTCTGCACAGATACATTCAGGAGGAAATGGAGCTCCTCGACATCTCCTTGCTTGGTACGGCATACCGGTATGCTGCCAAAATTGAGCAAAAATTCAAACAGAAAAAGAGAGACTTTGGATCTATGAATCAGAAGTAAGCAAAAGGTGCCCCCAAACTGTAGAACCAAGGAAACAACCAAGGCATGGCATCTCAAGAAAACTTTCCAAAGCCGCAAGCAAAGAACAACACTGCGAAGCCGAAGAAGGAAGCGAGAAAGTGGTACGAGTTCCATAAGAGCCCCACTCACAACACCAGTGAGTGTCGGGCCAAGTAGTGACTAGTGGTCGAGATAAAGGATTCCAAATCAGATACATACTCTAAAACTAAATCAAAACCCAAGAAAGGGAATGACAGAGGGAAGAATATTATCGACGCAGAGCCCAATGCCACCATTTCCACCACAAATATCCAAAAGGAAGAACCAGAAGATTTAGAGGAGGAGGAGCATCTTTTCCACTCCCAGATGTGGGTAAAGGGTTCCTCGTTATAGTTCATTTTCGACAGTGGGAGCCAAAAGAACCTCATTTTAAAAAAGGTCATGAAGTGGTTGGTCTTTCCAACCACAGCACACCCACAGCCATACACCATCAGGTGGCTTCACCAAGGACGGGATCTCCACGTTAGCCAGCAGTGTCGCCTTCCCTATAGCATCAATCCCTTCACCGATCAGGTATTATGTGATATTGCTCCTCTTGATGTTTGTGATGTGTTATTGGGTCAACCATACCTATGGAAGCGACATGCTATGTATGAGTCTCGGCTTCACACTGTTATTATTACGTTGGGAAATAAGTTGTACAAGATACCAGAGGTACCACCTCTTGCCACTATCTCTTTGGTTACTGCAAAACAATGCAATAAGCTCATTTCCAAAACTGGGAAATTTGTCTTCTTGATGATCCATCCTTAGGGCAAGAAGAAGATCGTGGCCACGACCTCTAGACAGGGCCCATCCGCACGACAAAAACAAACAGACAGGGTCGTGGAGGAGTACTAGGACATATTCACCTCACTCACAGGGGTTCCTCTGCACTGTCAGGTCAAGCACCCCACCGATCTGACCCTAGGTGCGCCACTTCCCAATGGATCGATCTATTGAAGCTTTGTTCTGGATAATGATGAAATCAAGAGAAAAATTTAGGAGTTGTTGTAGAAGGGTCACATCCATCCAAGTTCATCGCCCTATGGGAGCTTAATCGTGTTGGTACAGAATAAGGATGGGACTTGGAGACTCTGTATTGACTATCGAGTGCTGAACAAGATCACTGTCCAGAATAGGTACCTGATCCCATGGATTGATGACCTCCTAGACCAGCTTAAAGGGGCAAAATATTTTAGCAAGATCAACTTAAATTCCAGGTATCATGAGGTACTGATCGAACCGACCAATGTGTGGAAGACTGCCTTCAAAGCTAAGGAGGGCATTTTCGAATGGTTGGTCATGCCTTTCGGGCTAACGAATGATCATGCAACCTTCATGAGACTGATAGAGGACATCTTGTGGCCTTTCACCAACTCATTTGTAGTAGTGTACTTGGATGACATCCTGATATTCAGCTAGACTTGGGAAGAGCACCTCCACCACATCCGACAGGTCCTCCAAATGCTGCGGCAACACAAGTTTTGTGCCAATTTAGACAAGTGCACTTTTGGAATTACCCAAGTTCAATATCTGGGATACATTATTGATGAGTATGGGGAACATGTGGATCCAACCAAGATCTAAGTCATTCAGGATTGGCCAACCCCAACTACTCTAATAGAGCTTCGCAACTTTCTGGGTCTTACTAATTTCTACCGCAGGTTCCTGTTAAGATTCTCTCATATCACTTGGCCCTTGAGTCAAGTCACCAAGGGAGAAGCAAAAGAAAATTTATTCTCGTCAGAAACTCAACAGAAGGCATTTACAGAATTGAAACATCACCTTTGTTGTGCCCTTGTGCTCACATTACCAAACTTGCAACAACCATTTGAGATCGAGATAGACGCCTCTGATTATGCTATTGGGGTAGTCCTTACTCAACAAGGGCATCTAGTGGCATATCACAGTGAGACACTGTCTGACACAATTTGCAAGTATCCCACTTATGAAAAATAGATGTATTCCATTGTATAGGCTTACCGTCAATGGAAGCATTACATTTTTTGGAAGGAAACGATCATCCACATAGACCATCGACACCTGCATTTCATATAGACACAAGGGAAGTTAAAGAACGATCTCCATCATAAGTGGTCCACATATCTACAACAGTTTCATTTGAATATCAAGTACAGGAAGGGAAACACCAATAATGTTGCAGACTGTCTCAGCCGACCACCGATCATGGCAATAACCACAGTGCTCAACTCTTATGGGCATGAGACCTCTGATTGGCCGATTCTCTACAAGAACGATCTAGAATTCAGCCACACATATAAGATGCTCTTGGAGGGAAACCAAGTTCCAAATTTTCACCTCCAGGATGCACTACTATGTCACATGGGACATCTTTGTGTTCCTTCAAGTGAGTGTGTTCCACAACCCCTTTCAGGTGGGCTTGGGATTCCAGCCACTATGCCCCATTGACGTAGCCATGCCATATGTAGCTACTTAGGATGATTCAGCTCATGTCCATTCTAAAGTTTCTAAGGTGAACAACTTCATTGAGTGCATTTATCAAATTTTCCAATAGGTTCATGACATATTGGACAAATCCAATGCTAAATACAAGCAACAACATGATCAACATCGGGTGCAACACAACTTCCAGGTGGGCGACAAAGTGTGGCTAAATTTGAAGAAGGAGCGCCTCGCTGGACCCCACCGCAAGCTTCGCCTGCTCTGATATGGGCCATACACCGTCACCAAGGCTATTGGGGACAATGCCTTCAAGCTCAGTATTCCACCATTCCTTGGTCTGCACCCAATGTTCAATGTGGATTGCCTTCGACCCTACTTTCCACCTCTACTCAACACATCAGACATGGTAGAACAACTCACACCAACAGAGTTAAACCCCGACTGCATGGAACAAGCAAGAACCGATTGGATTATGGACACACAAATCAAGAACACCCACCAATAGAAGATCCAGCTATATGGAGTTGCCAATGCAGGCTAACTCCTTGACCAGGGAAAGTGGCTCACCAGAGACCAAGTTCAGCAGAAGTTTCCTCATCTCCTGGAGGAACTCAACACAATGGGGACCATTGGTTCCTAAGCGGGGAGGACTTATCCAGGAGGATATTGGTGGCCACCCACCTATTCCACTTGGACCCCCACCATTATTTCTTTTAGTTTTCCAGTTTCCTTAATTATAGCACAATTTACTATTTTTGGCAGTTGTCGGGTCCTAAACTTCTAGAGCCGTTTTGAGGCCCTAAATGACGTTTTTTCGGCATCGAATGCTAAAGAAAATATGAGTCCATTCCATACATGATTTTTGCTATTTATTGATGTAGTCCTTAAAGAGATCTTTCTAACGATGTATCATGCGTGTCAAACGAAGGCAGTATGCCAAAGTTACGACCCCAGGAAATTGATGCACCAAGTTACCCAACGGGGCCCACATTCTGGTGTTTCACCTCCTAGGGTTAGGTTTTTGGATGTGTAGGGTTTCCATTATTTCTCAATAATATATGGGTCTTCGAGCCTTATTGTAACATAGAGTTCAGAGGCATGTAGCTTCCACATCTCTTCTCATAGATAAGCTACCAGCACTCTAGCTAGTTTATTTCCATTATGTATGTAAACAAGTTTTAGTTCTTTGATTAACGAAATGAAGTGTTATTTTTGCTACATATTTTTTTCTATGGTTATTTGTGTATTCTGTTGCATTCCTGCATAAATTTGGATCAGTGGTATCAGAGCAATCTTCTCTTTCTCGATCCTTCTTTTCATGTCCCCAACGAGGGCGAGGTATAAAGAGTTAGGGCTTGATCTAGTTGAACCTTTACAAGATCATCCTCGCAAATACCGATGGCCTCCCATGGGGGATGAAAAGAAAGACAAGGGCGTAGAATATCCTATCAAAATGTTGCTCGAGGAGGCCCTTAAGAAACAAAGGAATGTGATGATGGATAACTTCACCCAGATCCTTCAACAACTTCCCATTGGTAGCGCATCTGCATCTAGCAGCCACTCTGGAGGCGCAACCCCTTTTAAGGTACAAGTAAACTTTGAAATTACCATATTTGATGGTTGAATAGATGTAGACGTCATAGATAGATGGTTGAATCTATTAGAAGGATATTTATCGGTTCAGGACTTTTTCGATTGGGAAAAGATTACTTTTTCACTACTTAAAGCCACCCCCCATGTCAAGGACTGGTGGGAAACCTACTATGAGAGAAAGGAAGAGGAGGAAACCTATCTATTCTCATCCATACCCACTTGGAATTAATTCTGAGATGCCATAAAGGGACAATATTATCCCATGGGGAGCTATGAGTACAAGTACATACAATGGATTACGCTGCGGCAACAAAGAGATCAAGATGTACATGAGATGACGAATCTGTTCCATACCTTGCGCACCAAGTTGGGTATCAAAGATTCATAGATAAATTTGGTGCTGAAGTACCACAGTTGTTTGCATAGATACTTTCAGGAGGAAATGGAGTTCCTCGACATCTCCTCGCTTGGTTCAGGAGAAAAATAGAGACTTTGGTTCTACGAATCAGAAGCAAGTGAAAGGTGCCCCCAAACCATAGAACCAAGGACACAGCCAAGGCATGGAGACTCAAGACAACTTTCCAAAGATGCAAGAAAATAACAACACTGCGAAGTCAAAGAAGGAAGCGGGAAAGTGGTGCGAGTTCCATAAGAGCCCCACTCACAACACTAGTGAGTGTCGGGCCAAGCAGTCACTAGTGGCCGAGATAAAGGCTTCTGAATCAGAACCTGAGAAGGGGAATGATAGAGGGAAGAAGATTATCGATGTAGAGCACAATGCCATCGTTTCTACCACAAAGATCCAAAAGTAAGAACCAGAATATTCAGAGGAGGAGGAGCGTCTTTTCCACACCCAGATGTGGGTAAAGGGTTCCCCGCTACAGTTCATTGTCGACAGTGGGAGCCAAAATAACCTCATTCTAACAGAGGTCATGAAGTAGTTGGGATTTCCAACCACAACACACTCGCAGCCATACACCATCGGATGGCTTCACCAAGGACGAGATCTTCGCGTTAGCCAGCAGTGTCGCCTTCCCTACAGCATCAAGCCCTTCACCGATGAGGTATTATGTGATATTGCTCCTCTTGATGTTTTTGATGTATTATTGGGTCAACCATACTTATGGAAGTGACGTGCTGTGTATGAGTCTCGGCCTCGAGCTGTTATTATTGCGTTGGGAAATAAGTTGTACAGGATACCAGAGGTACCACTTCATCCTGCTATCTCTTTGGTTACTGCAAAACAATGCAGTAATATCATTTCCAAACCGGGAAATTTGTCTTCTTGATGATCCGCCCTCAGGGAAAGAAGAAGATCGTGGCCACAACCTCTAGATAGGGCCCATCTGCATGACAAAAACAAATGGACAAGGTCATGGAGGAGTACCGAGACATATTCACCTCACCCACAAGGGTTCCTCTGTACTGTCAGGTCAAGCACCCCATCGATCTGACCCCAAGTGTGACGCTGCCTAATGGACCAATATATCAATGCTCTATTCTTGAGAATGATCAAATCAAGAGGAAAATTGAGGAGATATTGCAGAAGGGTCACATCCGTCCAAGTTCATCGCCCTGTGGGAGCCCGATAGTGTTGGTACAGAAGAAGGATGGGACTTGGAGACTTTATATTGACTATCGGGCACTGAACAAGATCACTGTCTGGAATAGGTACCCGATCCCACGGATTGAAGACCTCCTGGGCCATCTTAAAGGGGAAAAATATTTTAGCAAGATCGACTTAAAGTCCAAGTATCACCAGGTACTGATCGAACCGACCGATGTGTGGAAGACTGCCTTCAAAGCCAAGGAGGGCCTTTTCAAATGGTTGGTCATGCCTTTCGGGCTAACGAATGCTCCTGCAATCTTCATGAGACTGATGGATGATATCTTATGTCCATTCACCAACTCATTTGTAGTAGTGTACTTGGATGCAATCCTGATATTCAGCCAGACTTGGGAAGAGCACCTCCACCACATTACACAGGTCCTCCAAACGCTGTGGCAACACAAGTTGTGTGATAATTTGGACAAGTGCACTTTCGGCATGACCCAGGTTCAGTATCTGGGATACATTATTGATGAGTATGGGGTACATGTGGATCCAACCAATATCCAAGTCATTCAGGATTGGCCAACCCCAACTACTCTAATAGAGCTTCACAGCTTTCTGGGTCTTGCTAATTTCTACAGCAGGTTCGTGTTGGGATTCTCTCATATCACTTGGCCCTTGAGTCAAGTCACCAAGGGAGGAGCAAAAGAAAAATTATTCTGGTCAAAAACTCAATAGAAGGCATTTGTAGAATTGAAACATCACCTCTACTATGCCCCAGTGCTCACAATACCAGACTTGCAACAACCATTTGAGATCGAGACATATGCCTCTGACTATGCTATTGGGGCAGTCCTTACTCAACAAGGGAATCCAGTGGCATATCAAAGTGAGACACTGTCTGACACAGTCCACAAGTATCCCACTTATGACAAAGAGATGTATTCCATTGTATAGGCTTGCTAACAATGGAAGCATTACATTTTTGAGAAGGAAATGATCATCCACATAGACCATCGACCGCTACTGTTCATACAGACACAAGGGAAGTTACAGAATGATCGCCATCCGAAGTGGTCCACATATCTACAACAATTTCATTTGAATATCAAGTATAAGAAGGGAAGCACCAATAATGTTACAGACTGTCTCAACCAACCACCGATCGTGGCGATAACCACCATGCTCAACTCTTATGGGAACGAGACCTCTGATTGGTCGATTCTCTACAAGAGAGATCCAGAAATCAGCCACACATACAGGATGCTCTTGGAGGGAAACCAAGATCCAAATTTTCACCTCCAGGATGCACTACTATGTCACATGGGACATATTTGTGTTCCTTCAAGCGAGTGTGCCAAGATGATTTGGGAAGCACACTATAGTCGGGTCATTGGGCATTTCAGGGTCGAGAAAATAGTGGCAGTACTGAAAAATTATTTCTATTGGCCGAACCTTCGACAGGACGTCAGGAAGTACATCCGATCATGCACTACCCGTACCATTGCCAAACCATCCATCAAGAAGCAAGGCCTCTATACTCCGTTTCCTACCCCTATTCAACCTTGGGAATCCATATCCATGGATTACATGTCGGGCCTTCCTTATACTAATCACGACAACGACTATGTGTTCATGGTCATCGACAGATTCTTAAAGATGGCCATAATGGCGGCCTGCAAGAAGAATATCACAGCAGAATCCACTGCTAAACTCTTCTTTGAATGAGTGTGGATACACTTTCAGATCCCATAGTCTATAATCTCAGATCAGGACAGCAGGTTCCTTAGTACATTCTAGTCTATCCTATGGTCAATGCTATAAAAAAAGCTCACAAAGTCCACAGCTTTCCATCCCTAGACTGATGGCCAGACAGAGGTCGTCAACCAGATGATCATACACATTTTGAGCATGTACAACTCAAAGAATCCATGCACATGGGATGAGAGCCTACCCTATGTGCAACATAGCTATAACTGGGTCCTCCATAGCTCCACCGACCACAACCCCTTTCAGGTGGGCTTGGGATTCCAGCCACTATGCCCCATTGACGTAGCCATGCCATTTGCAGCCACTCAGGCTGATTCAGCTCATGTCTAGTCTGAAGTTTCTAAGGTGAATATATTCATTGATCACATTCAGTACATTCGCCAACAAGGTCATGAAATATTGGACAGATCCAATGCTAAGTACAAGCAGCGGCATGATCAGCATCGAGTGCAACACAACTTCCAGGTGGGCAATAAAGTGTGGCTACATTTGTAGAAGGAGCATCTCTCTAGACAACCGCAAGATTTTCCCACTCCAATATGGGCCATACACCATCACCAAGGCTATCAAGGACAATTCCTTCAAGCTCAGTATTCCACCATTCCTTGGTCTGCACCCAGTGTTCAATGTGGACCACCTTCGACCCTACTTTCCACCTCTATTGGACACATCAGACGTGGCAGAACAACTCACACCAATAGAGTTAAACCCTGAATACATGGAACAATCTAGGACTGATCAGATTATGGACACATAGATCAAGAACACCCTCCAATAGAAGATCCAGCTATATTGAGTTGTCAAAGTAGGCTAACTCCTTCACCAGGGAAAGTGGCTCACTAGAGACCAAGTTCAGCAGAAGTTTCCTCATTTCATGGAGGAACTCAATGCAATGGGGACCATTGCTTCCGAAGGGGGGATGAATGATCCAAGAGTATATTGGTGGCCACCCACCTATTCCACTTGGACCCCCACCATTGTTTCTTTTAGTTTTCCAATTTCCTTAATTGTAGCACAATTTACTATTTTTGGTAGTTTTTGGGTCCTAAAATTCTGGAGCCGTTTTGAGGCCCTAAACGACGTTTTTTCGGCATCGAATGGTTGGGAAAATATGATTCTATCCTAGAATTTATATATATTATTTATGAATGTATTCCTTGAAGAGATCTTTCTAACGATGTATCATGCATGTCAAACGGAGGTAGTATGCCCAAGTTACGACCCCGGGAATTTGATGTACCAAGTTACCCAACGGGGCCCACATTCTGGTGTTTCACCTCCTAGGGTTAGGTTTTTGGATGTGTAGGGTTTCCATTGTTTCTCAATAATATATAAACCTTTGAGACTCATTGTAACACAGAGTTCAGAGGCATGTAGCCGCCAAATCTCTTCTCAGAGATAAGCTACCAACACTCTAGCTAGTTTATTTCCATTTTGTATGTAAACAAGTTTCAGTTCTTTGATTAATGAAATGAAGTGTTATTTCCATTGCATTTTTGTTTCTATTGTTATTTGTGTATTCTGTTGCATTCCTGCATAAATTGGATCAAGATTCCATTGAAGTCCGATGCGAAGACTATTAAGAAGCGACCATATCGAATCAATACAAGATATAAAGAAAAGGTCAAATAGAATTGGATAGAATGCTAGATGCGGGCATTATAGAACTAATGGTAGTACAAGACAAGAAAACTGCTGGCGAAGTATGTATCTATGTCGACCTGAGGAAGCTGAATGATTCCTACCTGCATGACCCATTTCCAAACCCATTTACAGATGAAGTATTGGAAAATGTTGGAGGGAAATAAGTATATTCATTTACTAATGGATTCTCTGGTTACCATCAGATCAGGATTGCAAAGGAAGATCGAGATAATACCACCTTTGCGATAGAATGGGGATGTTTCCAGTATATGGTAATGCCCTTTGGACTCAAGAATGCTCCTGCTATATTTTCTCGAATAGTCGTGGCCTCTTTTAAATATTATATTCATAAGTTTCTTGAAGTATACTTTTATGACTGGATGGTATTTGGGCTCATAAAGCATCATATTGAGAGTCTTAGAATGATGTTGGAACGATGTCAACAGTATCGATTTTCATGAAATTAAAGAAGTGTATTTTTTGTGCCCAGTTTGGAATTCTGTTGGTTCATGTAGTTTGTCGCAATGGTATATTGCTAGATCCTGATAAAATTGTGAATATTGTTGACCTACCACCATCGTCGAGAGTAAAGCTGTTGAGAATGAATTTGGGACATATAGGGTACTATCACAAATTTATCATAGGTTATGGAGAGGTGACTGCCCCTATGGAGAAATTATTGAAGAAGGATGTTAAGTTTTAGTGGAGTGAACAATGTCAAGGGAGTTTGGATGCCATGAAGAATATGATGGTTACAACACCCATATTTGTCTTTCCCGAATGGAAGAAATATTTTCAAATACATGTCGATGCATCATCTGTCGCGCTGGGATTTTTACTATCACAACCATGAGAAGGTTATATTGGTCATCCTCTTTTCTTTTCCAGTATAAAATTGTCAACAACAGAGAGGAATTATGCCACGATAGAAAGAGAAGAACTCGATATGGTATATGCGATTCAAAAGTTTCGACATTACTTGCTGGGAGGGAACTTCAAGATGTATACATATGATTTTGCATTGAAGTATTTGGTCAATAAGCTAGTGTTGGAGGGGAATATTTGTCAATGTATTTTCTTGTTCCAAGAATTTGACTTTGAGATTATTGTCAAACCGGGTTGACTGAATTCAGGACCAGATAATCTGTCGAGGTTAGAAAGTGGAGAAGTGCGTGTGAGTCTCGACGATAGTGTTCCTGATGCACAACTGTTTGTGGTAAAAATGTTTGATGATCACTACAGGGATATTGTGCAATTATTTATTACAGGATATGTTCCATAAAGATACAATACCGCACAAAAGGAACAATTAGTCGTAAGAGTTGTAAAATTTTAATTGATTGTTGGGAAATTGTACAAGATGCGACCAGATTAAATACTTCATCGCTATGTATTGGAATATGAGCGATTGATGGTTTTTAATGAGGCACATGTTGGTGTCGCAAGAGGTCATTATGTAGAGAAAGCGACAATGCATAATATTTTGCAGGCTGGATTGTGGTGTCCTACTATGCATGCCGACGCTAGAGATTATTGTCGTAGCTGTGATATTTTCCAGAGAACTCGAAAATCATCACGATGAGATGAGATGCCATTACTACCATAGGTGACTTTTTAGGCCTTTAACAAATGAGTAGTTGATTTTATGGACCCTATCAACCCACCAGGAAAAATAATAGGTGTACGATACATAATCACCATGACAAATTACTTGACTAGATGGGATGAAACAATGCCAGTTAAGGATTGTATTGCTGTGACTACTGCAAAAATTTTGTTCAACAATTTTGTAACTAGATTTGGATTCCCAAATATTTTGATAAGTGATCAGGGAAGACACTTTGTTAATCAATTGATTAATGGATTAGTTAAATAATTCCAGATTCAACACAAGAATATGACATTGTATCACCCACATGTGAATGGTGATGTTGAAGCAATCAATAAGATCCTGGAGAACACATTGACAAATATCTGTAATGTTCAAAGAGATGATTGGGATAAGAAAATACCTACAGTATTACGGGCATATGCACCACTTATAAAACGTTCACAGGCCAAACTCCGTTTAGACTAGTTTATGGACAAGAAGTTGTAATGTCGATGGAATACATTGTACGCAGCGTTAGGATAGCTACGATAATGAAGATGATAGATTTTGGTGTCGTAGAAGAAAGATTGTCGCATCTGGTATAGTTGGAGGAAGAGTGCTTTGTCGCAGGCTACCATCAGAATGTTGAGAAGGAACAATAGAAATCTTGGCACGACCGACATATTAAGAGTAAGAAATTTCATATTGGAGATTTTTTTCTCCTATACGACAGTAAGTTTTTGAAGCATCATGGGAAGCTTAGAACACATTGGTTGGGACCATATATTATCATTCAGATCATTGAAGGAAGAGCATTGCAATTGCAGAAGTTAGATGGTACACCTTTTAAGGGATTGGTGAATGGAAGTAGGCTAAGACTTATCAGGATGGACGCAAATTGGTCGAATGAGAGTTTAAAAAGAGTTGAAAAGAAAGAGAAAAGAAAAATAAAAAGAAAAATAAAAGAGAAGCAGTCGCAAATTTATGAGTGTTTTTATGGGTGTTGTGTCGTAGACGATATGTCTATCAAAGAAAATAATTGTGTCACAGACCAGACATCTATCGCAGAACAAGAAAAGTGTCACAGACTATATGTATTTCACAAGGAAAGAACTGTGTCGTGGGATCTATGCTTGTCGTAGAAAAAGGATTGTTGTCACACGATGGATTGTGGTTGCAAATGACAGTTGTATAGTAGTTAATTTGAGATCGCATGAGATTTTGGCGATGTTTTTTTTGGTCACTTCCACCATTAATGCACAATAACTACCATTGAACTGACAGGAAAAGTGATGGTTTGGTTGGCGGTTTCTTTGAAATGATTAGAAATATTGCTCCATTTGATCGAAATCGCTACCACCTTTCCATTTATTGCAAGATCATGTGACACACTGAATGATTAAAGGAGTAAATATATTTCATCTTCACATCGAAGCTTCATCATTTCATTGCATTCGACTGATTGTTCTAAATTGCATGTCTGTAACTGTCTGAGCTAAAGATATTTTTCACATAGTATGGTCATCTCCGTCTCCAGAATGAGTACTATCCAAGAATCAGGTCTTGAGATTCCCTCACCTATGCCCATCATGGAATACACTGCAAAATTTGTTTCATAGTGACTGCCAAGGATTGTAGAGGTAGTTGCACAATCACCAATGATTCGAGTAGTTGTTTTACGGCTAGACCCACCTGGTCCATCAAGAAAGAAATGATCTGTCCAGTTGCATGAAGAGGACAACCCCTCCACCCAACAATGAAGCAACATGATTTGCATCCATGTTTCTAGATGATGTCCCACCAAGGCCATCAAACACGCTGAAGGTCATTGTGGGTAAAAATGTAAAGTGTCATTTTGCTAACCATATCAAAAGGAGTTTGGGTCACAACAAATATTATTCAAAATTAACAGAAAATGAGTTTCATCGACCATGACTTGCACAAATTCCTAGAACTGACGATGGACAAATACATGGCTATTATCATAAAAACAGAGGATGGCCCTATTCACATAGTTCCAATGGAGTGGGAGCGACGATGGGATATATCTAGACTGTTGCCGCTGATGTACATGCCACATTTTGGCCGCACAATAAAAATGAATTCTTATGTAAAGTAGCTGTTGGTATATTTCCATAGTGATTGTTTGTAGCTCAACATGAAAATTTCAATGGATGTCTAGATGACAACTTCTATCACAAGGATTCCCCTTGCAGGCGTTGACCCAACACCATTCTTTGTTGAAAAGGACCAAGGTACAAAATTGACAAATAGAATGAAAGATAAGTATGAACTGAGAAGAGACAAGAGAGGATTTTCCATCGCCCCTATAAACGACACGATCGTTCGGTTCACAGCAAAGGTTATATCCAGTAAGATGCTAAAAAATATGCAACCGAACCAATGTATTGTTGAAACAATTGTTGTGGTAGAGCAATGCACATCGGGCATGCATATGAACTGGTCGACCTATATGTTGAACGAGCTATTAGAAGATGTTGAGGATTCACATGAAAAGTGTTATATTTTTATCATTTAAGCAATATGGTCTAGGATCTTATCTGAGAGAATAACATGGACAGCAATAATCACAAGAGACAAGAGACACAAAGAATTTTCCTCGGGGAAATCATAAAGGAGAAAACCACACAAATTCCTCAGAGATAGAATGAGCACCAATGGCAGCAATAAAACCCAAAGATAGAAAATATGATCTCCACAGCTGTTCTCTCTTTCTCTCACTTGAGAGAGATTCTCCTCTCTCACTCATGCGCCCCAGTGAGTGAGTGTATGTGTTGAAATGAGGAGAGCCTCACTTCTATTTATATTCTTCCATTCACTTTATTTCCACTCCAACATGTCGGCCTCACTTAGAAATTACTTACTAGGGCCGACATCTCTAGGAGAGTCTAATAACCCTAGTGCCCCACAACTGTGGGGAATTTTCCCTCCAATAAACAAGGAGGGTTAACCTTAACTCAATCGTGGGGACTATTTCCCTGACTTACAATGGAGGATTAATCTCAATGAATTTACATGACTTGTTTACATTATTGAATCTCCTGATCGAAACATCGGGGCATGACATGAATTAATTACATTACAAATACTTCCCGGAATAAACATTGGGGTACAATACATAAGATATACAAGTGAATACATTCTGAAGTTACAAATACATCAACAAAAAGGGTAATCCCTTTAACTATTCATGACTATTAATTTTGATTTCTTTTGTCGCATGGGAAGAACCACAAAACTATCAAGGGGTAGGTGTCCCATTTCCATGCCAAGGATCTCAATACTAGAATCTCTCATTTGAAAAAGAGAAATTTGAGCAACAAAAAGATAATAATATTGATTTTTTTTACAAGGAGAGGAACTTAGGCATTTTGTTAGGAAACAGGATAGAATCACCAAGGAAACTGTCAAATAGTTTCAAAGTATTATAATATTTTCGGTCGAGGCTCATCACATCTTTTTGGAGCCATGATAAGACCCGTAGAAGCAAGGTTTAGCAACATAGTTTTAGTTATCCACTGTAGAAATTGAATCCATTAATTAGGACTAGATTGAAGAATGGCGAGTACATGTCGCAGAGGATCAAATATTTGTTGAAGATGAGCCGTAAGAGGATGACCTATTGACAAAGAAGAATGGAGATCAAGGAGCATATCCATCGGCTGAAGAAAATCCACTAAGCTCTCCCATTCATAGTCAAGATGAATTCAATGTGATCCCAATGGATCCAGATTTGGGCTAAAAAAGAAAATGATTTGGAAATTTTGAGAAGAGTCGTAAAAGGAGGAAGGATGATAGATCATTTGGGGTCGTTGGTCTTACAAACGATGATTATAACCTTCTCTCAGATAGAATGGAAGAAACAACAAGTGAGAGTTGAAAGAAGATGGATGAGCAACACACAGAATTGATAACCCGTGTGATAGATGTACTGCAAATGCTTTAATTGCAGTGAAATAATTTCGCATTTTGGTCGACCAAACACCATACTTGATAGTGTCACGGGACCATGCTGGACCATCGAAAGAGTGACCTGTCAAGGCATCATCAACAACGCCATCGATAAGGATTCAATTAGTGGTTCAAGAAATTGACTTAGGAACACTAGAGCTTAATACCATATTCAAGGCTCTTGGTGATGTCACCATGGATTTTTTTGCAGTATTGATGTATGAATTACATGTTATTTAGCATGCTGCAATAGAAGAGATGAATACCAAAGAGTGTGCATTACTTAATAAAGTCAATTCATCACAAACAAATATTAAGGCAATGAAGAAAACAGTCTAGAACAAATAACATCAAGAAAAAACCAGGCAGGAGGACAAGCAACGACTAGATGCAACTGTTACACTCGCCTGTAGCAGTTTCATGGAAGACGGTATTATCCCAGAAATGATCTCAGAAGCAAAAGTATTTTTACTTGGAGAAGTAGATGAGAACCTCCACAAGTGGTTCGCGAAGCTGGAATCACAAATGAAGTCGAGTAAACCTCCATAGGTACTAGAAGAACGAAGGAAAGCAAAAACTAAGGCTGCGACGAAGATGGAAGAGGCAGAGGCAATTTGTGCCAAAGCGGTCAAACAAGTTTTTCAGTCATGGGAATCCTTGGTCAATGACAAAGAGATAGAGCAAGTTACAGAGCAGCTGCATGCTGTCGAAGCATAATTTAACCAATTGAAGAACAATTTAAAGAAGATTTCGATAGTAGAGAAAATGCTAAGGATGTCGACATGAAAAAGTTACAGCAGTAAGTAGCAAAAATATGAACACAACAACAAAAAAGAATCGACTAGGTTGCAGAGTTGCAGGTAGAAGCAGAGAAGGTAACAATTATTATTCAACTTGTGCATGAAAATGTACAAGAATCCTTGGGGTCGATAGGACTAATAACTTCGGAACACATCAGTTTTGAACTTGTGGAAAAATTGAAAATAATGGAAGAAGTGTGATAGGAAACTGAACAAGTTGTGAAAATATTTTTAGATTTTCATAGTAAGGTCACACTAACATAGATTTCAGACTGATGTGGCTTGGGACAAGCCACATGTGAGTGTTTTGGGCCTGTCATCCCCAGGAAAAGACGAGAAGAGATAACCAAAATAATTTCTGGAAAGATGAATATTCTGGTCGCAAGGCGAACAAAAGTAGCAATGGAAGGATCTGCGGCAAAAGAGGAATCAAGAAAGTAGAAAAGCATCGTTTGACTTATTTTGGGTAAAGAATTAGTTAGAATAAAAACTTGCTTTTAGTAATAAAACATGATTATATTTTGGGTCGATATTGCCTATTCTTAGATTTAACAAGATGTATTAAAATAGAAAGGCATCCTATCGACTGACGGTTGAATCAAGAAGTGTAAAATTAGAAAAGCTAAAGCATGAACCCAAGATATGTGTGGGTTAAGGAAGTGATAGGATTTATCCAAATTGTGTGTGGATCAACCATTTAGAGAAGAGAAGATAAGAGATACAAAGAGAGAGAGAGAGAGAGAGAGAGACCAAAAACAGAGAGCACGAGATGAGAGAAGAATTTATGAATTGTAAAGAATATCTAAAGAAGAGTCTGCAAGTTGAGTGCACAGATCAAAGGTGTTAAACCATTTCTCATGCCATATGAAGAGAATCTTTGTGGTTTTTCCCATATGGGTTTCCACGTTATATCTTGTATTTGTGTGTATTTAATGTTTATGTTGATGTTGAATGCATATATGTCATGAATGAGCCGATTTGAATGTGTCGTGTAGACTCTATCATGAATGAACTTATATATACATGTGTCGTACATATATTGAGTTAAATATATGTTAATGATTTATGTTGCATACTGTGATATATGTCTATGGATCAATAGTTTATTATCTTGAATGAATGTATAAAACAAAAGTATAATTCTTGGTTTTGGTGGAGTGATATGATGGTGCTATGATAAGGAAAATTTCTAACATAACTTCAGAAACTTGGTTCTAGCAGTTCCCAATAAGATATCTTGGGTTAGTCTTCATCTGCATTACAAGTGTTACTCATAGAGTTCTTCTCGGTTGGGCCAATATCTTGGGATTTGTTGACAAACAAGGGATTTGAACCTAGGTCGACCAAAAGTATGCCAACATACCCCATTCGATATTTAACTCTTTCCCTTAATGAGCTTATCTACTTTTAGCATAGATCTCTTGTGCCTCTTCAATTAAATACCATATATAAATTGCCTAAGTTCTCAGGGCAGATGAATAAGTAAGCCATTAATTCCTAGATGCATAGTCTTTCTATGTATTTCAAGACCAGTATTGATCTGATCAAGGCTAAGAAGCTTCATATTGCTAGTATGCAACTTGATGGCATCACTGAGTAGAATACCGCTCTCTAGTGGTGGCATTGGGGGATCAAATCACGACTTCTCGTTTGGATTCATGGGATGCCTTATGCGAGGCTTATTGATTTTTTAGCAAATATGATGAGCTTTGAAATATTGGATACTTGAATCAATAGAACATTTAATCACATAGATCATTCAACCATAAAAAGGATGTACCCTAAGAAAAACCCTCAAAACAATGAGGATAAAACCCCCAACAAATATTCAAAGTATAATATGATAGATAAAAAAGAATGTCTTTTTACAATATAGCATATTGCTTTCAGCACCCAATGTTGTAGATAAGAGAGGATACTAAGCAATAGAGAATATATATGAATTGCATCAACTTGCCATGTTCCCAACACATTAATAACAATATAAAATCAATGCCATGCAAACTATAGTGAATGGTTGCATGATATTAGTGCACCACATGCAAAGAATAACAAATTGATTTCATGAAAAAATATCATATGCACTAGTTTCTTCAATCCTACATACATGATGCACAATACCATACAATTGTGGCATTAAATCATCATTAATCGATTCTAGAGTGAACTTGCCTTCAAACTGATTACATGCCCACTTAGTTAGAATGTTAACTTAAGTGTTGTAATGTAATAACTCAAGTGTCATCATGAAAACACTTTATTAACTAAAATGTCATCTTTTGGCTAACCTAAGTGTCATCTTTTAATTTAACTAAAATGTAATCAATGCAAAACACTTTAGTTAACTAGTCCATCTTTATTAACACTTAATTAACTATTATTAATTGAAATCATGTTGATTGATTTACTTGAAGTGATAATTGTGAGTTCTCCTTTAATTAACTAATGCATCCATTGTTGCTTTAACTGAAGCTTAACAATATTTAACTAAGGCATGCATTGTTACATTAACTGAATCTTAAAATTTGTATTTCATCTTAGTCAACTCAAGTAATCTCATTTGTAATTCAAATTCTATTGTTCTCTATGCTTTTATCTTTATCTCTTATCTTTTACTACATGGTCAATATGTGTTAACTTTATTTTATCTTATCATATCAGATTATACTCAGAATATTTGTTTGATGTTGTGGTCGGATTATATTACTCTCGACCAAATAATCATATGCAAAATTAATTCATTCAGAGGTGGATAGTATCTAGAGGAGACTTAATGACATCTAGTGACCATGGATAGTAATATATCACACAAAATTAAATGCTTCAACATGCAAAGAATCCACCTCTATAACTGAAGGTCCACCCCATGGGTACCTACTATAATCAGAGGTCCACCTAATAGGTACCTACTATAACTGGAGGTCCATATGAGAATATTACTTGATACATACAAGTCATGAGCCTTTTCCAACAAGACTTTACAACATCATCACTTTGATAAATCAAAGCATTCACCTATACACATGAGGAATAACCTTTTACAACTAAAGGCTTAGTCATCCTTGAGTCCAACTCAAGAATCTACTCCAAGTTCCCGATTCCAAATCAAGAATCTACTCCAAGTTCCTGAGTCCAACTCACGATCCCTACCTCAACACATGAGGCCCAATCCTGGATGTACAATATTATCTTGTACAATGACTCATGATGTTGTACATTTAACAAATTTCTTTCTTAGTGCTTCTACCCTCCTGGATATCAACAACACCTCCTTGCTCATTGGTTGCAACTATCAACTTTCCAAGAAGTCAATATTAATTTACATTGATCTTGTCACCAAAATTTTCCTTCAATTACAAATTCAAGAGCCAGAAGTGGTTCTCAATGTTAAATTCAATTTTGGTCTTTTATTAATGTTAGGTAGGGAAGTTGATTAATTTGATATTTTTACCTTGGATAAGTATTTTCACCAAGATTTGGTGGTGGAACATAATCATACTCCCCACATCCACTCTCCTTTGTAACAACTAGGTCCTTCCTTTGCCCCTTCCTCTCATGCTTCTCCCTCTAAAGCTGGGAAATGGTGTTCCTTTCATTAATCCCAATTCAAATTTGTATGTCAAATGTTGTGCTCTTTGCAATTCTCAAGCTGATAAAACTATTTTTTTATATCTCTCCATTCCCTCTACTCCTCCTACACTTGTTCCTTATTTAATTCCTTTGGATAATCTTTCTAAACCCTATCCCTCTTTAGCACTCATCACCATAGAATCTACACCCTTTTCCTTGGCCTCTCTATTTACACACAACTACCAAATTAAACAGGTGAGAACAACCCTTGTTATGGACAATGGTATCCAAAAGAATATGGTGTCTCATGATCTAGTTCAGGAAATTGCACTACCCACCACTCCCCATCTCACACCATATCAGTTGGGTTGGGTTTAGAAAGATGGTCCTCATGTCATGGTGACGCACCATTGTGCTGTTAAGTTTGTTATTGGACACTTTCGTGACATTGTCCTTTGTGATGTGGTTCCTCTCAATCGTGCAGACCTTCTATTGGGTATTCCGTATCAAGAGGAACACCACATAGTTTATCATTCTCATCAACACCGATATCATCTTCAGAATGAGGATCACACTTACGTCCTCACATCCTCTTCTATGACATCCCCTCCTTTACTCATGGTTATTGTTGTTGTTCACCACGTTAATCTACAACAACACTTGTCTCTATATATTATGCACCCCCTCAATCCTGATACCCCCTGTCAATACCTTCCCTTCGGATATGGTAGATATTCTCTAATATTTTGAGGATGTGTTTGATGCTCCTATTGGGCTTCCCCCACTACACCCTATTTATCACTCTATTGATCTTATTCCTGGTGATACCTTTCCAAATGCTCCCTCCTTCACTGTTAGAGCAATAATCCACCTTGTTATTATGGTCATACACCTAGGTGACATTTCATTTGCTTTGATTCTATGTTCTATGGTCCAAACTTAGGCTATATTGATCATTTATTAATAGTTGAGGCGCTCCACTTTGATCATTGTGACAGTTGAGGCACTCTAGTTTGATCATTTTGACAACCCAGGTTCCCTCATTTATGAAATATCATTCTTGGTGGGATCCCCTAGCCCCGAATTCAGGGAATATGTTTGAATTTAGGCACCAGTGCATGTTTGTGGTGGTTTTTTTCCTTTCTTGGGCATATATTGCCTCCTAGAGCCACTCCCACTCACCCATGTTCTCACCCACACCTAGAATGCCTCCATTTATGGTCCAATATGCCTTACCCATGTTCACACTAGCATTGGTGACCGTTTGGGATGGTTAGTGAGCTTATTGGTCCACCTAAGGGGGTTTGAAGGTCAAATCATAGTCTGACACATGTATGCTTCCAGGTGCCCTACAAAAGATAACAATTTCTCCCTAATGTAATATAAACATGATCCATACATATTTACATGTTTTACAATCATAATAATATTAGTGATTGACTACATTTGTATATGATAATTTCCCTCTTTCTGTTGTTTTGTGCATAATTTGTGTGTAATATCAAATTGTGAGAATCTCCTTGGCTCATAGATCCTACTATGAATAAATTATCACATGGTATCAGAGATATTTGGAGCTGCAAATCAAAATCAAAGTGTTTGAGTTGTTTTTGAGGGAATTTTCCAAAGAAATTTGAGTGTTTGCATTGCAGGTACAATTAGCAGCTTGTCACCTAGTGCATAAGCAGAAATGGAGAAGACTCATGTATTGCTGACCCAATTTAAATATTTTGAATGGAAGGTCGAAATGGTGATCCATATAAGATCAAAAGGCTAGTTCAGATTCACCATGGGGATAGAAGTCGAACCCCACTGTGCTATGGAGAAATTGAAGCTGTACTTCAACAAGCTTGATGACGCATTTGGAATTCTCTGTATCAGTATTTCAAGAGACTTGTCTTCCATGTAGACAGTTTGTAAACTCCCAACAAAGTATGGGTCAAGCTTGAGGCATTGTTAGGGAATACTGATGAGATGATAGGTCACCAGCTCAAAAATGAGCTAATCTCACTGATTCCAGCTACTATGAGACAATCCAAGACTTCTTCACCAAGTTCAAATCGTTGGTGCTTCTGCTGAAAAAATGTGGCATAGAAAAGAAAGAGGAGCAGTTTATCTTGTCAATACTTTCGAAGCTATGGCCAGAGTATTTTTTGTTTTTATCAACATTCCACTCTAGCAAGCTCATAGCTCGAAATTGNGGTCTAAAATGGGCCTCCTAAGGAAAATAATAAAATAATAGTTAAAATAATAAAATAATATTTATTAATTTTGGAGGAAGAAAGAAAAAAACTACTTTTTGTGATCATATTTCTGACATATCTCCCTGTATTTTTTACTCAAATTTCTATTGGGAGAGATCGTTGGATGTAGAATACATCATCATCACATTTTTTTCAGGTATTTCTTGTTTTTGGGGTAGTGGGGTCCGTCAAAAGTTTGCAATGTGGGTACTCATTGGATGCAGAATCAAATTCTGCATCCAACGAGCTCTCCTGATAGAAATTTGAGTAAAAACACAGGGAGATATGTCGAAAATACGAACAAAAAAAAGTAGTTTTTTTATGACAAATATGTCAATTCAACCATTATGGTTGAATCATTTTATTGAGATTCTATTGGTTCTTGAATTCCAACTCACAAGAAATTATTGTTGGCACATTTTCTTATAAGGCCCATTTTAGGCCCCAAATTTCCTCTAATGGAGGATGCTATCACAGGCAGACTTCATGGAGTCATTGACACAAGAGAAAGATAAGATGGTACAAATGGGAACCATAAAATCCAGTAAGGATCAATCCCTTGCTGGAAGTGTTTTGAATACAACCAAATGCAATAATAAATCCAAATATTTGTAGCAGCAAGAGAAGAAGAAGCAGGAGAAACCCAAATCTTCAAATGGGGGTTCGAATCCTTGCAAGGACAAGGACAAGAAGAAGCAAGAAAAGACCAAATGTACCTACTGTCACAAGGGGTGGAATCCATAGAGTGCAAGTATGAATAATACCATAGACATGATGGCACATCTTCTTGAGAAGAACAACATCCTTCTTCCAGAAGACGTGAGGAAGAAAGATGGTGGTTCGGGCTTAGACAACAAAGAGAGGTGCCATGCTTTGGTTTTTGGTTCTTCAATATCTTCTTCCTTCATCGTAGATCTAGGAGCTTCCAGGTGCATGGCCTCCATGCAAGATTCCTTCTCAGCCATGCATCCTTACAGTGGTCCATCAATTCTTACGGGTTATGATTCATAGATCCAAGCCAATTGGTAGGATTGATCTTGAAGATGGGTACTTCAAATATGTGTTGTTTGTGCCTAATCTATAAACGAACGTACTCTCGGCGTATCAAATGACACACACTAATGAATCCAAGAGAGTAACATTTATTCCAAATGTAGTGGAGATAGCATAAATATCTACAGGCCAAGTTGTAGCAGTTGGGTTTGCTGACCATGATTCGAAAATGTACAATTTCTCTCACTTCCTCCCCTACTCTCAAGGGAATGCGTTCATGTCCCATGCCAATGAAACAAGAAAGTTGTGGTATGAGAGATATGGTCATCTCAACTATAGGTACCTTTAGTCATTGAGCAAAGAAGGCATGGTGGAAGGGCTTCCTTCTATCAAGTTCTCAAATGGCACATGCAAAGGATGTGTACTTGGAAAGCATGTTGAGAAAGGATATGAGAAAGGAAAGGCAAGGAGAGTTGTACAAGCACTTGATTTGGCTCATTCAGACCTCATAGTTCCTCTTCCCACACCCTCATATGGGAATTCAAGGTATATGTTGACCTTCATAGATTATTGCTCAAGGTACTACTAGGTGTACTTTCTCAAACTAAAATATGAAGCTTTTGAGACTGTCAAAGTTTGGAAATATTTCATTGAGAATGCTTGTGGGAATAAGATCAAGATCCTTAGGATAGAAAATGGAAAGGAGTATGTGAAAAATAGTTTGCAGCAACTTTTTGAAAAATGTGGCAGCCAAATGCAGCATTCATTTCCCTACATAGCACAACAAAATGGTGTGGCAGAGCACAAGAACAGAGCTCTCAAGGAGATGGCAACCTGTATGATGGAAGCAAAGGATTTGAATCCTAAGATATGGGATGAAGCCATTAACTATTCTGCATATGTCCAAAACAAATCTCCTCACTAAGTTTTGGATGGGAAAACTCCATATGATGCTTGGAGTGTTCACAAGCCAACTGTTTCTAGTTTCAGGGTCTTTGGCTCAAAGGCTTGGGATAGGATTCCTCAAAAGAAGAGAAAGGCCTTGCAACCTAAAATAAAGGAGTCTATTATGGTTGGATCTGATCAATATGCAAAGGGATACAATTTCTTTGATGCCTCATCTTAGAAGACATTCATTTAAAGGAGTGTACAGTTCGAAGAAGACCTCATGCAAGAGACCGAACTAACCCATGGGGATACTCACATCCTCCACTCCATGATGATGTAAGTAATGAATCCTTCTCTAATTTTTATGATTCTCATATTTATGATGATGATGATGATGACATGCATTCATATCATGACTCACCCATTCGGCCAAAGTGGGCTGAGAAAACCATTGAACCAGCTGGGGATTGAGTTGGTGATCCACAAGATTCTAGGAAGACTAGATCTCAATTCCACAATGTCTATTCTACTTGTGAATTGAATATTGTTGATAAATTCCTCATTATGGTTGGATTTGATCCTCAAACATATCAGTAATCATTTATTGACCCAAGATGGAAAACATCCATGCAAGAAGAGTTAAAATCATTGCAAGACAATGAGACTTGGGAATTGCTTTCCTTGCCCTTCAAGAGGAAACTAGTGCAATGCAAGTGGGTCTATAGGAAAAAAATAGATGCTTATGGTTTAGATATAAATTATAATTCTAGGTTGGTTTCTAAATGCTTCTCTCACTTCCAAGGAGTGGACTATACAGAGACATTTGCACAGGTTGCAAACATGGACTCTACCAGGCTAGTTTTAGCCATTGCTGCATCTAAGTGTTGGGAGGTTCACCACATGGATGTGAAGAGTGAATTTATTCATGTTAACCTTCCATAGGATATATATATGCATAAACCTGAAGGTCTCATTGAGGATCCTTCACTTGTATGCATGTTAAAGAGGTCTCTCTATGGCCTCAAGCAAGCCCCCAAGGCTTGGTATGCCAAGATGGAAAATTTTGTGCTTTCGCTTGGCTTTGAAAGATGTAAATATTATCCTAGTGTGTATTTGAAGCATGTTGGTGACTTATTTCAGGTCATAGTGTTTTATTTTTATGACCTTTTGATTACATTTAGCTTCATTAAAGAGATTGGATCAATTAAGTCTTCTTTGCATAGTGAATTTTCCATGACTAACCTTGGATTGTTGAAGCAATTTCTTGGATTGGAAATTGAGCAATATGAAGTGGGGATCAATGCCAACCAACCAAAATATGATGCATACTTGTTATTGAATTTTAAAAAGGCTAAATGTAAGGCATCCAAGTGTCCATTCCTTTCAGGAATAAAGCTAGGTGAATTTGGTGCATCTCCATTGGTGGACATCTCATTGTACAGACAACTAGTTGGGAGTCTATTGTATATTACACACTCCCAACCTGATTTGGAATATGTTGTAGGTGTTGTTGATGTATATATGCAGCAGCCTCATGAGTTCAAATGGAATACATCCAATAGGATACTTCATTATGTGCAAGGAACCAGACAATTCGGAGTACACTATGTTGTTGGTTCTCCACTAGAACTAGTTGGATTTACTGATTTTGATTGGGATGGAGATTCCATTGACACAAAATCCACTTCAGGTTATGTATTCATGCTTGCACATGGTCCCATATGCTGGTAAATCAAGAAACAACACACCATATCCCTCTCTTCAGCTAAGGTTTGTTGAATTTTCATATGCTTAGCTAAGACATCAGTATATCATTTCATTTTTCATAACAAAATCATATAAACAGGATCACTAAAAGAAACAGTATCACAAGAACAACATAGATTTATATTGGGAAAACCCTAAAGGGAAAAACCCAGCAAAATCTTCCTCAATATAGATTCCCCAAAAAGGTAAAATGGTAAAACCAACAAGGAGATCAAAAACCTGATCCTCCTCCTTCTCCAGCTACTTCTCTCCTCCACAAGTGCGCTACTCAAGTGAGAGTGTGTGTTACAAATGAGGAGCACTACACCTCTATTTATATTCATCCTTTCACTTAAGTTAACTCATCTGTCATGTAGGCTCGAGTTAATCATGTAGGCTTGAGTTACACATGTAGGCTCAAGTAACCACACTGGGGTGCTAATGACCCACCTTTACAATTAGAGGGGACTGCCTCATGACTCTTATTAGTTCTTCCAATTAGGAGCATCGGGGTACAAAGTAATACAAGTGGTTCTCCCGGTAGGACCATCGGGGACCACAAAGAAATACATATAGAATATTCTTCGAAGTTACAATATTTCAACACTCCCCCTTAACGAGAAGGGTATTCTATAACAACATCAACAACAACAATAATAGGAGAGAGATAGAGGACATCATCAACATCATCAGGGTGATACATCTATAAATTATTGGAAGCTTTTCAACATCATGTGGTATTCATATTCAATCTTTAGTCTTCAGCATCATCAGTACTTTAACCGCTTCGATCAGCAACATCTTCAGCATCTTGACTCTTCAATCAGTAGCAACATCTTCAGCATCTTGACTCTTCAATCAGCAGCAACATCTTCAGCACTTTGACCTTTCGATCAGCAACATCTTCAACACTTTGACCTTTCGATCAGCAACATCATCTTCAACACTTTGACCTTTCGATTAGCAACATCATCTTCAACACTTTGACCTTTCGATCAGCAACATCTTCTTCAACACTTTGGCCTTTCAATCAGCAAAAACATCATCATCATACTCTCATATTTCGATCAGAAACATCATCAAAACATCAACATCATCATCATCAAAATATCAGCATCAAAATATCATCATCATCATACTCTGATCTTTCAATCAGAATCATCATTATCATCAGCCTCTGATCTTTCGATCAGAAACATCATCAACCGAACATCATCAACTCATCATCATATTATGATCTGTCATCATCATCATACTTTGATAATACAGCATCATCATCATCAGGATCTCATCATCATCACATTCTGATATTTCGATCAGAAACATCATCATCATCATCGCATTCTGATCTTTCGATTAGAAAACATCATCAGCAGCAGCAATATCATAATCATAAGCAAATTATGATCTTCCGATCAGAAAACATCATCATCATCATATTCTGATCTTTTGATCAGAGAACATCATCATCATCAGCAACAGCATCATCATTGTATTCTAATCTTTCAATTAGAGAACATCATCATCAGCAGCAACTTCTGATCTTTCGACCAGAGAAACATCATCATCATCATATTCTGATCTTTCGATTAGAGAACATCATCATCATCATATTCTGATCTTTCGATCAGAGAACATCATCATCATCAGCAACAGCATCATCATCATATTCTGATCTTTTAATCAGAGAACATCATCATCATCAGCAACTTCTGATCTTTCGATCAGAGAACATCATCATCAGCAGCAACATCTGATCTTTCGATCAGTACATCATCATCATCATCAGCTACAACCTACAATCCACAACTCAAAGACAAAAATTCTTTGGATTGCTTTTGGACTTAAAGTCCAAGGATGATACAATCCCACCACATTCTTGACAACCAAAGTTACCAGATTGATTACGGGAGAATCAGTCCCTATCACTTTAGGACTAAGTCCAAGGACGATGCAATCCTACCACATTCTCGAGGACCGAAGCCATCGGATTGATTATGGGAGAATCAGTTCCTATCACTTTAGGACTATGTCCAAGGACGATGCAATCCTACCACATTCTTGAGGACCGAAGCCACCGGATTGATTACGGGAAAATCAGTCCCTATCACTTTAGGACTATGTCCAAGGATGATGCAATCCTACTACATTCTCGAGAACCGAAGCCACTGGATTGATTACGGGATAATCAATCCCTATCACTTTAGGACTATTTCCAAGGATGATGCAATCCTACCACATTCTCGAGGACCGAAGCCACCGAATTGATTACGGGAGAATCAGTCCCTATCAATTTAGGACTATGTCCAAGGATGATGCAATCCTACCACATTCTCGAGGACCGAGGTCTCCAGATCACTTTAGGGAAAATTCCCAGGGATGATAGAATCCCAGTGCAACATCACTACTCCCCTTTTCGAGGAAGGTCTTTCCAAACAACACCAAGCTTGTCTCGAAATTGTTCGAACTCTACTCGAGGTAGAGGCTTCGTCAGTACATCATCATCCAAACCATCATCATCTACATCTTCAGTATGTGACTACTGAAAGAATCATCATCTATATATTTAGTATAGAAATACCGAAAGCATCATCATCTCTATATTCAGTATAGAAATACGAAATCACCATCATCTGCATCTACAGTATGTAAATACTGAAATATCATCTATATCTTCAGTATGGGAATACTGAAATCATCATTATTTATATCTTCAGTATGGGAATACTGAAATCATCATCATCTATATATTTAGTATGGGAATACTGAAACATCATCATCTCTATATTAAGTATAGAAATATTGAATCACCATCATCTGCATCTACAGTATCATCATCTGCATCTTATCTTGTATGTAGAAATACCGGATTTCTATGTGTTACGTCGGAACACAGGGTTCTTTGTCATCAAAACTATGGTTATCACATAGAATCATTGTAGTATCCACCTTCAGGTCAAAGAGACCTGATATTAGATTCTGAAGCCATATGGCCTCACAACTTAGTAGAGCAATCTGCTATGTATTCTGCTTCAACCGTGCTAAGAGAAACACTGGACTGTTTCCTGCTAAACCATGAACTCATAGCAGACCTCAAACAAAAGCATCTACCTGATGTGCTTTTCCTGTCTGAGATACTTCCAACCCAATCTGTATCTATGTAGTCATACAATCTATACTCATGGCTACCATCATAGTATAGACCAAAGTCTATAGTCCCTTTCAGATATCCCATCACATGTTTTGCAGCTACTAGGTGAACCCATCTTGGTTGAACAAGATATTGACTTAAGGTGTTCACAGCAAAACAAATGTCTGGTCTGGTATTTGTCAAGTACATCAATGACCCAATGATCTATCTGTAGTGAGCCACATCCACTAACTCTGATGAGTCATCAGCTAACAGCTTCAGGTTGGAGTCCATGGGTGTGGCCATGGCTTTGCATTCCAACATATTGAATCTCTTCAATATCTCTATCGCATACTTTCCCTGGTTGAGAAATATTCCTTCTGAACTTTGCCATACTTCCAGACCTATGAAATAATGCATTAACCAAAGGTCTTTCATCTCAAATTCTTCTGCTAGTTTCTTCTTGCTTTCCATGATCTATTTCTCATTCTGTGTCAAGAATAAGTCATCCACATATAATAACAGGATGACAGGTTCATCTTCTACAGCCTTGTAGTAAAGGTTAGGATCGACTTTACTCTTTCCAAGGCCCATGCTCATCAGGAAACTATCTATTCTTCCATACCAAGCTCTGGGAGCTTGCTTCAGGCCATAGAGGACCTTCTTCAACTTGCATATGTGAGTCCATCTGTCTTCAACTTCAAATCCTTGTGACTATTCGATGTAAAACTCTTCCTCAATCATTCCATTAAGGAAGGCTTGTCTTTACTTCATCGTGGAATAAACTACCATGATAGTTCTAAAGGAAGTGTACCTTAATTCCTGAAGTAAGTGTCTCTTCAGAATTAATTCCCTCTTTCTAATAGAAACCTATAGCCACAAGTCTTTCCTTACTTCTATCATCAACATATTTTATCTTGCAAATCCATTTGGAAGATACCACATTCTTGCTTTCTGGTTTGAGTACTATATCCCAAACATCATTCTAGTATTCTTTCATCATAACATCTTCCATGAGTTCGTCTTGTCAGGTCATCAACATATCCTAGTCTTATGCATTCAACCTTGAAGGTTGGAACCCACTTTACTCTTGGTAAAGTCTCGATCCATCACGAAGCTATCCATCATGTCGTACCATGTCGAACTCAGATATCTTCTGTAGTCACTCCCCCTGAAGTGGAGTATCATCTTCCCTCTTCATTCTGTACAGGTGGTTCTATTTGGTTTTGGATCAGATTTGGATCAGATTTGGTTTTGGATCAGATTTGGTTTTTCTACCTCTATGTCACTCTAGTTGTTCATGGTGCTCCAGGTTCTCTCGCTTCTTTGGTTTCCCTAATTTCTTCGGTTGCAGGTGTGAACCATTGGTTCTAAAAGGTACGAGTTTCGAGTTCACACAAAAATAGTTGTAAGAGATGTATATTGAAATTATCATCTCAAAGCAGGGATTTTGTTGAGATGGATCTCAAATAAGGCCCCCACCCACAAAATTTGTTGTAAAACTTTATTGGGGCTATTATTCCTAGTTGGAGAGTATTGCACTAACGAAATTCCGAAATGGGCCTACTAGATGAAAAGATGTAGGAATTTCACTTGGTCATTGTTGAGATAGCAAGAACTTCCCCTTTTATATCTATTTTTGTCTTGTTTTATTATCCTTATGTAGTTACACAACTCTAATTGTGGATAAAAGGACCCCCTCCTAATTTTGACAAGGAATTTGTAGTTACACTTGAATTGATGAGAATACTTCCTTTCGTAGATTATTTTGCTTCTTGATTGATCATGTATGGCTCCAAAGACTCAAAGGTTTGCTCTCTTTGAATGAACTACCCTTTGATTGTTATAGTATTATAACTTCGGAAGATATTCCATATGTATTGATTGTATTCCTCCTTCGGGAGATGAGTTTGGTCTTGTTAGTATCATTGAAAGAATCAATGTAAACCTTCAGATGTAAGGCGGGTCAATAGTACCCAAGTGTCAATATAATAAATGTTATTTGTGGTGTCCAGTTGGACAAGTCGACCTAGTTAGTTAGAGAAGTCGACCCTGTTAGGTTAGAGGTCAAGTCAACTTAAGAATATAAATAGGGAGGTGCTCCCCTTCATTCGTACTTACTCACTCAAGCTGTTTTACAAGAGAGAGAAATATTAGTGTGCCAGAAAGAAGAGAGAAGAAGTTTTTTGGGTTTTACACTGCTCTGGTTGAGTTCTATACTGAGGAAGTTTTGTGCGGATTTCTCCCTTGTGGTTTCCCCGAGGAAAATCTTGTGTTTATGTGATTTTTTGTTCTTTTAGTGATATACTAGTAACTATTTGTTTTAAGATATCATCGAAGCAAAATAATAAATTTCAACATGGTATCAGAGCCACCTTGAAAGGAAGCACCGCATAGTTAGGTTTTTGTTACTTCAAAAAAATCTCTCGACAGATCAACCAGAAAAGAGGGATCCCTCAACTCGCCCCTGAAGAGCACATCTTTCTGTGGAGACATAACTGAATGCCAAGAATTTTCAATTTGGACCAGTTACTGCTGCTTGGACAAACTAGAGCTCCAGTTTTCCTGAGGTTTCATCATCAAACTGAGAAAAGGGAAGATACAGTCTACCTCACCCTAGGGAGACACATATTCTCCACCATTCAGCTCTACTTGTGATCCCAACTGAAAAATTAGGGTTTCTGCATCAAACCCTAGGTCATACAAGAAGGAGGTTAGTCAGGAGTTTTTTTCTTTAAGTAAGTACTATTCCTTTCTATTCCATTTGAAGTTCTTAGTCTTCTAAATATGACAAAGAATACCAAGCTAGATGAAAATCTTGAAGGTGATGAAAACTTCAGAGCATGGAAGTATAGGATCATGCTCATCCTACAAGAGAATGATCTAGATAAATTTGTGAAAGGGGAAGTGAAAGAACCAGAAGAAGCTGAATCTAAGTCCAAGCATAAGAAGAATATGATAATAGCTGACTCCATCAAAGATAACTTGATTCCTCAAGTGTCCTCTAGGAAGAATCCAAAAGAAATGTTTGATGCTCTATCGGGTCTATTTGAAGGAAGAAACATTAATAGGAAAATGAATTGAGAAATCAACTCAAAAGTGTAAGAGCTCAAAAGTCAAAGACCATGCAGTCTTACTTTACAAGAGTAGCTCAAATCAAGGATTAACTTGAAGCCATTGATGATATGGTTGAAGAAGCAGATATTGTGATGACAACCTTAAATTGCATTCCAAGAGATTGGGAGTCCTTTATACGAGGAATCTGTTCAAATAGGAAACTAACAAAATTCTGAAAGTTCTAGGAAGAATGTGTCCAAGAAGAAGAAAGGATAACAGCTAGAGAAGAAAAGCTAAATGAAAATGAGGATCAATTGAGCCTTAAAAACCCACACCAAAGGAAAAAGGAAGAGTCTTGACCATCCTCCTAAGACTCAAGGGGTCAAAAGACCCACGAGAGACTTCTCAAACTTTGAATGCTTCACTTGTCACAAGTTGGGACACATTGCCATCAATTGTCCCATGAAAGCAGAAAGAATAAAAAAGATGAGGAGGTTTCAGGCACATGCTGCTAAAGATAGTGATCAAGAAGTCCAAGAAGAAGCAAATAAGAATGAAGACACTAGTGAAGAATATGTTTTAATATCTTCTCTAATAGGATCAATGTCACCAGAAAATGACACCTAGCTAGTTGATAGTGGTACCACCAAGCACATGACTGGTTACAAGGAATCACTCTCATGCCTTGAAAAAAAGGAATCTCCACATAGAGTAATGCTTGGAGATGATTCCCAATACCCCATTAAAGGAATCGGAGAATCATCCTATAAATTGGATTCTAGAAATCCCATGAAAATCAAATATTTCTTGTATGTCCCAAGACTAAAGAAGAATCTTCTTTCCATTTCATCCTTAGAAAAGAAAGGCTTCAGAGTTGATTTTGTGGATGGAAAAGTTCTCATGTGGACAAAAGATAAAACCATAGATGATGAAATAGAGATTGGAGTTGAAGAAGGAGGACTCTACAAATTGAAGGGACATACAGATTCAACATTAGAAACCAGTACCATAAACCCATGTGAGTTATGGAACATAAGGATTTCTCATGTTCACTACAAAGTTCTACCAATTGTAAGCAAGGTTGTGATTGGTTTTCTAGAAATTCATATATAACATGAAGGAGTGTGCAAAGGATGTGCACAAGGGAAGAATACTAAGAATCCTTATCCAAAAGTGATAGTAAAGAAAAAGGGATAATAGCTATTATTCACTCAGACATATGCGGGCCAATGCAAACTACTTCATTAAGAGGGCATGCTTACTATGCTTATTTTATTGATGACTACTCCTGCAAGACTTGGATATACTTTTTGAAAAATAAGGATGAAGTGTTTGAAAGGTTCAAGGAATTTAAGGCCCTGGTGGAAAATATCTTTGAGAAGAAAATAAATATTTTGAGATCAGATAATGGAGGAGAGTTCACATAAAATGAATTCAATGATTACTGCAAGGAAGAAGGGATTAAGAGGGAGCTCACAATTCCCTATAATCCACAACAAAATGGTGTGGTAGAAAGAAATAATAGATATATAAATGAAGTTGTGAAAGCTATGATACATGATCAAGATCTTCCGATGTACCTGTGGGTAGAAACAAGAAGAACAATAGTATACTTACAGAATAGAATTTCCCACGGTGCCCTTGGGAATAAAACTCGAAAAGAAATGTTTTCTGGAGAAAAACTAGAGGTAAGGCGCCTAAAGATATTTGTTTTTCATGTCTACATTCACATTCCCAAGGAGAAAAGAACAAAGTTAGATCCTTGAGGAAAGAAGGGATTGTTCATAGGACACAATGAACAATCAAAATCCTATTAGATATATATCCCAGGATACCGTCAAATTGAACTTAGAAGAGATGTCACATTTGATGAAGATACAACCCTCAAAAAGTCAAAGAAAGACAAGGAAGATGAAGAGGAGCATGAAACTCCCAAAGTTGTTGAAAGTCCTAAACCAATTAGCAACAAAGAAGAACTCTAGATGCTTGAAGATCATGATATGACAAAACCTCAGTTACATGAAGAATTACCCAATGAATTTATTTCTCGAAAGAGAAAACCTTCCTGAGCTCATGAAATAATTGAAGAAGCAAAAAGACATGGTGCTCCAGAAGGAACATGATTCGAGAAAGAAAGAATCCAAAGTCATACCCTGGTTATATGGCTTTGATGTGTGATCTAGTTGATAAAGAACCAACTTGTTTTGAAGAAGCAATAAAATAGAAGGAGCGGGTTCATGCAGTGGTCGAGGAATACCAATCCATTATAAATAATGATTTGTAGGAAGTAGTACTAAGACCAAAAGACAAGTCAGTGGTATCCTCGAAATGGATCTTCAAAACTAAACACTCAGTAGATGGAAGTACAGAAAAATACAAGGCAAGATTTATAGCTTGAGGATTCTCTCAGAAAGAGGGAATCAATTATGAGGAAACATTTGCACCAATAGCTAGATACACCTCAATCAGAACCATCCTTTCCTTGGCATCTAATATGAAGTGAAAGCTACATCAAATTGACGTGAAGAAAACATTTCTAAATGGCTTGATTGAAGAAGAGGTATATATCGAACAATCGCAAGGGTTCAAGACTGGTGATCAGAAAACTCATGTATGTAGACTAAATAAGGCATTGTATGGGATAAAGCAAGCACCCGGAGCATGGTATGGTAGGATCGATGCATTTCTGATGAGCTTAGGCTTTACTAAAAGTAAAGCAGGCTCCAACCTCTACTATAATATTGGGGATGATGGGATTATGATTTTTTTACTATATGTAGATGATTTGTTCTTGATAGGAGAAGATAAGCCTATCATCAAATGTAAGAAGAGACTTGCTGCAGAGTTCAAAATGAAAGACCTTGGAATGATGCATTACTTTCTAGGTCTTGAAGTATGGCAATATCTAGATGAGATTTTCCTAAACCAAGGAAAATATACTATAGAAACCTTAAAATTATTTGGAATGTTAGATTGTAAAGCTATGACCACTCCGATGACAACAAGTTTGAAGCTATTAAATGGCGATACTTCAGAAGCAGTTGATGCCACCTTATATAAATAGATTATTGGTTCTCTGATGTACTTAACCAATACAAGACCATATATATGTTTTGCAGTAAACACCTTAAGTCAGTACATGGTGAATCCTAAACACATTCACCTTATTGGGGAAAAACATGTGATGAGGTATCTAAAGAGAACTTTAGACTATGGGATCAGATATGCATCTAGTGGCGATATCAAATTGCATGGATGTGCAGATTCAAATTGGGGAGGAAGTGCCAAAGATAGAAAAATCACCTCAAGATGTTGTTTTAGTCTAGGATCAGGCATGATCTCTCGGTTCAGTAGAAAGCATACCAGTATTGCACTTAGTACGGAAGAGGCTAAATACATTGCAACATGTTCAACATGTAGTGAGGCAATATGGCTTCGAAAGATGTTAGCGGGACTATTTGATGCAGAGATAGATGCTACTGATATCCTTTGTGGTAATCAGAGTTGTATTAAGATGATGAAAAATCTCGTGTTTCATGATAAGACAAAGCACATTGAAATCAAATATCATTTCATACGAGATATGGTTTAGAAGGGAGTTGTAAAGATCAAGTATGTTCCTACAAAGGAACAAGTAGCATATGTATTGACTAAGCCTCTGGCTCATGTAAAGTGTGAATACTTTCGAGACAAACTTGGTGTAGTTAAAAAGGACCTCTCTCAAAAGAGGGAGTGATAGTATATGGATGATGGATGCAATGGTGAGTAGCTTAGTCTAGAGGAGGGTAAGTCTGGCTAGGCTTGTTTGTCCCGAAAGGGTTAGTTAGTCAGGTGAAGCCTGTTGATCCTAGGGGGGTTAGTATGTCTGGCTAGGATTGTTTGGCTCGAAAGGGATAGTAAGCCATACAAGGCTTATTTGGTCCCCAAGCAAATCCATCTGTATAAATTTTGGCTCGAAAGAGTTAGTAAGTTAGACAAAATGCTAGGATGGATCTACCAAAGAACTCACTGTAATGCTACTTCGAGACGTTGAAGGGAAAGATGTATCCTCGATATTGTTATACTATATATTGTTGATGATTGTTGATGATGGTTGTTGAGATGTTTTGATGATTGTTGAGACAATTGTTGCAGTATTGTTATACATGTGATTGCTTAGATGTTTGTTGAGACGATTGTTGCAGTATTGTTATACTGATGATTGTTGAGATGTTTGTTGAGACGATTGTTGCAGTATTGTTATACTGATGATTGTTGAGATGTTTGTTGAGACGATTGTTGCAATATTGTTATACTAATGATTGTTGAGATGTTTGTTGAGATGATTGTTTTTGTATTGTTGTGATGATTGCTGAGATGTTTGATGAGATGTTTCGTTTTAGTAATGGTGTGATGTCTATTTGCTTCAGTATTGATGATTTTTAAGTTGATTGATTGAGTTTGTACCAGTGGTGTTACACTGATAATTGTTGATGAATGTTGCTTTAGTATTCCTATACTGATGATGGTGTCGATGTTCCAACATCTCTCTGTTGGTAATGCAGATGATGATCTAGCATTAGATGTTGTTTGAAATTAGCACTAACATGATAATGAGATTGTTGTTGATGTTGTTAGTATCCATATACAAGTGTTGTAGATAATGAAGTTACAGATGATGTCTTAGTATCCACATACTGATAGTATAAGAATATGATTCAATATCTATATACTGACGAGATAGATGATGATCCAGTGTTCATACACTGACGAGATAGATAATGACTCAGTATTCACATACTGATGCTACAAAAGATAATTCAGAAGATGATAGAAGACGACCAAGTACGTACGAAAGATGAATATTGCAAAAGATGATCCAGTAGAGATCGATGATGAAGATGAATTATGATGTTCCAAAAATTCCTATGACATATAGAGACTCCCCAGTCAGTTGTAAAGTTGTAGTAGCAGTTGTTGTTGTGGTTTAATACCTTCCTAGTTAAGAGGGAGTGTTAAAGTATTAGAACTTCAGATTATATTCCAGATGTATTGATTATATTCCTCCTTTGCGAGATGAGTTTGGTCTTGTTAGTATCATTGAAAGAATCAATGTAAACCTCGGGATGTAAGTCGGGTCAATAGTACCCAAGTGTCAATATAATAAATGTTATTTATTGTGTCCAGTTCAACAAGTCGGCCCAGTCAGTTAGAGAAGTCGACCCTGTTAGGTTAGAGGTCAAGTCAATTGAAGAATATAAATAGGGAGGTGCTCCCCTTCATTTGTACTCACTCACTGAAGTTGTTTTGCAAGAGAGAGAAATATTAGTGCGCCAGAAAGAAGAGAGAAGCAATTGTCTGGTTTTTACACTGCTTTGGTTGAGTTCTATATTGAGGAAGTTTTGCGGGGTTTTCTCCCTTGTGGTTTCCCCGAGGAAAATATTGTGTTTTTGTGTTTATGTGCTTGTTTGTTCTTTCAGTAATATGCTAGTAACTATTTGTTTTAAGAGATCATCTAAGCAAATTAAGAAATTTCAACATAGATAAATTTCTTAATAAATGAACCCTGAGCTTGAGTGTTGAAACCACCCTTATCTTAGTCATTTTTATTTTTCTCTTAACCAAATGTGTGCTTTTGAGCACTTTATTGCAGACTAAATACATTTCCTTAAGCGCTTTATCGCTGAGATTAATATGTTTTATAGGGTGCTTATATTTATTTAAAGGATATTATCAAGAGACTTAATAGCTTGATCTCAAAACCGTGTGCTCCAAAAGTACATGTCCAAGTGCTTGTCACTACCTAAAATGGTTATTAAAGCACTTAGCTAAAAAAAAGAGATCGTTGAACAAGACAAATCGCATGAAAAGAGTCTTAAGGAGCGCTTGTTGCTCAGAAATTCACTTTTCTCGGTGATGTGACCCCATTTAAAGATGATTATTGAGCCATATATTGCCGAGTAAAGAGTTTTACTGAGCAACGTGGCACTGCAAAATGACAATTTTGGTGCGATGAGACCTTGACAAGTGAAGAAGGGAATGCATGAACACCTTTATCAGCACTTGAATATCATCTTAAAGGCTATTTCACTTGAGAAATTAAATCGTCTCAACACACACAACATAACACGTGATCACAAAGGTTTACTCAAGTATATTTTCAAGTTGTAAAGCTCATTATATTCCCCCAAGGAAGGAATTTGTTGCTTTATGGGGCGCAAAGGACATGAGAACACTTGGAAGCAAGAAACACCTTAGGGAACCTTGGACCTGTCGCTTTCCTCAACCAATCATATTCTACTTAGTAAGACTAATCATGGGCCATGACTTGAGAGGAATTTTCTTCTATTTTCGTTGAATGAATTCATAAACATAGAAGAGTAAGTGAAACCAATACCACTCTCCTATACATTGGACGAACTGTAAGTGGGGGTTATGAGCTCATATGGTAGGGTTGTAGTTGGTAAATTGATTCTTTTGAATTTCATTCACCATAACATAAACCATTTTCTTATCCCACCTAGATGTTAACTTACTAGGGTTTAGGGTTGGATACATGTGCGTTGGTTGTCCTTGCCTCTATAATCCCTCCATTGCATCAAACTACTCTTGCACTTGTTCATGGTGACCCCAAAGTGGCTCATTCCCAAGCATATCATAGTAAAATACAATTAGACTTACCATATCATAGTAAAATACAGTGCACTATATTCACACTTACGTCAATATCCACATGTCAATGGATTGCGTCAAAGTGGTGATATTGGACTTGGAGTCTCTAAGCGGTTTATCTTTTAATCACATTAACAAGTAAGATTTGATGCCCTTACTGTGATCCTTCTCAATCAAATCAAAATACGGTACAGAGAATTGTTCGTCAATTGCATTGTCATTCTTCAATTCAAACCTATAAAAATCATTCGAGATATCTATCACGAAGGTATCATCGATGAATGTACACTCCCTTTTGGGACTCCATAAAATTGGAACAACTATTAGCACAACTACTAAATCTCGAGGATATTTCCATAATTATACCATTAATGTATGTGGCTCATTTGTCTCAAATGAATTTTAAAAAAATCCTGGAAAATTCAACCTAAGATCTTCAACACCCTTTCCACTATTTACAATTAATGAATCACGTAAATGAAGGACTAGAATATAATAGAGATAAAATAATAATGCCATTAGTTTTCTTGAATTTTTATATATTTTTAAAAGATTATATTGAACGAGTCAAATTCATTTGCATTATCATTGTATGATTCAAGTGCATCTTCCAATGTAATGCCATATTCAATAGGTCATAAACTTAATGCAAAACCCAAATGGTGTGGCACTTAGATTTTCCATTGGACCAATCTAGTCTATGTGGAGTTAAAAAATATTCTTATAAGACTTTATCTGAATCTCAAAGTTCACCAAATCATCGATATAATTATAGTGGACATCCTTGGAGTCTATGGTTTGTTGCTTAGGAGAGACTGGTCAAAAAATAAACAGACACTTTTCAACCAACTAGTCTCATTTGAGGTTTCCATATGGAGGGAAAGAGAACCAAATTAGGGTAGAATGGGAAAGGTACATGAAATAAATAGTGACTGGCATTGGTTCACCAAGTCATCCTATCAAGTTCAATAATACGGGGAATTATACTTTATATATATTCTTTGGGAATTTCACAATCGAGATCTTAGCCTTAGAAGAAACCAATCAATAGTATGAACTCATGCAATGCACTCAAATTGATGACCCATGAAATCTCACCTTTTGGAATACAAGTGATTACGTGGAACCCCATTTCTAGACACTTTTCTTTGATGGTTCCAAATCAAAAGAAGGTGCAGGTGTTGGTTGCATACTGATTAATCCTCAAGGGGATAAAACCTTGATCGCATGTTGAATTGAATCTAATGTACTAATAACACTACAGAGTATGAGGCACTAGTTCAAAGATTAAAGAAATTAATTGATATAAATGTCAAAATTTTAAAATTATTTGGTGATTAAGAGATTACTATTAAACAAGTACGAAATTCAATTCATTATCACTCATCACCTAAACAATTACCATCTTGAGGTATGGAACTTGATTGATAGTTTTACTACTTTCAATATTGATTCTATACCTCAAAACTGTAACTTTAATGCTAACATGCTTGATAATGTATCTTCTATATTAATCCCATCATTGGGAATTCCTACTAACATGTTTTTGGTTCAATAACTTTTTCGATTTCTTCGATACAAGATAATGTGATGAATTAGAGGGTGTTTGAGGACGACATATGAATTATCAGTTTTTCTCACCCTCTAATATACCTTTAAGGGC